>LR749831.1:442026-695981 GCA_902729485.2 Mus minutoides | reverse complement strand
TTCTTCTTCTTCTTCTTCTTCTTCTTCTTCTTCTTCTTCTTCTTCTTCTTCTTCTTCTTCTTCTTCTTCTTCTTCTTCTTCTTCTTCTTCTTCTTCTTCTTCTTTGATATTTTCTTTATTTACATTTCAAATGCTATCCCGAAAGTTCCCTATACCCCCTCCCCCGCCCTGATCCCCCACCTGCCCACTCCCATTTCCTGGCCCTGGCTTTCCCCTGTACTGGGGCATATAAAGTTTGTAAGACCAAAGGGCCTCTCTTCCCAGGGATGGCCGACTAGGCCAGCTTCTGCTACATATGCATCTAGAGACACGAGCTCTGGGGGTACTGTGTTGTTCATATTGTTGTTCCACCTAAAGGGTTGTAGACCCCTTCAACTCCTTGTGTAATTTCTCTAGCTCCTCCATTGGGGTCTCTGTGTTCCATCCTATAGATGAATGTGAGCATCCCCTTCTGTATTTGTCAGGCACTGGCATAGCCTCACTGGAGATGGTTATATCAGGGTCCTTTTAGCAAAATCTTGCTGGCATATGCAATAGTGTCTGGATTTGGTGGCTGATTATGGGATGGGTCCCCGGGTGGGGTAGTCTCTGGATGGTCCATCCTTTCCTCTTAGCTCCAATCTCTGTCTCTGTAACTCCTTTCATGGGTGTTTTGTTCTCTATTCTAAGAAGGAATGAAGTATGCATACTTTGGTTTCGTTCTTCTTGATTTTCTTGTGTTTTGCAAGTTGTATCTTGAGTATTCTAAGTTTCTGGGCTAATATCCACTTATCAGTGAGTGCATATCAAGTGACTTCTTTTGTGATTGGGTTACCTCACTAAGGATGATTTCCTCCAGATACATCCATTTGCCCAAGAATTTCATAAATTCATTGTTTTTAGTAGCTGAGTAGTACTCCATTGTGTAAATGTACCACATTTTTTTGTATCCATTCCTCTGTTGAGGGACATCTGGGTTCTTTCCAGCTTCTGGCTATTATAAATAAGGCTGCTATGAACATAGTGGAGCATGTGTTCTTATTACAGCTCAAGCTTCATAGCTTGCCAATCTAGTGTGCAATCATCCATTCTAATGTTTTTCTAGATCAACAAATTGAAATTATTTTTCAAGTTAGATATTTAGATTTGTTCTCTTTATGAATTGATTGTCAACAGGGACAAGGAATTAGACTTTATTCTAAAAATTATCTACCAAGTGCTTAAAAAATTCTGAGTGGTATTCTTTTTTTAAAAAATTATTTTTTATTATTTGGGAATCTCACATCATGCTTATCTCCAAGTCTTCCCATGTCCATCCCCCTCTTCCATGAGCCCTCTGCCACCCTCAAAAACAAACAAACAAACAAACAAACAAAGAAACAAACACACCAAAACCAACTTCATTTTGTGTTTTACATATACTCACTGGATTATGGTCAAATCACTAGTAGGCATTCTAATCGTGCTGTGTGCTTTCTACTCCAGGTACTGTACTGTCGCTCTTTGAGGTGTTGTGCTGTGTGTTTTCTACTCCAGGTACTGTACTGTCGCTCTTTGAGGTGTCGTGCTGTGTGTTTTCTACTCCAGGTACTGTACTGTCGCTCTTTGAGGTGTCGTGCTGTGTGTTTTCTACTCCAGGTACTGTACTGTCGCTCTTTGAGGTGTTGTGCTGTGTGTTCTCTACTCCAGGTACTGTACTGTCGCTCTTTGAGGTGTTGTGCTGTGTGTTCTCTACTCCAGGTACTGTACTGTCGCTCTTTGAGGTGGATTTGATTACTTTGTTCTTTTTTCAGATAAAGAAATGGAGACACGGAAAAGCTGTAGAACTTTGCCAGAGTTTCTCCCTAATGGGAATCACACCTAAGATTAAAACACTGTAGTTCTGGGGTTGGGTACACAGCTAGGTTTCCCTTCTATAACTGATTTATCTAAGAGTTTTCTCTACTTCTGATAGTTTTGATAGGGAAAAATCTCTTAGAACTTCATTTTCAGTTATCTTTCCCACAAATGATTGCCTATCTCCCAAATTCATAAGTTGTTAGAAACTCACTATTGTGGTAGATAAGGTCATTATCTGTATACTGTATTTTTCAGAACAAAGATGAACTCTATCTGCTCCTTTAGTGCGGCATCTTACATGGTTTTTATGCTTGTGAGGTTTATGTGCATTTGTGAATGAATGTGTGCAGTGTGCATGGCGTGGAAGGTGGAGGCTGCTCTCAGGACTCATCCATGGCTGCTTCCCACCTTAATCATTAAGGCAGGCATTCATTCATATTGTACCCTTGCATCTTTCCCCTCCCTCCCTCCCTCCCTCCCTCCCTCCCTCCCTCCCTCCCTTCCTCTCTTCCTCCCTCTCTCCCTCCCTTCCTCTCTCCCTCCCTCTCTCCCTCCCTTCCTCCCTTCCTCCCTCACAGTACCCCACCACCACCCCATCTATATAAGGCTACAACAAAGTCTCTTTGTTTGAAAGAGCTAGGTACATAGCTGTCTAGCCACCCACCCAGCACATACTCTTGCACAGGAAACTATCTCTGGCTCTATCTCCATATTTTATTGGCTTAAGTAGTACCAGTAACGCACTGGTACATTTTTAAAGCAAAGCATCAGGAGTTGAGGGACTCAGACTGGGCAAGGTGGAATTCTATGTGTCTTACAGGATGTATGTTACTGGGGGTAACTTAAAGCAAGTTGACCTACCTGCTGCAGAACTCTCCGGGCAGTACTGCTAAGAGTCTTTGTTTGTAAGGATTTTTCTCCGGAGGTAGGTCTCTTAACTATACCCAGAGATCTTCAATATGGATAGTCCAGGCAACTAGCTTGCTCTGTGGATCCCCTCTCTGCCTTTGGCGCACCTAGCATGTACATGGGTGCTAGGGATCTGAACATCAGACCTCAGGTTTGTGAAGCAAACCATTAAATAGTGAACCATTTCCCCAGCTTTGGCATTTGTACTTTTTGGGAAATAATCTAAGTGCGGTAGAGAAAAACAGTAACTAGAGGTGTTTTTCTTCTGTGCTTCCAAACCTCAATGGTTCCTAACGTAGGGTGGATCCCCCCAATGAAAAATATTAAACAGATTATAAATTAGAAATAACACCTCCCATTCATAAACCTTTAGCATCCATTCAGGGGGTGAAATTATTTAATGTCCTCTGATGTATGCTTTATAAGCATAAACCGTATCTGTAGAAGAATTGTCACTGAGAAGAGCTTTTAGAAATTTCGTAATTGAATGTAACAGGTCCAAAGCCCTAACAAGGTGGGTTTTGTAAAGATGGCTCAAAGGTCAAGGCATGTATGCTGTTTGGAAGAATGGGAGCTGAGTTCCCAGTGCTCACTCGTGTTAGACAGCTTCTAACTGTAATTCCAGTTCCAGGGAATCTGATGTCCCCTACTGGCTTCCACAGTCACATGCGTAATCCAACCCAGACCCCTTCCTCCACACACTAATAAATAATAATAAAACTTTAAAAAAGTGGACATTATTTTCTTGATAATTTCAATCATAATTACTATAACCCCTATTAGTAAAGCAGTGTATTTATAGTTTGAAGTGATCTGGTAGAATTTATTTCAATATATAGGTAGTATTGACCTGCTGTTGGAAAGTTGTGGGTGCTTTTTATTTTATACTGGAATGTATTTTAAACCTTTTCTAAAGCAAACATAAAATAAATATGAATACTTTTATGATCCAAAGAAATGAGTATTTAAAATCATGTTTGCTCCAGGGTTGCAGGTATTATTGATAATAATGATATTATTATTATTTATCATTATTGCGTTCTTTTGAGGCTAGAATTCTCTGTGTAGCCCTGGCTGTCCTGGTACTGGCTCTGAAGACTGGGTTGGCCTTGAACTCACAGAGATCTTATTTGCCTCTGCCCCCCAAGTGCTGTGATTAAAGGCATGCACCACCACCACCCAATAGATTGCAAATATTTACCAAAAGAAGTCAAGGAGGAAACTAAATTGAGAAAGACTTACAGCTGTGGTAAAATACCAAAACACTAGTAGTAGCTATACTTGACTAGTCTGGTTAGATATACCTTAGTTTATACTTTATGAATTCATATGGCTTCCAAATCATTAATAATGAAAGTATTAAAGAGAATGTTTACATTTTAAAAGGAAGGACAGGTTTAGGGAGAGAAGTTTTCTGGTTTTGTGTTTTCAGACAGAGTCTGAATGGATAGTGCAGGCTCACCTTGACCCCTTGGTCTTTGTGCCTTGCTCTCTGAGTGCTAGGATTGCAGACCAAGGCTCCCTCCCATACCTGGAAGCATTAGGACTGGCTGCAGTCTTTGCTGCTGGCCAGAAGCTCCCCTCTGGGTCCTTTGCCACGTTGCTTCTCTTCTGCTTGTGGTCCTGAACGGGCTTGCTGCGCACACAGTGCTTGTGTGGTACATGGCAGGCTTTTGGACCGTTGTTTACTGAGTAAGCGAAACAGCTGTGAAGCAAGTTGTTAATTTGGTATTTTAAAAGACATTATTTTTGTGTGATAAGGTGGGATATTCCCCCTGGTGCCATCACCTCTCATAACCCCTTGTCTCCAGGCACTACCTCCTCATCCAGGGCTCCATTCCAAGTCACTCCTATCAACACAGCTGCCTTTATCTCCTGGAATTCATTCGACAAGTAGTAAGGCCCGTCCTTCCCAACTCCCACTCTCTCTTGGCTGTTTGCATGTCATTAGTCTGTACAGCACAACTGCCTTCCCAGGAAGTGGGGTGTCTGTGTGCTTTTGTACATTCCGGGGAATAACCCAGGAGGGGACTATGGAAGGAGAGGCAAGCTTTCCACTTGTCACCAATGGGACAGCCATTGTTCCTAAGACCTGCTGCTTGGGCTACACCAAAGATGCTTCCTGTAGGGCTGAGAGCCTCCCCAATTTGTAAATGTGTTTTTAAAATCTGGTATCTCCTTATTCTGTTTTTTCCCCCTTATTATTTCATTCTATCCTAGGTTAAAACAGATTCAGAGAGTTTTATGGTTTATTCATGTGTTTGTGTGCAGTTCTAGATACCGTGGAGATGACAACATAACCATTCTCTTAAAACTGTTCCTAGTTTCTTCCTATGTACACAGAGACAGCTGAGGACGATGCCTCCCAGCCAGCAGGGAAACAGCCAATCTCCCTAATACCCATCCTAGCCTCCTTCTTTACAAAATGTCAGCTGATTCAACCAACTCCCCAGTGGTAGGGGATAGAGTCAGTGATCACATGTCAGATCCACACATTCTCAGGAAATCCATACTGTGAGTCACTAAAAGCAGAAGATAGCACTTCTGCTATTGGGGGTAATTCCTGCCCCCACAAACTGGGAAAAAAACCCAACAAAGCTCTACAGGTGTTTACAGGGCAATGAGGCAGACAGCTTCGAAACACAAGGTGACAGCGGGTCTGGGCTCTCTCTTTGGCGTGTGATGGGCAAGGACCCGCTGAAAAGTTAGAATGAAATGGGGCCATCCAGCCCATGTGGCTATAGCAGCTTGTATGTAGTGTTCAGTGTTCGAAGGATTGTTTTCTTTTTTTTTCTTTTTTTTCTCTTCATGCCTTTGTTGTCAAGTACCTGTCCAGGATAATCTCCAGCCATTTCTTTCAGTTTGTCCTGCATGTTCCTCCACTGTTCTCAATGACCTCATCCAGGTTCTCAATGACCTCACCCAGGCTCTCCATCCTTCTGTTTCTCACGTTACACACCAACCATTGCTTTAGAGTGGTTCTCTTTCACCCTGAAATACATAGGCTAAAACACAATCAACGGCTTTTAGTTAACTTTGGCTAAATAAGATAAACAAGTAAACAGACAAACACAACAAAGCAACAACAGCAACAACCTGAGCCAACTCCTTTAAGAAGAGAATGTCAGGGAGATAGCTCAGTGAGGAAGAGTGCATGCTACATGAAAGCAAGAGGAAGTGAGTTCAAATCCCAAGAACTCACGTTACAGCCTGTCCCTGTATGCCTATAACTCCAGCATTAAGGGAGGGGAATGGGCATAGAGCAGGGTATTTTTGGAGCTCATTGGCCAACTCACTCAGCAGAAGTAATGAGATCCAGGTTTAGTGAGAGAATTCGGCTCAAAGGACAAGACTCAAAGGGTGATGGAGAAAGACTCCAGGTGTCCCCCTCTATCTCTTATGTGAACACATAGGTATACACACCATACATACACATGTATATACACACCATATACACATATACACATCTACACACATACATATATACATATTCATACATATACACATATATGCACAGACATAGACACATAACACCTGCACATACAAATACATAGCACATACACATAGACACATACATACACATACATATACACACATAACACCTGCACACAAAATATACAACATACATACACACATACAAACATATATACACACCATTTACATATACCCCACACATCTATATGCATATACACATATACATATATACACACATTCTTATATATACACATACACACATGCACACACATACACATATACATATATACACATACATTCAACCACACACACCACACACATATATACACACACATACGCCACACACCTACATACATATATATACACACATGCACATGTCTCTCTCTCTCTTCCTCTCTCTCTCTCTTCCTCTCTCTCTCTCTCTCTCTCTCTCTCTCTCACACACACACACACAGAGAATATAAATATTAATGCTACTGCTTTTGCCCTCTCAATTACACACAAAACGAGCAAAATTCTTGTGGCCCCTGTTCTTGTTTCAACACCTTCTTTGACTTCCTACTAATTTAAAATGTTTTTATTGGAATATTTGGGGTTGAGGATGTAGCTTAGCAGTGGAGCACTTGCCTAGCTTATGTGAAACTTCAGATTTTATTCTCACCACCACGACCACCACACATGAGCCCTTTGATACTATGAAATATGAAAGGAGAATTTATTTCAGGTTTCAGAACAGGTTGAAAGGACATATGTCTGTTTTTTGAGATGCTGTGAAATCATATCATATAAATCAGAGAATAGCAGCCTAATTCATGGTCTACACCAGGGCCCACGATAGTCTATATCAGACATTCTGAGGAGCTGCTGTCTGGAGACAAGGAGTTGTTAGAGGTGAAGGGAACCATGGAAAAACCCCACCTTATCACACAGAAATATTAGTAAGGCCAAGGCTGTGTGCTTGCCAGCACTAAAGATGATTCCAGAAAACACAGGAAGCTTGGGTAGTAAGAATGGTGTCAAAGGTTCTCCTGGTGAGTCTGGTTGCAGCCTGCCCTCTGCCCTCATAGAATGTAGTAAGCTCACCTTTCCTCAGAACAGGCCCTAGATGTGGCATGTTTTTATTTCTTTACCCTCAGCCAGGGCAAGTGTGTTGACTTTGTGGTGGGAAGAAGAGCTTGGTATACAGGATCTCATGCCCTGAGTCAGAGGAACACATGTTCCATATGATTTGGAGTGTGGCACCCAGGATTTGAGTCAAATTCAAGAACACAGCTCATAAAAGTCCAGACAATAAAAGTGAAGATATAAAAGATAAAAGGGGTTCTTACAGTTGCCATAAAATGTTGTTTAAAATCATTCTTAACCATAGTCTCCTAACCTTTACATTTCCATTTTTATGCTAGAACAAATCAGACTTTTGAGTAGACTTACTCGGCCTCAGGATAGGAACATCTTCTAGCCATTAGAAGCAGTCTCTGTGTGTAAAAAATGGCCTCTGCATCACTCAGAGACATGGGGCTTGCTGTCATCCTTTGGAATTTGTTCCTTTTCTTGTTCTTAGGACCCACTAATGCTTTAATTCTTACAGGTAAATCCTGTGGTAAAAAGTAAGACTGCACTCCAAATCCCTAACCAGAAGACACTAAGTTTCACTTCTAGTTTTCTGTCACTAATAGCAGTTGTAGGGAGCTCCTGAATATGCTTATGCTTAGATTTGAAACACCAAGCATCTACCAGGGCATCCATTGGCTCTGATGTCAACAAACAGCAAATGAACAGCTTGAAAGGTCCATGGCTTGTGCTGAGTGTCAAGTCCTGTGTCTGCCTTGCTGTCTTCTTTCTATAGCTTGCCAGTACATCTCCAGGGAAGCTCCACTGTGCAGATACAAAGGATGAAACTTGGAGGTGAGGAGAAATGACTTGTCCAAGGACAATCAGTCCTGGGATTTCAATTTGGAAGATTTTAATTCAGAAGTCCAGTTTCTTGATTCCTTTTGATGTAATACATTTTGTTAATTTAAAAGGTTTCTGTTTTTATTTTTATTATATTTATGTGTGTGAGTGTATGTGTGTTTGTGTGTGTGTGTGTGTGAGAGAGAGAGACAGAGAGACAGAGAGACAGAGAGACAGAGAGAATATGATTGTGTGACTATGGAGGTCAGAGAATTGTTTTCTCCTAACATTTGGTTCTCAGGGATCAAAGTTAGCTCATCAGCTTATCAGGCTTGGTGACAAATTCAGGTCTCCAAATGTCAAGTGTCCCTAAAATGCCAATTAAAATTGTTTGTTTGTTTGTTTGTTTGTTTTGAGACAGGGTTTCTCTGTATAGCCCTGGCTGTCCTGGAACTCACTTTGTAGACCAGGCTGGCCTCAAACTCAGAAATCTGCCTGCCTCTGCCTCCCTAGTGCTGGAATTAAAGGCGTGCGCCACCTCCACCTGGCACCAATCAAAGTTTCTTAAACCTAGACACTGCATTTAGAATATGGAACACACCCTTACATTGACCCTGGAATTGGGCCATCATGTTGCTGTAAATGTAGAAGTCATGAGAAGTAGTTTTTATCTTCCTGGCTGTTAAGTTTTCTCATTTGCATGTTGAAGGAAATGGATGAGCTAAATACAGTCCAAGAGTCCTTTTCCATCCAGGGCTTGCTCGTTTGTCATTTCAACAAATGTTTATTTGAGTTTCAATGTAAGGAGAGTTCAGAGTGATATAATCATAATAATGGAATAAGGAGGTGTGATCTCAGAGCGTGAAGAACTTTGAGTTTCATGGAAAAGAAAAATCTATGAACAAATCACCAGAGCCCAGTGTACTCTGCGCTGCAAAAAGATGTGTTTGTGGGTATGCAAGTATTTCTACGCACATACATACACGGTGTATGCTGCATGCGCAGTCACAGACCCACCTGCCTGCAAGAACAAGCAGAGCCAGAGGATTGGGAGCTGCGGAGTTTGCTAAGAGTGACAGCTCCTTGCATAGTGTCTGGGTGTAGCTATAGTTGAGATGTATCCCTTGGGCCCAATGGGCCAGGACGTATTTGTTGAGTGATTGCATGTGTGAAAATCTGAGAATTCGAGTTGCTAAGGGACAATGGATCTCTGTGGAAGGAAAAGAGAGGATAGAGTGTTGGTTCCAGCCAGCAGGCACAGCAAGTACAAATTAGGAACACACGGCACATTGGGGTGGGGTAAGGAGGACATTGGGAGCTTTCAGGAGAAGGGTGCACATGGGCTCATAGCAGAAATGAGAGAAAGGGTCGATCTTGTCTGGATGAGGCAGAAGCCATAGGTTTAGCTTGTCTGAACCTCTACAGAATTCTTCCAATTAAAACCGTTTTGACTTGGGGATGCCTTGTGGTGTTGGCTGTTTCAGAGATCCATGCCTTACCTATTCACAATGGTTGAGTCTCACATCCTATAATCTGACTGATTCCAAATGGAAGGGCAACAGTAGGAACCCTGCTAGGAAAAGGTAGTGAAGGTCTGCCCATATTTAAAGAGAACAAACAACAACCCCAATGAACTGTCTCTAAAAGTCCATGTTAAAGGGGGAATTGCTGACAGCCAACAGGTTGTCATGATGAACTTGGGTATGGAGACCTGTGCATACAGGAAGCACATGCGGAGGGCTGTGTGTGGGTTCTATTAGGAGAAAGGAGATGTGCCCTGCCTGTGTGCTGCAATTTCTTGGCTCTGCCCACTAAAGGCTGTCTGTTAGCTCCTTGAATCTGAGCTGGCCTGTGACTCGAATCTGCTACAATCAACAGAATACTAATTTTTAGCTGGACTGTGGAGCTCTCACCTACTTCCTTTCTAAGCATATGTCCTTAGAATATTTTAATAGTGTAGAAAAATGGATTTCATGACAATTTCATACATGCATATAGTATACTTGAATCCTGTGTTCCCCCTTTCTTTTCTGACATCACTGCCACCGCATGAATAGGCCCAGGTTGACTTCCTCATAGTCCCCGGGATTGAACTCTAGTTTAACTCAGATGTATGACTAAGGTCACCTTGAACCAGCCAGTCCTCAGATGACCTGCCAGTGGATTGCAGGCATGTTAACAAACTCAGACAGATGTCATCTCCTAAACCCACCCTTGATAAGATCATCTGAGGTAGTTTGTTTAAGGTTAAAAAAAAAAAATGTGTGTGTGTGTGTGTGTGTGTGTGTGTTTAAGAAACAGAGACAGAGAGGGAGAAACAGAGCTAGAGAATAGTGAAAAATAAATATGAAAGCAATGATTTTACCAAACATCAGTTACTGAGAGTTACCACAGGGTCCTGGGTTACTCTACCCCACTTGATTTCAGTCAGATCACTCAGCTAGCTAGTATCACTCAGGTTCAGTGATGCCGAAATTCCTCCACTAAAGAGCATGATTCTGAAGTCTTTGAACCTGACTGGAAAATCTAGGTGTTGTTAGAAGGATTTGGGGTTTTATTTGTCAAATCTGGGTTTGGATTCAAATTCCAACTAAGATCACCTATAAGAAGCTCAGCACCATGTTTGACTTTAGTGCCAGCGTTTATGCCTGCAAAATGGGCTTAAATTACAGTAGTAATGTCTACTCAGCTAATTTAACCAGAGTACCCGGCACCAAGTGTAAACTCACCAGGGTCTGGCAGTCAGAGTGCCATCTTCAGAATCCCTCTGATTTAAACCAGACATAAGTGGAGGCAGAGAAGATTTTAGTAGAGGTACCCATCCTTGTCCTGATTTATACCCGAAGGCAGTCGTGCCTGGCACAACCACTCTTGGGCATTCCAAGCTCATGCTTCATTTCCTCCTGGACTTTGCTTCCTTTCAGTTAATCCATGTAGTGGGGTAAAAGTGACACGAGAGTTACAGTGTCAAGTCTCTGTCGATTAGAAATAAAAAGCACACAATTGCAGATATGCACAGTGTGCTTGCCTGTGCATTCCTGGCAGCAACCTGACACCTGTCAGGATCCGGCAGGATGCTGTTCATCAGGGCTCTGACTGAGGCTCGACTGGGATGCTGAGCTGGCTGGCTCTTCCCTTCCTGTTGTTCCTGACCGAGCTTCACTTGGGCAAAGACTGACTTCTGTTCCTGGCACATGACGCATTGTCTGGTGCATAAATAGCAATGGATAGATATTTGCTGAATGGACAGTTGTGCTCCTCCATCGAGGGGGGTGGGGGAGGAGGAGAGAGCAAGAGCAAAGAATCCACCCCAACCCCCACTAAATCAGAGCAGCCTCCAGAACTAGAAGGGAGGAACTGGAGTGAGTGGTGTGGTTTGACAGATAAACAGAAATCTTGTCTTAGCAGCTCACCTATCCTTCTGACTTTGTCCAGCTAGTGAACATGAACAGGGCTTTGTTACTAAGGGAACCATAACCACAGGCCCGGTTCCCACTCCAAAGCTGGAAGGGGGTAGTACGTTTTCAAGTTCTTGGGGAAACTGTCTCTTGAGTTTCATTTCCACTAGTATATCTTCCTCAGTGCTGTAAAGAAGTGGGCTAGTGTTCTCAAAATGTGCAGAGGACAGAATACACTGTGACTAGTACCAAGGGAGCAAACAGGCATCACCATAGGTGTTGGGTTGGGTTGTTGGGGCTGGGGTAGCAATCTTCTTTAAAGAATGTTATGGAATGATCTATTATTGAGATGAATTTTGAATGGAGATCTGAAGGGAAGGAAGGGACCAGCCATGGATAACTAATTATCCAATGGGGGGGGAGTCTCAGGCAGAAGGAACATGTAAAGGTCCTATGGCAGAGATGTGTTGAACATGGTTGAAGATTAGCAGTAAGACCCCTGTAGCTGGAGAAGAATGAACGAAGAGAGCACCATCCAATGAGACACTTAGGGCCCATGAGCCAACAGGTGGCAGAGGGCTTGATGTGCAGTGGTAAGGATACTGATGATTTTGTTGTATAGGCTAGAAACCATTTCTATGTTAGGCCACATTCATAGCTTTCATTGATGGGGAAGCATCGCCTATCAGCAAATCATGGAGGGCCAGCAGGCCAAATCACAGATGCCAAGAATGCTAAGGTATCCCATTCTGTCCCAGAGCACTGTGAGGAAGCAAATTCCTTCCTTTCCTGTCCTGGTTTATTGTACATTAAGAAGCAGCCTAGGCTTGATGACAGCGCCTAAGCACCTCTCTGGTGTTTCTTCATGATTTTACCAGGAAAGATGAGAACACAAGGTTAGAGTTACAGCAGGACCTCACTGGGATTCAATGACATGGTTTTGACTCACTAAGCTTATCTATTTTTTTTTCAATGCCACGCTTTGGTGGACTTTTATATATTGTCTTTTCCATCTGTGTTGATGAAGTATACGAAGAAACCACTGCATTTGATCTAAATAATTCACTAAAAGAACTAGGATGGTTGCAGATATTCCTGTGTTTGATGTGTGTAATGTCTTCAAGAGTATATTCATATACAAAAGAAAACACACAGCTGATGCCTCTCCACAAACCACTCAATGGACAGTCACCACTCAATACCCTTAGTCAGCATACAGTCCTTGCTGTAATTTGTACTCTCCCAGTTCTGTCTTCCAAGTCAGTACAGCTTTTATGACTTCTAGCACAGTTTGTAATCAGTCAGTATGAATTCTTTGACACTTTACTTCTTGTGGAGTACTGTGTAGTTTCGGAGTTCCCCTGTCACACTACTTAATTATTTTGCTTCCCTGACAATATTGTGCTGTATAAATGCCTCTCCATGCACTTACCTGACATAGGTGAACACTGTTGCCAGTATTAGTTTTGTGGTTCCATGTAGCTATTGGCATTCTTTTATAATGATAGAGAGAGATATGTGTATATTTTTTGTCTGGTACACAGTTCATGTTTCTTGTAGATATTGGGTTACATCTCAGATAGTTGTTTTATTGTTTGGGAATTTTATGCTTTGCCTGTAATGTGTTTTGATCAAGTTTCCTCCCCTTTTCCTTCCTCCCTGATTCTGCCCCAATCTCTATCCCTACTGCACTCAGTATTCCTTCCCAATTTCATTAAATCAAACGAAACTTAACCAAACCAAACCAAACCAAATCAAACCACACCAAACTAAACCAAACCACTGTGTCTATGTAGTGTTGCTGGTAGGTGTATGGGTATTGACTCATCTCTGGATCTTGGGTATCCAGATCCTTGAGGGAAGCTGGCTTTTTTCTTTCCCAACAGTCATCACTTATCAGTTGCTTCACAGATAAGGGTGAGACTTTGTGACCACCTCCCTCCTCCATATTGGAACTTTGGCTGGCTTGCTTTTGCAAAGGTCTTATGTGTGTTGACATAGCTGCTATGAATTCAAATGTGCAACTGGCCTGTTGTGTTTGGAATACATGGCTTTGTTGAGTTATCCACTGGGCCTGGCCCTTAGAATCTTTCTCAGCTCTCTTCTATGACTTTCCCTGACTCTTGGGAGTCTCCGTGTGTGTGCACGAATGTGCATGTGTGTGACTTAGCACTCAGCCAGTCTCCGATTCTCTGCATGTTGATCAGATGTGAATCTCCATATTAATTATTACCTACTGTAAAAAAGAAGCTTCTCTGATGAGGATTAGGACATGTGTTAATCTATGAGTATAAGTTATTAGAAGTTTATTTAAATCTACTCTGTTTAATACTGTGTTTATTTCTGGATAATACTATAATTGAATAATAGGTTCTCCCTTCGGTCCTGTGGTTTATCTAGGCACAGGCTTTTGACCTGTTAGTACTCCCAGGCTTGAATTCTGTCTTGTGAAGCTGGTCTTTAGTCCAATTAGAAATGGTTGGCTAATGTCTTAGCATTTGTGCCACTGATGGTCCAGTGTGGTACCTGTAGCTTATAGACTTTCCACCTGGGTAAGACTGATAAGGTGGTGTGGCCAAGGCTGGCATTGAACTTGTGATGCTCCTGCCTCTGTCCCTCTACCCACCACACCACATATGCAACCACTACAACTGGCTTGGTAGATTATTAATTTTTTAAAAAAACTTTTATTGAATTTGAGTTGTACTTCCTTTCATGTAGTATCACTTTTTTTCCTGCCTTTTTTGTCAGTACATAAAATATGTGGTTAATATTTTACCCACTAAATATATCTGATTGACAGATGTTTGTTAAATTGACTTATAAGTTCTTAATGTAGTATATATACCACAGGATATTGCTACCCAATTGATAAATATTTTCTTTATAGGGAGTTATTAATGTTTCTAGGCTTGCTTTTAGACTTTCAAGTTTGTTACATTAGCCTGTCATTCATTCAGCTTTTGCCATTTACCAATACTACATTATTTTCACAATAATGTTTTTCATATATGCTCTTATCATTTGTTCATTTCATTTGAATAAATGTTATTTCAAAATCTTTATTCATTTTTGAAACATTGGGACAACTGGGATTAGAGGTAGGGGGAAGAGATCTCGGACAAGGCAGAAACCTAGTGCGATGGAAACTCTCGGGAACCTATGAGGGGGACCCTAGCAAAGAAAACTCCTAGCAATGGGGGATATGGAGCCTGAACCTGCCATCTCCTGTAACCAGGCAAGACTTCCAGAGGAGGAATTGGGACACCAACCCAGCCACATAACCTTAGACCTATAATTTGTCCTGCCTACAAGATGCTGGTGTAAAGGTGATGCAGAAATTGTGGGATTGGCCAAATAAAGACTGGTCCACTTAAGACCTATGCCATGAGAGGGAACCCACTCTTGACACTACTTAAAAGGCTAGGTAGGATTCAGAGGCTGGGTAGACCAGAGGCCTAGAATTGAACAAAACACTACTGATCAAAAAAAAAAAAAAAAAGGTCAATGAAATGATTCCTATGATTCCTAACGATGTTCTGCTATGTTCATAGACTGGTGCCTACTCCAATGAGAGGCAGCTAAAGGAAACAGATGCAGAGTCCCATAGCCAAACATTAGACAGAGCTTGGGAAATCCTGCAGAAAGTGGAGAGGATGGATTTTAGGAGGCAGAAGGATCAAGTACACCATAAGAAAACCCGCAGAATCAACTAACCTGGACTCAGAGGGGCTCACAGAGGGAAAAGACAAGAAAAAAAGGAGGCCACTCTTTTTCTTTTAAGTTTTAAAACACATTTTAACTTATTTTAGTTGTAAGATCCTCTCTGTATTCTTGATGCTAGACACTTATCATATGTATGGCTTTCAAATATTTTCTCTGTCTTGTGAATTATATTTTCATTTTCTTAACAATACCCTCTACTTTAGCAATGATTTTTTTTTAAAAAAATAATTATTTTCCTGGTTTTTGTTCTATGTTCTTTTTCTTTTGTTTGTTTCCTCTGTAGCCTACTGCATAGCCATGAATAATTACAGCTATATGTTCTTCTTTAGAGCTCAGTTGATGTAATCTGGGTGTGGTAGTGCTTACCTCTAACCCAAAACTTGGGAAGCAAAGGCAAGAGAATCAGGAGTGTAAGATCAGCCTGAGCAAAGTATCATTTTTGAGGCCAGCTTGTGCTCTGAGAGACTTTGTCTCAAACAAACAAAGAAACAAACAAACAAAACAAAAGCATAACAAAACAAAAAAAGAAAAAACTAACAAACAAAGCAACAACAAAAACTACAAAAAGGGAAAAACCAGAAGAGTTCTCTAGATCTAGATTTTTATAAATGTTCTTTTGAGACTCATTTTATATTAATCTTTGCATGATGTAGGGTGTTTTCCAAATCCATAAGTTGATGTTTAATTGTTGTACCACATTTGGAAGACTATTCTTTTCGCCACTGGGTTGTGTGGTAGTTTGCATGAGAATGGTTGTATAGACTCACATACTTGAATGTTTGGTTCTCAGTTGGTGGAATGTTTTGGGAAGGATCTTGGAGGAGGTGTGTCATTCGAGATGGGCTTTGAGGCTTCAAAATCCCATGCCTTTCCCAGTTCTCTGCCTCATGCTTGAAGATCAGATGAAAGCTCTCAGCTACTTCTCCAGTGCCATGCTTGCATTCCTGCTGTCATGTTCCCTGCCATGACAGTCACAGACTCTTAACCCTCTGGATGTATGAGCCACCATATTAAATGCTCTCTAAGTTGATTTGATGATGAAGCTTTGATATGGCCATAGAAAAGTAACTAACATAGCTGGCTATTTATCATAGAAGGATTTAGGTGTTTTATTGATCTTTATGTCTGTCATTAATGTAAATACCATACTGCTTTGATTTGTATAATTATATATAAGTTTAGAAGTTAGAACATGAAAATATTTCAATTTTGTTCATTTTCTGCACGAGTTGTTTTGGGCGATTTGAGGTCTTCCTCCATTTTCATGTAAATTCTAATATCTGCTTTTTCATTTATGGAAAAAGCCACTTTGATAGGGATTATGCTGAAACTAAAGATGAATTGGAGGAGTGTGTTGATTTTAATAACAGCTAGTCTTTGAAGCCATGCGACGTGCCTTTTTGTCTAAATACTCTTCAATTTCTTCCAAGAATGTTTTGACATTTGCAATGTATAACTTTTGTATTCATTGTTTCAATTTGCCTCTGAGCATTTAATTTGTGTTATCATAAATGTTTTTTTTTTAATTTAGGTTTTTTTTTTCCATCCTGCACTTCTAGCACAGCTATTTGGCTATTTTAGTTTCTAGGTTTATGAAAATGTGTTACCTGCACAGATGCAAACTAACAAGTACCCCATGGTTTCAGTTTGTTGATGCTTGTTTAGATTTGGCCAAAGTGTCAGTTTTAGTAAATGTTCAATGTGTAGTAGAAAAAAATATTTTCATAGTTGTTCAGTTGAGTGTGTATGAGATCATATATTACTAAGTATTTGCGGAAATTCTCCAAACTCTATTGGTGATTAAAGCATCTTTAGTGATCTTATCATGGTGCACACATCACAGAGTAACCTTTTTATACAAAATCTGCTGTGATGTCTCTAGGTAATATCATCTTACAGGAACATCAACAGATGCTGTAATGTTGCCTGAGTCATGATATGACCCACAATTGTCTACCCATATATACATACATATGTATCTGTGTATGTACATATATGTATATGTATGTATATATGTATATGTTTATAATATATTATGTATGAATCCATACATATGTATGGGATTCATTAGATTATAAGCTTTGGTCTGGCCAACAGTGGTTGGCTATGAGTGGACAGCCCCCAAAATCCAGTTGTTAAGTCCACAATGCTGGATGTCTCAGATGGTCTTCAGAATATGCCAGAATCCCAAGAAATAGGCTCTGATGCCAGAGGAGAAGTGGCCTTGCTCGCAAGGCAATGTCAAATGGGCAAAGTGCCAAAATTTCCTTCTTCCTTGTCTTCCAGCAGAAGGTGTGGCCCAGATTAAAGGTGTGTCTTCCTACCTCAAGATTGTTATTAAAGCATGCATCTTTCTGTTTCAAAGATCTGGATTAGAAGTGGCTTTTTGCTGCTTCAAGTCAAACAAAAATCCTTCCATTTCTCGATCTTAGCTAATTCCCCATGCAGTCAAAGTGGCAATCAAGAGTAGCTACGACATGAGGTATGTGCTTTCAGAGTCCTTGTCTTCCCAGGGATGTTTCCTTATTGCTATGAAAAGCATCTCTGCTTTCCAGCAAGCTTCCTTCACAAACATCTACTCGGTGTGCTTTTCCCTGGTTATCTTCATTCTTCCTTTTCTTTTCTTTTCTTTTCTTTTCTTTTCTTTTCTTTTCTTTTCTTTTCTTTTCTCTTCTCTTCTCTTTTCTTTTCTTTTCTTTTCTTGTTTCTCTTCTCTTCTCTTCTCTTCTCTTCTCTTCTCTTCTCTTCTCTTCTTTTCTTCCTTTGACAATTTTTACACGTGTTTCTTTCATCATTCCACTTTCACCTGCTCTTAAAAGATAAGCCACTTTTAAGCATCATATACTTAAAATAAGAAGGTTGCACATTTTGTATTTGGAGAAGAATATTTTGTAAATTAAAATGACTATCTGATAATTTTCTTGAAGTTTTATAATATTTTCTGTTGAATTTTCTTCTTCTGTGAAGAAATTTATTCTTCTTGAGTAAATTTGTTACTCTCATTTTTCTGTCTTACTGGCCGCTTTAGGTGATATTTTTCTATTTCTTTTATTAATGGTTTTCCTAGAGCTGAAAACACACACCCTTAGCTTATTAGAGTGGGCTCCTAAGGAGTTCCTCTTACTACCTACCACTTGACTGACTAATGCTGGCCATTGGATGGCCGTAAGTCTGTCCCCTGCACTCCTCTCTGTTCTGGTATCAACAGTCTACCTATTTGATGCCGTCATTTAAAACACGCATTTTCCATGGCCTAAGACCTTGTGGAGGCAATATTGGTTTAATTTTATACAACATGGACTGTCTTCTCCCTTTTCCACTTTCACACTCCTCTCGCTCTATTTTCCTGTGTCTCCTGAGGCTTCCCTCTGCCATTCTTTCAGCAAATGCCTGTTGGATATTAATCCTCTCAGGTTTTGTTTGTTTGAAAATGTTTCTTTCTTTCTTTCTTTCTTTTTTTTCTCTGCAGACATTTTTGAAGGCTGTTTTCACTGAGCAAAGAGTTCTAAGTTGGCAGTGGTCGGTGCTCCACATGTTGAAGATGTCATCCTGTTTTTCCTCGGCCTCTATCCTTTTTGTTTAAAAGCCAGCTTCCCTATTACTCCTGATCTCTTGAAGGTACTGTGTTTCTTTTCTTTGGCTGCTTGTAAGTAAGGGTTTTTTTTTGTTTTGTTTTGTTTTGTTTTTTTTCAGTTTGCCTATCATATATCTTGTGGTTTTCTTTATCCTATTTGGGGTTGTTAAATATTTTTGAATCTTTAACTTGATGCCTTTGGACTCATCTAATATCTATCCAACTATTGTATTTGCTCTGTCCTTCCCTGTTTCTTCTTCAGGATCTCCAAATACACACACATTCAAACTCTGATTGTGCAATTTCAATCTGCATTCCCCCTGTCTCCTCACTCAGTCTCCTACAATGTTTACTTCGCATGTTTCCAGCCTACCTTAAACTCCCTTTAGTGAGCTCTTATTTTCAGTTAGAAACATTCAATTCTGAAGTTAGTTTCTTTCTTTCTTTCTTTCTTTCTTTCTTTCTTTCTTTCTTTCTTTCTTTCTTTCCTTTTTTCTATGAGAAAATTCTAATTCTCATAACATTTTTGGTCTGATTTCTAGAACATATTAATTATGGATGTTTGAAATCTGTATCTGATAACTGGGTCAGACATGGATCTGCATGTGCTTTCTTTTTTGTTTGTTTGTTTTGTTTGTTTCTTTGTTTTGTTTTTCTCTCCTTAGTTTTTGGTTGGTTGGTTAGGTCTCCTGAACTGTCTGGTAGTTTATAATCAAAGCTGAAAACACTATAAGTATAAAGCCAGTATGGACCTCAGGTTCATGTTATCTTCTCCTGGAGAAATTGCATTAACCTTGACCTCTGTCCAGTGTTTTCAGCACTGGTATGCCACCATACTTCATTTAGCTTTGAGTTGGTTTAGAAATCGGGTTTTGGTCTTTGTTGAGTTGTTTCAACTCCTAGCTCATTCCTCAGGCCTTTTCTTTCCATGGTAGTACTTGGGCCCTTACCAGGCTCCCTCCTGGCCTGCAAGAAAACTTCAGTTTTTCTTTCCTAATGGTTGACTCTTGAGAGCTTGAGTCCTGTGACGTCTACCAACCTGCAGCTCTATTTGCTAGATTTATCTCTGTGTTTTTCACTCCTTTCTTGGATCTTTCAGTCCTAGCTGCCTTAGTATCTTTTGAATGTCTTCAAACAGAGGCTCTTTGTTTTTCTCTTCCTATATTTTATATGTTTAATCCCATGTCTAAAGTTGTTCTTGGCAAAGGATTTAGTTTGAAGCAAACTTGTCCACTATGAACAAAAGCAGGAATCTCTTATACTTAACTTAAAAAAAAATTCTATTTTAAAACCAGTGATTCTGGATTTCCTTTAATATTCATGAGATACTTTCCTTTTTAAGTAAATGTATTTATTATGGAAGATGTACTGGTTCCAGGAAATATAATAAATAGTATAACAAATACCCATTTCCTTTCATATAAGGTCTAGCTGTGTTCAAATGGAGTCAGTGGACTTGAAAGAAACGAGGAAGTAAATAGCAACACCCACAGTGCATGGAGATGGTCACGTGAGCTTTAAACATGTTTCATGCACAAGAGGCTCGCAGAAGACAAGGTCTGACACCATGAGGATGTAGGGGATGCATGGAGATGGTCACGTGAGCTTTAAACATGTTTCATGCACAAGAGGCTCGCAGAAGACAAGGTCTGACACCATGAGGATGTAGGGGATGCTGGCTTCAACTGAGACCGCCATCCTTGGTTTCCTGTTGAAAGCTTGACCTACTAGCATACAATTCTTTTCCTGAGAATTTGTGTGCTTACTGCCTCAGACTTGATTTCTTTCATTTATTTTCCATTTTGGCCTGAATGTTTCCATGCATATTCTGACTATTTTTATAATTGTTTTTTATTTATTGGACTGTAAAAAAAATGTCTTCTCCTAAAACACGAGTGCTTGGCGTGTGTGTGTGTGTGTGTGTGTGTGTGTGTGTGTGTGTGTTTTCAAGTCTCCATCAGTTTTTACTAGCAGTTTTCTTACAATGTTTGAGCCCATGAGATTCAGGGTGATTGATCCTTCTAAACGCTGAGCAACTTTTAAAACAGAATGCAAAACAATGAGTGGCTCCATGGAATTTATTGTTACAAAATCTCCTCTCCATTTGTTTAATTGTATTATTTGCCTGAGGGATGCTGTGTAGCTATGGAGCCAAGTCAGCTAAATGAAACATGATCCTGGCACAAGAATATAATGATGTGTCTCTTCTGTGAAATCACAGCCTCCCCCTCATCTCCAGATGCTTGGAACCACACCCTCTCTTTTTGTTGTTGAAGGCAAGGAGGGTGGTGCCCAGTCGGGCTTGGCCATTGAGGGCATCAGCTAGGGAACAGGCAGACCAAAGCAGTAGGAAGAAGGACAGAGTCACAGATAGTCTAAGACAGGAGCCTTCAGCCATCTATCTGCTAAATTTAGGCCAGGTCTCTGAGTGCAGCTGAACACCGATTCTGTAGATTATTTAGTCGAGAAAATGGCCGTGTTTAGAGAATGCTTGAGGGAAGCATTAACTTTATTCTTCTCTTAAAAGATTACAGGGATTCCACACTTTCCCTTTGGGGTCCTCTGATTTAAAAGAGAGATCAGGATGCTGCAGCAATTATTCTAAAGTATTTACCTAGTGCTCATCGTGTGCCAGGCACTGGCCTGGACTCTGAGAAGTGACAGTGAATAAATCAAGGTGATGTCCCCTTATAGGGTTGACCTCCAGGATGGGTGGGATGAGAAATGGGAAAAATACCAATGGCGAGGCATCTGAAGAGTGTTACGGGAAAGTAGCAGGCAAGAGAGAGACACTGGGGCTAGATGAAGGATGGCTGTGTGTTAACTCTTGTGGCTGGGAAAGGGATCAAGGAGAGGGTGAAGATCGAGAGGCATCCTAGGTTCCTGTTGAACTGGAGTCTGGAGTTTTAGTGGGTGTGGGAATTGTGGTAACATAGAGTTTCCCAACTGCCACCCCAAGGGATTCCACATTCTGTCCAATACTGTCTGTGTCTTATAACCTGCATTTCTAGAAAGCTCTTCATATACTTCTTATGAAGGTCCAAGATCAACTTTCAAAAGCAAACCACATTTTAAACTGTATGGACCTTGAAAACCTGGAAAATAATTACCAATGCAAGCAGAGATTTATTTTAGTCTGCCTTCTTATTGGCAAACAGCTCCTACTGTGTAAGAGAGAAAAATGAGGCAATTATTGTGTGCCTGCTGTATGCCTCATACATTTACTAGTTGCTATCTTTTTTGAAGTCCCTATTGTTCTCCAGAGATTGGTATCTTCTACTCAGAGCAAGTCCCAGGGCAGAGGCTGGCAGCACCTCACCCCCTTGTATAAATGTAGAAACCATATCGAGAGCTCGTTCTACATTTCTACTTGACTCTTTGGAATTGAGAAGTGAGCTTAGCTCAATTTGGTCTCCTGTTCATGATGCTTTTAGCTATAGCACCTGTATTCATCTGGATCACGTCTACACAGAAAGCTGTATAGGAAATATCCCATATTCCCAATTAGAGTTTCTACTGATGGTATGTGTCATCCATTTGAAATGATTTTCTCAGTCCAAGCGGACCTCAGAGATCAATTGTTTGATCATCAAATACATCAAACTTGGCAGTACGATGATGAGCATGTTTGTGTTTCCCTTACCTCCTGGGGCATTGTCAGTCCAAATTGGCATCTTTTACCAAAGAATCCAGTGCAATCAAGGAACACTCTTTAGCCCCAAGCTTTGTGAGTAGCTCCTAATTCAGATTCTAGTCTACACAGAAGAGACCTGCTTTCCCTCCACCTTGGACAAGTCTTTTTTTTTTTTTTAAACACATCTGGAACACAAGGTCAAAGGTCCCGAACTAGCTAGCAGAATTGGGTGTTTTGTTTCTGTCCACCCGTTTTAGTTGTTAGCATCCTGCCTCTTCCAGTTCAGTAGGGGAACAGGTATAAGCAGTCATCACCCATGCCTGGCTTCTGGATCAAGTCATCTCTACATGGGGCCAGCTGCACAGCCTTTGAAATCTCCTTTTGTGGCATCTCAGTCTCAATATGCATAGGTCATCTCATGACTTTCCTCTTTAGTCTCTCTTTCAGGATATGAGCTGCCAGCCAAACTCTGTCCTTCAATTGTCATTTTTCTGTTGACTTGTGGGCACCTTTATATGTGTCCCTTATCTCTTCTGATAATTAGTCCTGGTTCATAGTGCTAGTCATCCCCTGTCAGCATCTACAAAGTCCCTTCACATCCACTCATGCTCCAAGAAAGAACATTCACCCTGTCATTTTTTGTGTTCATTTAGAGTAAGGGCTGCTCCTGAGTTGGCCATAGGTCTGTGCTGCCCCACCCACCAAGGAGTGGCCTTTTCTCTGATGCTTTAGGCCTTTGCTTAGAATCTGGGGTTCAGAATTCATCTCTTTTCCGATCCAACACTCCAGCTCTATGGACCTGAGGTTTCTTCTTTCCCAGATGGTACCTGACCCAGTATAGTGTTGGAATGATTCTGGCTTGGTTCCCTTTCCCTGATGATACCTGGCCCAGGATAGTATCAGGATATTTCTGGATTGGTTCCCTTTCTGTGACACACCAATGTCCATGTGTTCAAATTCAGGTCATTCTTCACCCTGCTAGTCACTTTCTGCGGACTCAAAGATGGACACATTACTGCCTTTCCCAGGTCTGTCCTTACATGGAACTTCTTTCTTTTCCTCATTCCCAGGAGAACAAAAGATATAGGGCTTTGAACTTCTAAAGCCAAAAAGAGATTATTCTTATTTTGTTGACTTATCTTGTTTAGAAACAATGAACCTAGAATAGGTGGATAAAGACCAAGGAAAGAGTAGGGAGAAAAGGAAAAGAAGCAGACCGTATCAGGCACCATTCCAAAATCTTACACATAAAGTTGCTTTATAAGGCTGGGTTCCAGTTCTCCTTCTTCCTTCAACCCCTCTTTTTCTGTTCTCTCCTTTCCTTTTTACTCTTTTTTCTTTTCTTGTCTATTTAACAAAATATGAGATTTCATTATGCTCCTTGCATCCAAATCTTAAACTCTCCTCTCTCCTTCCTCCTATCTCCAGGTGTGCACTCACACCCTAGAAGCCTCTTTTCTGGTTTCATGTATCTTATGCATGTATCTCATGTATCCCTTCCTACCTTCCTCAATACCTTACTTTTACCTTTCATGGTCTCCTTTATGGTTCTAAAGCCTGCACCCATGTATACACATACATACATGCATAAGTACATATGTCCGTCCATCCATCCATCCATCCATCCATCCATCCATCCATCCATCTATGCACATACATGTACACACACATTTACAGCTAAGATTCAGATGTCTGAGAGAACATGTTACCTTACTTAATGAGTTCCAGACCCTTGCATTTCCCCGCACATTCCATTTGTCTCTATAGATGAATAAAATTCCACATATGTGTGTCTGTGTGCATGTACCCTCCCACACACCACGTTTTCATTATCTGTTCTTCTGTTGATTGACATCTAGGCTGTTTCCATTTCCTTCTATTGAGAACAAAGCAGAGAAAACCATGGAAGTGCAAGTCTCTCTGTGGCAGCATAGAGTCCTTGGATAGACTCCATCTTTGGGTAGTCTAGACTCCAAAACTTTCTTATCAATAAAGTTTCAACTATACCTGTAAGCCAAATCCGTTCTGCTGCTTTTTATACTGTTTCCTGTCTGACTTTTATATTGGGAATGATTGACTGAGAAGTCACTGTGATGGCTTTCATTTGGCTCTTGGCCCAATAAGGTCTAAGCTATATACTACTGATGTGAAACCTAGTTTAGAACACCAGTGACCAGGGTGGTTTTTGTCTCTCACATCTCTGAGGCTTCCAGAAGTAAGGATTTCCACTAGAGGTTGCACACAGTCCAGGCCTTTATTATGGCATGCCACAGCCTGCGCTGCCCCTCATCTGCTGGTCTCAGTTCTAGATGACGAAAACTTGAGAAAATTTGATGAGGGAAAAATTCTTCCCATTAGTAATCCCCTTTGGCCTTAACGTTCCCGTTGGTGACCCCCAGAGTGCACAGTCTCTGTTGGGAGCCACTTTTAGCTCACAGGAACATGTGGAAAATTCTATGACATTTCCTTTGCTTGGGCTTGTATCTGGCATTATCCCATGGAACACACAGAGGAGCAAATGTAAGCATCACAATGTGGATCTCCCACTAGGAATACATGTCACCTGAGTTGATGGATGATATACATCATTGTGCATTTTTTTAAATAAAAAGGATGAATTATTTCTGAGGTCTTGGAGGATGATTTTGCAGCCACTACAGTTCTGCATATTACTCCACAGAGATGTGAAATGAACCGTCATATTTTCTGCTGCAGCCTGAAAGTTGAGCAAGTTAACACTTTACCCAAATTAGCCTCTTTCCTCTTGCATTTTCTGTACCATTAACCTTCCCTGCTTGTGCCCAAAATAAAAATTACATCATGATCAAATTCAAGGGAGGTTTATGTGAGCCATGCTTCACGCCTGTATTTATTGCTCCACTGTAAGGGTAGGAGTTAGATTTATTTGGATAATTTATTCACAATTTATTCTGTGACTATTTTAGATTCTTGAACACACAAACGCATGTTCTTAAGTCAACCTATCGCCACAGTGATGGGCACACAGGCTCCACCCTCATGTGGTTTTTGCTGACATGTGTAAACCAAGACTTTTCAGCAAATCTTATGGCGAGCCAGTCTTCAATACAAACTGAGAAAAATAATCTTTTTGAGTGTGGTTGAAGCTGCCTGCCATTATAAATGTAGTCTTTTGCCTTACTGTACAATGAGGATGGTAAAAATTGTCCTTCGTATTTAGTCAAGCCTTTACAAGATTACTTATTTCTACTTCCCATACAGTCATAGCAATGTCAACAAAAGAACCCTGTTTTTTAGTTTGGTGAAGACAATAGATAATGCTTGGGCCTTGGTCATCCTACTGGAGGAAGAACATGAAAACCATGTCTACTTTAAAATAAAAAGAATACAAGGCTCAGAGAGGGAAGTAAATCCAGGGAGGCCATGACGTCCAGGGGCCAGTGTTCCCATGATCCACACTCAGAGCCCCTTTAGATTACATTGTCCAATTTGTGGGACCTCCACTTAAGGTTTGATAGTCCAAGAGTGCTTAAGATGCTTGGGAAACAGTAGTTACAGACTTTAAAATGAACATAGGCATTTTTGGTTCTGAATTTAGAAGGGATTTTACAATTCTGAGGTTTTGGGCAAACTGAGGCAAAATAAGTCTTTTTTGTTGTTGTTCACAGGATGTAGTTTTCCATTTTTCTCTTTTTTCTTTCTTTGTTTCTCTCTTTCTTTCTTTATTTTTTCTTAGATTTATGTATTTATTTTATTTTATAGCTCTGTCTTCAGACACAACCATTACAGGTGGTTGTTGGGAATTGAACTCAGGACCCCTGGAAGAACAATCAGTGATCTTAACTTCTGAGCCATCTCTCCAGCCCCAGTTTTATTTACTTTTTCTTTCTTAAAGTGCTATAAAATATGGGGCTGGTGAGATGGCTCAGCGGTTAAGAGCACTGACTGCTCTTCCCTTATTCCATTTAGCCATGTAATGACAGTTTCCTAGAACAGCTGTCCCTCAACAGTACAAGGAGTGCTAGGAAACTTCAAGGAAGATCAGTAAGTACATTTTCTAACTGATATTTGAACACTGGGGCCAACAGGACCAAGGTCTAAATATGGCTGACATCTTAGTTTCTACTGCCAGGGCTTCACACTTCCCCAGTGTCAGCCCTTCCCGATCTCTGCTTGTCAGTATTTCCTTTGCTCTTACAAGCTGCCATATATATGTTTTATGTATTCACACACACACACACACACACACACACATTTATTCCTGTACATACCTAGATGCACCTGCTTATATTACTCATTTGTGTACTAAATATGGTTTTATAGAATTCTATATATGAACTAAGCATCTATCTATCTATTTATCTATCTATGCAAAATGTATTTACTTTTGGAGACAGGTTCTGCCTTATCCTCTGGAGTCCTGGGATTACAGACATGTACCACAATAGCTGGCCTATGTGGGTGGGTCCTTTTATATTTAGCAGTGTTATTATAGTCCTAGGCCTGTATTAACTGCAGTGATAAGCATTTTGAGAAAAAAAGTCTTACAGCATCATTCCAAGATTCCAGTGAAGGACTTATTTCTGAAGGGGTGTGAAACACAGTTGGAGGGATAGATATAAACACTGGCAAGGATAAGAAATCTTATTTTTCACTGGACCTATCCTCCCAACATTGTTATAGGCCCACCTCTTGTGTGTTCTCTATCTGTATGAAGTGGGTATTTCTGAACACATACCTGAGAAAATGTGACAGGGAGAAAGATGCATGGAGAAGATTCTAGTGTAACCTTGTGGCATTATCTCTGTAAGTTGGTGGTAGCCTAGGAAAGGTATTGCTTCAGTTGAATATTTATGTCAGAACTGGATCTTAGCCTGGGGAGTACGGCTCTGATGAAGGTCACCCAGGTGGCCAGCACTCCATTGCTTCTTTCAAATGCCCAGCTGGGCAGCTGTATGCAGTTGAGTTGACTGGCTCTATACTTGAAAAACTCCACTCTACAGGAAGACAGTTGAGTGCCTAGAAGCCAGAAGACCAGGGATGAGACACAGAACACTCATCTCAGTACTGAGCATGTGACATGTTTCTGTGCGAGCAGGGCACGGCTATCCTAGCATTTAGAACACACGTTTATAGCCAAAATTATAAAAATGTAAGCTTTATTGCTGGCAGGACTATGGGCAAAATACTTGCTTGGAATATAGAACCTAGTCTTTCCAATACATGCCTGTAGCCCTTAGAATCCTCTTATGCTTCCAGTCCCTTTAAAGCTCCCAGGCATCAGCTCTGAGGCCAGCCATGCAATGTGCATGGCACACTGGTGATTCTTGTCATTGCCCCATGCCAGCTTTTATGCCACCAGCAGCAATCAGTTTTTGCTTTGGAATGCTGAAAATAAAATTAAAAACATATATCCTGCCAAGCAATTTTCTCTGCAGCTGAGTGTTTGCATGTGTTTGCACCTCGTGGGGTGCCCTATGGAGATGTGGAATTCTGCATCCAAACTACAGGTTCAGAGCTGTAGGACCAGAGTGGCTGTTAACCCTGACTATGCAAGTATGAGGGGTCTGTGCTGTTCTTAATGATAGCTATCAGCCACTAATCCCAATCCTGTCTCATCTCTCAGCTGATGGTTTTGGCTCCCAGGATTCCAGGCCATGTCTTTATGTGGAACATTCCAACTGCTCGTAAAGGATATCTCTCTGTTGGGTTGATCTTTTAATTTTTTAAAAAAATTTAACTTTAATTTCATGTGCATTGGTGTTTAGTCTGCATGTATGGCTGTGTGAGGGTGTCAGATCCTCTGAAACTGGAGTTACTGGGGCAGGAGTTACAGATAGTTGTGAGCTTCCATGTGAGTTCTGGGAATTGAACCCAGGTCCTCTGGAAGAACAGTCAGTGCTCTTAACCACTATGCCATCTCTCCAGCCCTCTGGGTTAAATTTTTAAAGGAAGGTTCTGACCCTTATCATCTGACCATGTCTTTAATATATGTCCTGTGCAGGACTCTGAAAGTGATGGGTATTAAAGGCAACTTATATTAATTAGCATCCCCACTGCATAGTGTGTGTTCTGGAGAGTGTGTCAGGGCTCTTGCCCTCTGGGCCCTCCTGTGGCTACTCAGGAACCAAACAGAAGGCATTTGTAACATAATCTAGTCTAGCTTGTTTTACTTCATAGGGAAGTGAAGCAAATACATCTGGTTAGCACCCCTGTTTTCTCTCCTCTTCCTCCCCATGCGCTCAAATCCCAGAAGGCGGTGTCTAACACTATGTTCTTCCTACTTGAATTAACATTTCTCAAAGGACTTTTACAGTTAATGAGTGCATTTTATTATATGAAGACTCTAGGGCGGGTGGGAAGATGGTCTTTTCATTATGTCATGTCTAGTGTGAGGATAGTACATAAAGATTTATGGCCACTGTTCTGGTAAGTGCTCCAGTTGTCAACTGGATCAAGCCTCTGAGGGAGTCTCTGTTGAGGCATTGTTCAGATAAGAGTGACCTGTAGCTATGTCTGTGAGAGATTGTCCTGACTGATGGGTGTGGGAGGGCCAAGCTGGACGGGTGGGCCTGAGCTGTGTAAGAAGCTAGCTAGTGTGTGAGCAGAGTGAGCTAGCCAACTGTGTTCCTCCATGTATTTTTACTTTTGTTCCTGCTTGAGTGCCTGCCTTGTCTTCCTTGAATGATGAATTATGATCTGCAAGTATAAGCTAAATAAGTGCTCACCTCCCCAAGTTGTTTTTTTGGTTTAGAATGCTTTATCATTATCAACAGAGAAGAAATGAGGATAGCCATGTTCCATGTCATGTGTGCTTAGGACTGCTAGCAATTATAACGTTTTTCTTTGTTGAGAAGCCTTTGGTTTTGAGATAGTACTCTGCATAGCCTCTCCCCTGTCCCAGTGGATTGGTATATATAGTTATGCCTATTTAAATTCTGTCAAGATAGCTCAGTAGATAAAGTACTTCATGTGCAAACAGAAGGCCCTTAGCTCAGACATCCCTCTATCCAAATCCAGGTGTGTGCCTATTGCTCCTGCACTGGAGCTCAATGAACAGACAGCATATCTAATCGATCTGTGCTAGGTTCAGTGAGAGATCCTGCCTCACAAAAATGACCTGAAGAGCCTTAGAGGATGCCATTGTAACACTGACTTCTGACACGTGAGTTCATGGGCAAAAGCCCCTTCCCATATGTGCACACACACACACACACACACACACACACACACAGAAAAAGAGAGAGAGACACACACACATAGAGAGAGTTTATTTGGCTTTGGAGGTCTAGATTTCTGAGCTCTTTAAGGCAAACTATGTCTCTAGACTCTGTCTTAGTTAGGGTTTTATTGCTGTAAAGAGGCACCATGACCATGGCAACTCTTACAAAGGAATACCTTTAATTGGAACTGGCTTACATTTCAAAGGTTTAGTCTATTATCATCATGGTTAGGAAGGTGACACATGGGCAGACCTGGTGCTGGAGAGGTAGCTGAGAGTTTTATATCCAGATCAGCAGGCAGCAGGAAGATAGTGAGACACTGGGCCTGACTTGAGCATCTGAGATCTCTTGCAACACATTTCCTTCAACAAAGCCACGCCTACTCCCACGAGGCCACACCTTCTTAGCATCATTCACTATGTGCATGAGTTCTTGCTCTTGAAAGACATTTTGCTATGATAAAAGGTGTTATCAATCAACCACGAGCTAAATAGCTAACTGCAGATCCGTTACCCTCTACTGTGATTGCTGGGAAGCAGCTGAGGACAGGACTAACTGCACTGGGTAGTTGGGATGTCTCTAAAATTAGGGCCGAGTGGAGACACTAAGCCCTTTCATGTCTAGTTCCCTGCCTTTAGCATGCCTATTCCCATTACTGCTCACCATGCTTTGTGTGGTCAGTTCCTGGTTATGTGGACAGTCCAGCGTTGCAGCAAGATGAGATGTTACCTGAGGTTAGCAAGGCAAGTTGTAAGACCACTTACACCCTACGCTGGGCTTCAGGTGGACATTTGAAGGGGTTAAGATGTTATCATGGAGTCTAGGTAACGGCTTAGGTCATCTGGAGCTAGAATCTTGCCACTAGCTCCTAAGCTTCCATAGAACTGGGGAACCTTAAACTTGAGAGGGATTCTTTAAAAATCCCTTGGATATTAATGGATACTGTAATTGACACCCTTCCTTTTGTTAATATTGATATCGTTAGGTCTCATGATTTAAAAAAAAAACTTCTTGTGACATTTGAGACAGAAGAAAGTAAATGAAGTTGTTACTATTTGTTCTACACAAATCCATAGTTTTCAATAATAACCTTTTGCTGTTTGAGCATTTCATAACGCATATAATGCATTTTCATTTACCTCCCAAAATCCATGTGCTCTTAAAAAAAAAATAAAACAACACTGAGTCCACTTAGACATGTGAATGGGTGGAGGGCCATTTACTAGAGCTTGGGTGGCTTCCCAGGAGATGCATCCTTTAAGAAAACTGACTCTTTTCTTAGCAGCCATCAGTTGCCAATCATTCATCAGATAGGGGTGGGGCTTCACTAGTCCCTCCCCTATTCATACTGGGATTTTAGTTGGCTTCACTGTGTACAGGTTCATGTGTGCATTGGCCCTGTGTAGCAAACACTATTTCACAGTAGTCATCTACTCTGCTTGGCTGTGTATTTCTATCCTGTCTTCCGTGATAGTAGATGGACCCTGGGAGAAAGGGGTATGATATAGATGTCCTACTAAGAGATGAAAACTCTGTGGTCTTATTTACTACATGTTTACCAGTTGTGAATTTTTGTATTAATCCTGTCTATTTTGGAAAGAGACATCTCTGGCAAGGGTTAAAAGATACACAAATCAATGGATATAACGGTACTAACTTAGAGGGTAGTTTATTTCTATGTCCCTTTAACAGAATTAAATAGTTTTAGGTTCTCTCCTTGCACCTATGATCTAGCTGGCCATGTTTTTGTTTGTTTGTTTGTTTGTTTGTTTGTTTTTGTCTTTTCAAAGCTCAATTAATGTATCAGGTGTTCCTTCCATCTTTAAATCAATTCATGAAGCAATTTCTTTTCCCCATAACATTTTGCCATTATTACACCAGTGGACACATCTTACACATTGTTATGCCAGTCTTTTGCAGCTCATGGAGTTTACAGCTTTTAAGATTGTTGGTTAACTCTCTATTCTAGAAAAAGGTCCTTCCAGCACCTTGAAAGCTAGCCATTAATAATAAAATTTCCAGGTCAGTACCATCTTGATTTTTTTCTATTTCTTATGTCACATATTTATGTTGTTTTTAGCAATAGAATCTCTCCAACCAACTTCTGGACATTAAGCAATAACATTGGCCTATAATGTTTGGAGTTGGTTTTCTTGACTACAGAATTCTACTCACCAACAACTGCAAGAGAGATGACCCATTTCTGGCATGTGAGATGTTTTATTCAGTAGTCTAGGGTGTGTGGAGGAGGTATTTATACCCCTTTAATGAAAATCTATGTCTTTGATGTTATTTTTTTAAAAAAATTTCACTAAGTCGCTTAAGTTGACCTCAAACTAGTGGTCTTTCGCCTCAGTCTCCCCAGTGCCAGGATTACAGGCATATGCCACCATGCCCAGCCTGTGCTGGGTTTGGTTGGTTATTGGGTTCTCTTCTAAGTGTTCACAAGCAACCTTGACATTACTATGCTTTCAATGCAGTTTGCAATTATATTATAAACATTCTACCATTTCTGTTTTTGGAAACAATGGAGAATTATTGCTCTTCTTTCCTCTGACATATCTCTGGCTTTGCTCAGGTTGATCAAAAACCTATTGCTATGTGCATAAATTATACCAAACTCTGGGACTCATCAAATCTAAGCTTGGAGGTTTAAAAAAGAATGAGAAAAGATTTTGCGTATCTATATAAAGTGTGAAAGAAGTTTGAACTGTCAGGATGGAATTAGAGAATTATTTCCTCTCTCCTGTCATGGATTCCATCTCAGTCTCAGGAGGGCTATGGGATGGGTCCTAGTCTATTTGCACTACTACCATAGTGAGTTTATCTATCCTATGCTGTGTCAGTAAATATAAGCTATTTTCCGATGACCACTGAACATAAATCTTAAGTTATGATCTCACTTATAGGCTTTAGTTTCCTTTCATTTTTGACTGTTGGATAAATAGGGCTCTCAGAGTTCATATGCACCAAAGAGTATTTATATTTATCTGACCTATCACCATGACTGCTGTCTCTTAGACTGTTCAGTAATTGTCAGCTCTGGTGACTCAGTGTCTTGAACTGGTAGCCCAAGTTCTTTCCTTATATCCTCCCCCTGATATTCTTAGTCATCTATAGTTTAGGTGGCTCTGCATTTGATGTACTGATTCATATTTCTCCAGTGGGTCACTTTTGTGGTCTGATCCTCAACCTCCTCTTGCCAATGTTGTCTTACCATTCCCACATAGTCCACTGGTCATTAAATCTCATTACAATGTGCTTTCTGCTCAGTGTGAGTTTCAAATAAAGAAGATATGTCTCTCCTCTGTTTCATGGACTGTTTCTTCAGACTTAAAGCCTGGGGAATTGTAAGACTCAGGAAATAAAGGAATACACAAGACCCAGGAAGTAAATGAAACTTGCAAGGATCAGGAAACTCAGAAAATTACATATAACTGAGGTTTCTTTTTCCGGTTGTAAACGTAGTGAAAGTATCCTGGGAAAAGAGAATCTTCAGTTGGTCAAGCTTCCTGCAAGTCGGACAGTGAAGAACAAGAACATGGTTTTCATGAGTTAGTACCCAGGCTGAGTGGGTTTATAATCAATGTAACTACATTTCAGTCATTCATGCTTATTAAAATAATTATTCATCCATGTTTCTATAACCATCTCCCCAAAAGTCATTTGTTCACTAAACTAGACTTGGGTGAGATAGGTTCATCCATCTGCTGTTGGTGGCACATCTGGATTTTCAGGCATCTATTCACTCCTTCCAGGAAAGATCTCACAGACTCCTTGAGCTAACCATGGGCTCCCACCATTCTATCTTACTAAGGCTTGAGTGACCTGGTCTCCATCTTCCTTCTCAGAGTTCTATGGACTCACTATCCTTTAACCACATTGTCTCCTTGTGGAGCTAAACACAGTAGTCATGTTCACAGCAGTCTTTGTACCAGCTGCCCCATTTACTAGGAATGTGTGTCTCTTAGTTCTGGTTTCTGGCCTTGTTCATACCTCTACTCGAGGGTTGGCAGATGTTCCTAGTCTGATGGCTATGCCCCTCATCATTTTTTATTTTGTCTTTATTCTTCTCCTTAGCCCTTGGCAGTATTTTCTTGTTAGTTCATGCTTGCATACTTAGAATATAAGCCCTAGGAAGGATGATTTTGCTGGTCTGGTTCACCAATATATCCCATGTCCTGGTACAAAATTTGTGTTTGCTGTATATTTCTAAGTGCTAATGAAGTGCCAATGAGGTAGTATGAATTTTCTAGGCATTTGCTTGCTGTCCCATTCGTCTTCATGTCTTTTAGAGGAAAACAACTGTCTTTTCTGGTTTAAATGTATTTTATTTCCAAGAAGGAAATAAAATAATTGGGCCTTGATAAGTTGTCTTTTTATTTTCTTCTGGAGTGTTGGATTCTCCTTCTGGAACCTGGAGCTGTATCATTTTCATCATGTTCTGGAACATGCTAAAGGCATTCCTTCCAAGTTTCTTAGCATTTGTGCCTTAGACTCATATTTCTAGGGATGCAATTTTCTGCTGTGTATCACCCACTCTCAGGTTTCCTGTTGCTTCTGTTGAGTATGGTCTTTTACAATCTCAGTTGATCAGATAATTCAGTATTCCTTTTCTTTTTAAAAAAAGATTTATTTATTTTATGTATATGAGTACACTATCTATGTCTTCAGACACACCAGAAGAGGACATCAGATCCCATTACAGATAGTTGTGAGCCACCATGTGGTTGCTGGGAATTGAACTCAGGACCTCTGGAAGAGCAGCCAGTGCTCTTAACCACTGAGCCATCTCTCCAGCCATCAGTTTTCTTAAAAAGCAAACAATCCACAGTAGAGGATTAGTAACCCTCCAGTTTTTTTTTTTTTTTTTTTTTGATGAAACATTGAAATTCCTTATAAAGAACCCTGTCATAACCATGCCTTAAACAGAAGTCTTCCCAACACATTTTATTCTTGCAGCTGCACTGACTATATCTTTAGCATAATTAATATTATTTAACTGATAAAACTCTATAATGTATAATATGTGAGGAACAAAATTGTGCAAGAAAAAGGAAGTAGAAAATACTTAGTATTAAGTATTTCACACAGTGATTCTTAAATAACTGTGGAGTTAGTACACTCCACTAACACTGTGGAGTTGGTGCTCCAATATCATTGCACCTGACATCTATAAATGCTGAAGGGAATGGTAACATACTAAATTGTGGATTTCAGATATTAGTGGTTTAACAAATTTATTGTGTGTTTAGTGTGGAATATGTTAAGTAGACTTATTTAAATATATACGACTTTACTGTCTATAGCTTGTAGGACTTCATCTCTCAATGACACATTCTTTAAATACATCTGTTTTTGCACGTGGCTTCATAAATATTCAGGTATAGTCCAATCCCCCACTCAGAGACAATTTCCTTCCTTCTCTCTTTGCTTCCCCCGCCTGCCTGCTCTTCCATGCTTGCTTTATTCCATCCATTCTTGTCTTTCCTTTCTTCCTCACTATTGTACATGGACAATAGTAAAGCAAAAGACTGTTTTTGGCATGTCTTAGAATTTCTCGAGTACATACAAGTAGGACTGCTAGTTCACAGGCAACAACCATCTTTAATTTTAGCAAATGCTTCCAAATTGTTCTCCAAACTGTTTGTCCCATATTGCATGTTTTTCCATCCCCTTCTATAAAGATAGTGAACAACGTTGAGTGTTTTCCAGAAAGTACTAGTGGTTTATTGGTAGATTTGTTATATGAATAAAGAAAAAATTATATACTTTTGTTTGTTTTGTTTTATTACATAGGATAAGTATTATGTTAGTTATTAGTAATAGACAAGAGAATTCTTCTATTTCTTCTACTATAAAGTGATTTCCCTTTGTAACTCTTCATTAAGTATAACGTCAGCCTTCTTTAATAGAAATTCCCATTTCAGATACTGAACCCCTTTTACTGTTAGGTCATCTCTTTTGGTAAACTATATTTTACTGTAAGTGTGCCACAATTTGATAATCTCTTTTGTTGGTGGTGGGTAGTTGAATTGCTTCTAGATTTGATTCTTAAGATTTTTGGTTGTGAACCTAGCCTTTAAGAGAGGAGCCATCTCTCCAGCCCTAGATTTTTGACTTTTATGAATGGAATGAATAGATACTTTATTTTTAAAAAGGTTGGATAAGACTGGGGAGATGGTCAGTCAGTAAAGTACAACCATACAAGCATGAGTACCTGAGTGTAGATACTTAGAACTGGTGTAAAAAGCCAAGCAATATGGTATATACATGTAACCTCATCACTGGAGGTTGGGAGTTAGAGACAAGTATAGCCCAGCTGAATCAAAGAACTACAGGGAGATATTTCCCAGCAACAAAATGGTGGCAAGCCATCCAGAAAAACACCAAATGTCCACCTCTGTCTTTCACACACAAGTGCTTGAATACCTGCATACAAGCATATGCATATCCACATTGCATATACAATACACACACATATACAGTACATATGTGCATACACAGTACAACACACACACACATACCCACACAGCCACACACACATGAAAAAAGTTGTGTAAAAAGTTTCATTTTCATGTAAGTAACTAGGAGTAAATTTTCTGTGTTATAGTATATAATAAAGAAGTTGGGGCTCATTTGCCACATTAAAAATATCCAGTTATTCTAGCATCATTTGTTGAAAACGCCATTCTCATTTCTTCACCTTGCCCTTTATGTACAAATGTCTCTGCTTGTTTCTGGTTCCATATGTCTAGGCCAATATTGCCTTATCTTGTCTACCATGAGTCCGTAGGAAGGCTCTGGAAACCAGAGCTTTCAGGTTTATTCATCATTTAAGATTTAGTCACCTGAGTACATCCTACCAAAAAAGCTTTCTGGAATTTAAATTGGAATTCTATAAGCTTACTGATCAATTTGAGGGGTGTGGCATCTCAATAGAACTTTGATTTTAAACTCATTAGTGCAAAGTAGACTCTTGGGTCCTTAAGACATTCTTCCTTTTTTTTTTGTATGCTTTTATTGCTGACTCTGTTGAATTTTTTTTTTTTTTTTTAGTTTTTTTTCGAGACAAGGTTTCTCTGTGTATCCCTGGCTGTCCTGGAACTCACTCTGTAGACCAGGCTGGCCTTGAACTCAGAAATCTGCCTGCCTCTGCATTCCGAGTGCTGGGATCAAAGGCATGCGCCACCACACCCGACTATAAATTTTTATTTAAGTCAATATTTTAGTTTTATTTTTATATGTGTATGTGGTATGCATGCCTTGGTGAATGTGTGTTCATATGTGTTTGTATATTTACGCTCCATCTTATACATGATTTTAGGGTCCTTAACTGACCTTAGAGCTTGTCTAGTTTATCAATGTATTCCTGTTTCTACCTCAGAAGTTCCAGGATTACAGATGGGCCACCACACCCACTAAGGTTGATATTTTTTACTTTATTTTTAAAGAGCTTGCAAAAATGTTCAGATTTAGAGAAAATTAAGGAGGATCTGTCTCTACTCACAACTTGCTAGAGTTATATTGACTAAGAAAAGGACACTGGTAAGCTAGTTAACATCCTTTGAAGTCCAGGCTTTGTTCTGATGCTACCAATTTCCCCATCCTGTCCTTTTTCAGGTCTAGGCTCTTAGCCCAGATACTACACCATGCCCTATGTTTCCCCTGGCCCATGGCAGCCTTTCAGAATTCCCTTGTTCTTATGACCTTGACGATTCTGAGGACTGCTGGCCTGGTGTCTGTAGAACAGCTTGCATTTAGTATTGTCTTATGGTTTTCTCATAAGGGGATTTGGGTTTGGGGGACAAAAGCCACTGAGGTAGGCAAAAGCTATTTGCATTAGACCCATTACTTCCTGTAAGATTGTTATCAGTACTTGAATATGGAAAAAGGTTGGGCTGTAATCTCAACCAACTTTGAATTCAACTCTAGCCAAACTCTTTAATCCTGTTTTCTTATCTACCTTGAGTTGACACTTTCTTGGTAAGATTTAAATATGTGGAAGAGGGTGGAGATTGTTGGAACAGGGGTTTGTCCCTGTGTTTCGGTTCATTCTGTGTTTTCATCTGGGCTTGGCTGATTTCTTTTGACTTTGGTCTGTGGAAGACTCTCATTTTTGTCCACCTGTACCAAACAGGAGCTGGCTTCTCTGCCCAGCTTTCCTCTCTGTAATTCAGTCATTCAAGCTTCTAAGTACTTTTTATTAGCCCCTTGGAATAGAACGATTTAGTCTTTTCCTAGTATTTTCTTTTTCCTTTTGCACAAGAGAAATGCTCTATCAGGTTCCATATCTCCTAAACAGTAAAAGTTGTACATTTGGCTTACTTTTCCTTCCATCTTTTTCTCTTATCCTTCTGTTGACTTGTTACAAGTTCTTTCTGTTCAGTTTTTCTTTGATCTCCCAGCTAGTTGCAAAGTTGTGTGTTCCTTTTATGTATATTAAAGGTATGTTTTTCAACATGATTGCTTAACATACAATCAAAATGTATATGTTTTCTTGCCATCAACCTGCTAATGATATGTTACGGTAATCCTATGCTTTGTCTCACCCCCTTTATCCTACCAGGTGAATAATAATTATGATTATTTGGCCACAGGGGGCTGCTTACCTGCTTAGACCGTCTCCTCTGGCCTCTGGCCTCCTTAGCTTTTCTCCTTCTCTTCCTGTGAGGTTACATTCCCCCACCCCCTCCCCCACCTCTACCCTCACTCACCCCTGGGATCCCTCTCTTCCTCATTTCTTTCAGCTGGGGTCTTCGTAAAGGTAAGATTTTCATTTGAATTATAGGCCAATCATTTATTTTTCTTCACTAATTTTTTGGCATGTTACTCTATTTTCTTCTAGTGTTTTTGAGGGAATAGCTGCTGGTTACAACGCCATCAGGTAGGTCACAAATAAGACTTCTGACTGTGCCTGTAATCTTCTCTTTGTCTCTTATGGATTTTCTGTAAATTATCTATACATGCATTATTTGGAAGTTTCTGATGTTTAATATTTCATGAACACTTAATTTTCTCACCATGTATCCTGGCAGGCCTGAACTCAATATGCAGAGCAGGCTGGCCTCAAACTCAGAGAGATCCTCCTGCCTCTGCATCATAAGTGCTGAGCATAAAGGTGGATGTTGCCACTCTCTGCCCATGGCATACTTGTTTTCAATGTGAAAGCTTCGGTTATACTTATCTAGGAATTTGATACATTTCCATGGTTATACTTATCTTGTAAGATTTTTGTTTTGTCCTTGCAATTTGTATCCATCAGTTTTCAGGGTAGTTTTAGAAAATTTTATTAAGTCCTCAAATAATTAGGTAGGGCTTTATCTTTTAAACCATTTTGATGAAAATACATTTTCATATCTGAGAGTATTTTTGGCACATCAATTTATTTATCTTTATTAAGCACTATGACATAAGTGTAAAGTTTTATTTATGAAGGTCTTGAATATGTCTTATTATTTATTTCTCTCATGTAGCTTAGGCTAGCCTCAACTTTGCTGTGTAGCCACGAAGGATTCCATACTGATACTCTTGCCTCAGTCCCTAGCGTGCTGGGGCTCCAGGTGTGTGCCAGCCTTTCTTTTTTGTGCAATGAGAGGAACTGAACTTGATTCTTCATGCATGCTATGTGAGTCTTCTGAAAAGTGAGCTATGTCTTTAGCCCCAGAATCTTGTACTTTACAAAAGAATCTAATATTCTCCTGGTATGCATTCAGTAGACTACTGCATAAACCTGTTTAGTTTTGTGTACTTATTTTAATCCAGTTTAATGTATTCAATTCTCTTCTTGGGTTTTTAAATTTAAAATATTTTAATTTTCAAAAATAAGTTTAACATTTTCTAGATTAAATAAAAACCCTATAATAAGTAATAGCTATGTTCTTGTTTCCAGACTTATAATTTAAAGCTATCCCATTTCCTTGGCTATGTTGTACAGCCAACTCAATGGGAGGGATATGTCACTATCCCACTTTGAATTTCCTTGTGAGTCATAGCCTTTCTTCAAAGAACACAGTTCTGACAATTGATTTCAGATATTTACACACACACACACACACACACACACACACAAACACACACACAAGCACACACACACACACACACACACACTTTAAAAAGTCCTGCAGCCCCATATTTTAATCTGTCTGATGTAAGAAAATGTTCTTTTGTGTGAAGAGTTCTTTTCATTGTAAAGCATCTCATACACACATAAAAATAGAAAGGTATATGTGCATAGTTCATTGAGATTCATCTATTGCTTCCTCAGAACTTATTACTAGTTAGATAAAAAAATCTGCAGGCCTTCTGAGTGACCCGAGGCACCCTTTATTTCTGCTTCACCCCTCTGCCTAAGGTAACCAGCAACCAGAATTTTGATTTCTCACTTCTTCTCTCGCCATTTTGCTGTACTGCTGATGTACAGGCCCCTAACCAATGGCTTAAAATGTGAATTTGAACGCAACACAGATGAGTTACGTGGCTTGTCATCTGACATAACTTGTGTTCTGATTTTGAGACGCCTTTGTGTGACTGTACCCAGTTTTAGCTGTTGGATATCTGGGTGCTTCTCATGCAGAAGGTCTTCATGGCCATCCATTCCTCCAGCTGCTGTTTGGCGTTGGGCTTGGTTCCAGATTGACTCTGTAAACAGCCGGGCCATATCCATTTTTATATGTTACTGGCACACCCTCGAAAGAGTTCTCTGAGCTTCCTGGAAGTGTTATCCAACCAGTGTCTAGCCTTTTCAGGCTCTGGTGCTTGTGTATAGCCACTGCCATGAAATTGTGTGGAGTTAGTTTCGAAAGTGGCTCTGACAGTCAAGTTCCCATCAACAGTGTGGTGGAAATCACACTGTTTCCTCATGTGGACAACTTGTAGTAATGTCAGAATATTTACTTACTACATCCCTAGTCCAAGATTATATCTCACTGTGATGAGGGTCTCTCCCTTTCCTAACTGCCCCTTCCCTCCCTTCATCCCTCCTTTTATACAATGTCTCACTATGTAGCTGGAACCATAACTGTAGTCTGGGTTGCTCTCAACCCTTCTGCATCAGCCTCATAAGTGCTAGGATCTATCTCCATGTATTTTAAACTTATGTTTGTCTAATGATTATTTAAGACTTATCATATCTTCAGTCTATGCTAAGTTTCCATTTATAATTTTTTTCTATTAAAATTTGATTTGAGAAATCCTTTTTATCCTAGATACTAACCTTCTGCTTCTAATCATTGTAAACAAACAAACAAGCAAACAGTCCTCCAAACACCCAGTTCCTGATTGAAAAATAAGATGAAAATGAGAAAGTTCTTGATTTTTAGGTTGTCAATGGTTTCCATCTCTCACTTTGCTGATTGTGTTTGCTGTTCGTTTTTGAGACGTTTTCCTTGGTAAAGTAATAAACCGACCAGATTGTGTTTTGTCACTAAGGGCCATGTTTTCAATAGCTTTGATTCAGAGTCATCCTTTTCATATTTCATTTTATGGAAGGCCTTGGGGGTGGGGAACTTATTTAGTGGGATAACCATTCAGCTTTTGTTCTAAGTTGTTAATATGATGAACTACATTAATTTATGATTTTTATGTCCCATCAGTGTTACATTTTTCAGACACACTCAGATTGAAAATAGCATTTTATTGCTCTTCATGTTTCTGAATTTGGTTGGCCAATATTTTGTTTACGTTTTTTTCCCCATGTATGCTGATGAGCACAGTGAGCCTGGTACACTGTGTCTATCTTGTTTAGAATTAAGGTCAGGTTGGTCTAATAAAAAGAGTTCTAGAGAGTTTATGTCAATTTAGAATTATCTGTGCTTTTCTGTTTGGTAGAACATACTTGTAAAGCCATCCAGTCTAGTGTTTCTTGCTGCTAACATTTGAAGCCATTGATAGGATTTTTTTAAATGCCAGTAAAAATTTTCGACTGCCTTTTCTTTCTTGAGTCAACATTTTTAGGTTGCATATCTCTAGAAGTTTGTGTTTATTGGCAGTAAGTTATCTGTAATAATCTATAAACTGTTAATTACAAACATTTCTTAGGATTTTTTTCTTTCACCTCAAATAGTGTTTCTCTCATATCTTCTTTATTGATATGATAATTTTTTTCTTTTTCCTTTTAAAAAAAATAGCTGTTAACTTTACCAATACTCAATCTTATCTGTTTGATGTCTATCTCTATTAATTTTTGCTTTTATCTGCATTATTTTTATTTTAATGTGTGTAATATATGTGTGCATACTTGCTTGAACGTTTGCCCATGTATGTTTGGGTGTGTATATGTTGGAGGGCACATTTGGCTGACATCAGATGTCTTCCTCAGTTGTTCCCAGTGACAGGGTTTACTGGAATCTGGAGATCCCTAATTTGCTTAGGCTGGCACATGGGTGACACATGAGATCCTCCTGGCCCTAAGTTCTAGGTGTTAGGATTATAGTCATGAACTACCATGGCTCTTGGGACTTTATTATTTCCTTTTTTTAATTAGATATTTTCTTTATTTACATTTTAAATGGTATCCCCTTTCCTTGTTTCCTCTCCAAATGCTCCTATCCCATCCCCTCTCCCCCTGCTCACCAACCCACCTACTCACACTTCCCTGTCCTGGAATTCCCCTATCCTGGGGCACTGAGCCTGCACAAGGCCAAGGGCCTCTCTTCCCATTGATGACCAATCAGGCCATCCTCTCCTACATATGCGGGTTCTCTTTTTTGGGTCTGTGCTCCAGCTCCTCCATTGGGGACCCTGTGCTCAGTCCAATGGATGGCTAAGAGCATCCACCTCTGTGTTTGTCAGGCACTGGCTGAGCCTTTCAGGAGACAGCTATATCAGGCTCCTGTCAGCAAGCACTCGTTGGTATCCACAATAGTGTCTGGGTTTGGTGGTTTGTAGGAAGCTGCTGCCTCGGGAAAGGCCGCGCCGGCTCCTGGAGCCTCGGGGAAGCTGCCGCCCACCGGCTCCCGGGAAGGCCTGCGGCTCTGGGAGCCTGCGGTTCCGCCCCATTGCAAGATGGCGCAGGACCGGCAGGCTGCCAGGGAAGAGAGCCTAGTGCGCATGCGCAGCACTTTCCTCAGGCCCTCCTCAGGCAGTAGCCCCTCCCGAAGGGAAAATATGCTAATGAGGCACTGCTTGTAGTACCAATGAAGGGAAAATATGCTAATGGCTGTGGCTTGTGGCACCAATGAATGGGCCACATGCAAATGAGTTATGGCTTGGTGCACCAATCAGCAACCACTATGACACCCCTCCCCCTTCCCTGGGAGTGTATAAAAGCAGCAGCTCTGCTGCTGTCCAGAGTCCTGGGAATCTACAAGCAAGGTGCTCCAGAATAAAGCTGACTGAGAAGATCCCGGTGGTGGCGTGTCTTTCTTGCTGGTCGACGGAGGCAAGGAGGCGCGCCGCAGTGGTTGTTTATGGGATGGATCCCAACAGGTGGGATCAGTCTCTGGATGGTCATTCCTTCAGTCTCTGCTTCACACTTTGTATCTGTAATTCCTCCCATGGGTATTTTGTTCACCTTTCTAAGAAGAACTGAAGTATCCACACATTGGTCTTATTTCTTGAGCTTCATGTGGTATATGAATTGTATCTTGGGTATTCCAAGCTTCTGGGCTAATATCCACTCATCAGTGAGTGAATACCATGTGTGTTCTTTTGGGATTGAGTTACCTCACTTAGGATGATATTTTCTAGTTCTATCCATTTGCTTAAGAATTTTATGGATTTATTGTTTTTAATAGCTGAGGAGTACTCCATTGTGTAAATATACCACATTTTCTGTATCCATTCCTCTGTTGAGGGATATCTGGGTTCTTTCCAGCTTCTGGCTATTATAAATAAGGCTGCTATGAAGATATTGGAGCATGTGTCCTCATTATATGTTGGAACATCTTCTGGTTATATGCCTAGGAGTAGTATAGCTGGGTCCTCAGGTAGTACTATGTCCAATTTTCTGAGGAACTGCCAAAATGATTTCCAGAGTGGTTGTATCAGCTTGCAATCCCACCAGCAATGGAGGAGTGTTCCTCTTTCTCAACATCCTCGCCAGCATCTGCTGTCACCTGAGGTTTTGATCTTAGCCATTCTGACTGGTGTGAGCTGGAATTTCCCTTATGACTAAAGATGTTGAACATTTCTTTAGACATTCAGTATTTTGTCAGACATTCAGTATTCTTCAGTTGACAATTCTTTGTTTAGCTCTGTTCCCCATTTTTTGGTTCTCTGGAGTCTAACTTCTTGAGTTCTTTGTATATATTAGCCCTCTATCAGATGTAGGATTGGAAAAGATCTTTTCCCAATCCATTGGTTGCCATTTTGTCCTATTGACAGTGTTGTCTTACAGAAGCTTGGCAATTTTATGAGGTCGCATTTGTCAATTCTCGATCTTAGAGCATAAGCTATTGGTGTTCTGTTCAGGAAAATTTCCCCTGTGCCCATGTGCTTGAGGCTCTTCCCCACTTTCTTTTCTATTAGTTTCAGTGTCTCTGGTTTTATGTGGAGGTCCTTGATTCACTTAGACTTGAGCTTTGTACAAGGAGATAAAAATGGATCGATTTGCATTCTTTTACATGCTAACCGCCAGTTGAACCAGCACCAACTGCTGAATGGTTTTAACTCCTTCATCAAAGATCAAGTGACCATAGGTATGTGGATTCATTTCTAGGTCTTCAGTTTTATTTGATTGATCTACCTGACTGTCCCTGTGCTAATACCATGCAGTTTCTATCACTATTGCTCTTTATAGCTTGAGGTCAGGGATGGTGAATCTACCAGAAGTTCTTTTATTGTTGAGAATAGTTCTTTTATTGTTTGAAAAATAATTTTCCTTATCTTGGGTTTTTGGTTATTCCAGATAAATTTTCAAATTGCTCTTTCTAACTCTATGAAAAATTGATTCAGAATTTTGATGGGGATTGCATTGAGTCTGTATATTGCTTTAAGCAAGATGGTCATTTTTACTATATTAATCCTCCCAATCCATGAGCATGGGAAATCTTTCCATCTTCTGAGGTCTTCTTTGATTTCTTTCTTCAGAGACTTGAAGCTCTTGTCATATAGATCTTTCACCTGCTTAGTTAGAGTCACACCAAGGTATTTTGTATTATTTGTGACTATTGTGAATGGTGTTGTTTCCCTAATTTCTTTCTCAGCCTGTTTATCCTTTGAGTAGAGGAAGGCCACTGATTTGTTTGAGTTAATTTTATATGCAGCCACTTGGCTGAAGTTGTCTATCAGCTGTAGGAGTTCTCTAGTGAAACATTTGAGGGTCACTTAAGTATACTATCATATCACCTGAAAATAGTGATATGTTGACTTCTTCCTTTCCAATTTGTATCCCTTTGACCTTCTTTTGTTTCCTAATTGCTCTGGCTAGGACTTCAAGTACTATATTGAATTGGTAGGGAGAGAGTGGGCAGCCTTGTCTAGTCCCTGATTCTAGTGGGATAGCTTCAAGTTTCTATCCATTTAGTTTGATGTTGGCTACTGGTTTGCTGTATATTGCTTTTCCTATGTTTAGGTTTGGGTCTCAACTTCCTGATATTTCCAAGACTTTTATCATGAAGGGGTGTTGGATTTTGTCAAATGCTTTCTTAGCATCTAATGAAATGATCAGGTGGTTTTTCTTTGAGTTTGTTTATATAGTGTATTATGTTAATGGATTTCTGTATATTGACCTGTCCCTGCATCCCTTGGATGAAGCCTACTTGACCATGATGGACCATTATTTTGATGTGTTCTTTGATTCAGTTTGCGAGAATTTTATTAAGTATTTTTGCATCAATATTCATAAGGGAAATTGGTCTGAAGTTCTCTTTCTTTGTTAGGTTTTTGTGTGGTTAAGAGTAATCAGAGGGTTATCAGAGTAATTGTGGCTTCATAGAACAAACTGTGCAGCGTTCTTTCTGTTTTTATTTTGTGGACTATTTTGAAGAGTACTGGTATTAGCTCTTCTTTGAAGATCTGATAGAAAGATCTGATAGAACTCTGCAGTAAATCTATTTGGTCCTGGGCTTTTTTTTTTTTTTTTTTTTTTTTTTTTTTTTTTTTTTTTTTTTTTTTTTTGGTTGGGAGAATATTAATTAATGACTGCTTCTATTTCTTTATGGGTTATGTGACTGTTTAGATCACTTATCTTGACTTTATTATTTCTAATTAAACATTGACAATGTAAGTCCCTTGCAATAATGCTTTATATACATTTCACAAGTTAATATTTCTGTTTTTCATAGTTATTCTTTGACAATCTAAAAAACTTTCAAGTATAATGTAGTTTTTCTCTTTATTCCTCAATATGCTCCATCATGTCTTAATTGGAGTGACATTGATCATAATGTGACATGAATAATGCTCTATCTTTAGGCTTTGGAAACTAGCTTTTCAAAAGAAGTATTTTTCAAACTTTATATGTATGGTTGCTTTGTCTGCACATGTGTCTGTGTACCACATGCATGCAGTGCCTACAGAGTCCAGAAGAAGGCATTAGATTTCCCAGGGAAGGGAGTCTCAGATGGTTGTCAGCTTCCATCTGAGTACTGGGAATGGGACCAGGTCGTCTAGAAGAGCTGCAGGTACCCATAATCTCTGAGGCATCTTTCTGGTCCCTGGGAAGCTTGCTTTCTGGATTCCTGTGAGGCAAGCATGCGTACTTAGATTGGGGTGTGTTATAACCTTCAGGTGCTCAGCTCTGCATTCTCCTATAAACCATTGTTTTGAGTTCTTTGTCTGTTTTAGATATTAATAACATTTATACGTGTTTACCCTACTGTTTTGCCCCAGTCCACTTGATAGTGTTTTCATCATGAGTGTGTACAATCTCTGCTGGCCTGGTTGCCAATATATTGATCACCTTCACTCTTCTACCTGTTTTTCTGTTTTCTAGGATGGTGTTTCTTCTCAACCTCTAGTATCACAGTGTTAAGGATATTTGTTAGCATCCTGTTTTATGGATGATTGCCGTTTTCACTTGTGCCTGTGTCTTACATTGTACATTTTCTCTAGGTTAACCTTTCTCCAGAGCAAGCTTATTACTTCTAACTTCCTTTGCTTTGGATAATATACGTATCTACTTGTATTCCCTGGATGTACTTAGGGTGCATCCACCTTTGCTGTCTCCACTGTGAGGGGATGGAGCCAATGGGGTTTCTTACCATTTGATCTTCCCATTTCCCAAACTGCATACTGAATAATTTATTTTTGTCAGTTGTCTGCATCTGTTATTTTGTGACAGTGGCAGGAAACTGACTAATAGACCCATTTCTTACAGATCTGTTCACTCTGGATGTTGACAGCTGTTCTGCGGGTAGCTGCTGTATAGGAACTCGGTGCTTAGTCACCCTCTGCCTTTCGAGTATCCTTTTCTTCATCACTATGTATCTACAGTACCTACAATACAGTAACATGTTCTTTTTGATAACCCATTTGTCTTCTTCTCCTCTTCCAGGGATCTTGTTAGGTTCTGGTTTACTCTTCTCCCTTGATTTTTCTGTGTCTCTTAACCTCTTGTGCACATTATCTATCTACTTGTCTTTGGACTGAGTTCAGAACTTTTCCTTTGGCTATTTTATTAACATAACCTCCCCGACCCACGCCCCAGTTCCAAAGTTTTGGCTGAAATGTAACCACACGTTGTCACTTTCTTCTACTTAGTGATGTGGCTCCAAGGTCAGCATGGGATGCCCTGTGAGCTTCTAGATGAAGACCAGATCTTGGCTTCAGGCTCAGAGATGATAGATTTTCCGAGGTGTGCATAGACTCTTCCTGGATAGACTTGGAGTCTCAGTGGGTCACACACCACACTGTGCGTATTTATCCTTTTCTTAGAAGAGACCTAAGGGTTTCTAGCCAAGAACTCTACTAGTGTATGTATCTGTAATTGACCACATCAGGGGATGAAATCACCAATTACAGGCTTCATGCTTTCAGCAAAGAATATAATTTTATCATAATATTGATAACAATTCCACAGGCCACATGATTTTCTGCAGTGGGAAAAGACAAGCCTTTCTGGCCCACACATACTTTTTACTTCCTCATTTCTCCTGTCCATCTTTAACAGACTCTAGAGGGTTTCTCTGGCCACTAACCTTGGCACTGTATCCTTTTGGTGTTACAAAGTTTTTAATCAGAATCTCCTAAGATGACCAACTTATTCCTTATTGAAATCAAGCAACCACAAAGATTTCCCCAGCCACGAGCTTGCTTGAACTTCTGGTAAAGATGTATAGTAGTGGTCAGGTTCCACTGGCCTCATTTCCATTTTTCTTCTTGTCCTGTGATCTATGGAACAATTTGGTCTCAAACTATAGCAAGGGTTGAGGACATCCCTGCAGAGTCACTTGAGATGTGGGCTGGTTTCTCCATGCAGAGGCCCTGTATGTGTTTGATCTTTAGGCTCCAGTATTGCTGGGTTGAGAGCCTTTGCTTTGTTACATCAGCCATTGCCTGATCACTGTGGTTCATCAGGAAGCTGTGTCTTTCTCCCTTTTCCCCATCCCCAATTTCTAGTACAGCAAGGCAGGTAGGCTGGTATGTTCTTCCGAGCTCTGACATTGGTTCAGGGATAGGCATGAGATCTGGTCAGAAGCACACTGAGACTTTTATTTGAGTTATTGGAAAAGAGTCCAATCATCTTTTCCTCAGATCATGGCCTACGATGATATAGAAGAAAAGTGCTCTCTCATAAGCTATCTTACTACCCTGAGAACAAAGTCATTCTGAAAATGGAGCATATGTATAACACAGAAAGAGTAAGAGAGAACATGTGTATACAGAGAGAGAGAGAGAGAGAGAGAGAGAGAGAGACAGACAGAGACAGAGAGACAGAGAGACAGAGAGACAGAGGGGGGAGTGGTGAAGGCAGATGAATTGAGATCCAAGATTTCCTTTCTGAGGTACTGGATCCTTCTGTGTCTGAACTTACTGCCCTTGGGGATTTTCAGTTTCTTAACTCTGCCAAATCATAATTTAGGTCTTGACACCTTTTGATGAAGCTTTTTCTGGGCCCTGATCAAGGGATCTATGCAACCTGGTTCTTAGGGGTTTTTCAGGGATTGAGCACTTAATTTTCCTGTAGTGATAGTCTTATAATGGGATCTTCAATCTTGCTGGAGGAGTTCCATTCCTTGATGACCAGATGGATCCTTCTTATTAAGAACATACTACATGGTTATGGTTGGTAAATAATTGGAGAAAATGATTCAAACCTAAAGGAAGGCACATGTTTCTGGGTGCTCTTATTATTGGATGGTATTCAAAGACCTTTGCTGGCAGAATATTAGAAAGCACTGAGGCATATAACCTGAAATAACCCTACAGATGTAGTGGTTCTAGAGACATACTGATTTTACCTTAACTATGAGAAAGTTAGTAATTGGTATATGGGTTTGTGATGAATTATATCGAATTTCAAAGGTAGATTTCAAAACTGATGGGGAATGACAGACCTGGGGACTAAAATGAACAGTTTCACCATTCTCAAGGAAAGGGAATTCTCAACTGCTGTAAAATGGAGGATTATAACTGGGGCCCAGCCTGAGTATGTGTGGGAGCAGATGAGTAGGATCTCATGCTAACCCAGTGTGTCTCAGCCTGAGCACTGTTGACATTTGAGACAGAATAATTCCCTGTTCTTGCCTGGTAGGATGCTCAAAGCTATCTCTGGTCTCTTTTTACTAGATGTCAGTGATACTCCTGGAACTTGTGTCGTTCTCTGAACAAAATGATGCCCTATGAGAAATCATTGCTTTACCTGACTGTCTTGTGTGTTTGTTCTTCATATAAAGACTATGTCTGCACTAGCACTTAGAAGAATAGTCTGACATGGGGGCAGGCACTGGATCTAGGTTCTGTTGTGATAAAATACTCTGACCAACAGCAACTTACATTACAGGGTTTCTTTCATCTTACTCTTCTAGCTCACACTATGTCATTGAAAGGAGTCAGGCCACTTAAACAAGAACTTGAAACAGAAACAATAGAGGTATTCTGCTTTCTTAATCATGTGCAGGCTCATGCTTAGGCAATTTTCTTTTATAATATCACAGAGCCACATATTCAGGGAACAGTGCTACCCATAGTGGATTGGGACTTCCTGTATCAAGTAAAAATAAAGATAGGTCTCTACACTCATGCCCACAGGCCAATCTGATCTAGGCAATTCTTCAATTGAGGTTTCTCTTCTCAGATAACTTGGTAGTTGTATCTGAATTGGACACCATGAAAAACATACAGATTAAAAAGGAGGAAATAATTTTTATTGGTGGTTGATATACTTCACAGAGTCCCAAAGATTCTATAGGAGGACTTCTAGACCCAGGGGACTTTACAAGGTTCAAGATTAGTACACAGAGAATCAACAATCCCATTGTCCTTTACTAATCTTGCGCACGAGAGAAGCAACACTAGAACACAATGCCCTTTTAAGCACTCCAGAGGACTTGAGTACTTAGACACAAACCTGCCAATAAAATCTATACACTAAATTTTTTTTACCCACATATGGAATAAGTCTTATATTGTTCTGACTAGTTTAAACTGCCAACTTGACTCAGCATAGAACACCTGACAAAAAGAGTCCCAGCTAAATAATCACCTTTATCAGGTTAGTTTGTGGGTATATCTGCAAGGCGTTGATTGTCTTGATTGTTAACTGATATAATATAGCCCAGCTTACTATAGTTGTTCCATTCCCTGGGAAGGTAGAACTTGAAGCTGGGAAAATCTTTTATGGTGCAGAGTTCAATAGGATGTTCTAGAACTTGAGAAATATAAGTACTGAGAGGAATATTGAGTATGGAGACCTGTGTTGTGATGTTTCACTGATAAACAAGGATCCTACTTGGATATGTGAGAGTGGTTCCTCATGACTCTTTACCTACTCTTGGATCCCTTTTACTCCTACTACGTTTCTTCATTCAGCCTTGATGTGAAGGTTTGTACCTAGTCATATTGTAACTTGCTCTGCTGTATTTGGTTGGTATCCCTGGGAGGCCTTTTCTGAAGGGAAATGGTGGATGGGTGGATCTTGGGGAGAGGGGAGAAGGGGATGGAAAGAAATGGAAGGAGGGAAAACTGTGGTTGGTATGTAATGTATGAGAAAAGAGAAAAAAAAAAACCCGAATCTGTGTGTGCTGAAGAATCAGCTGTGATGAAAAGGAAACCAGTATCATGGAAGTAAAACCTTTGGAGCTCATTAGTAGGGTACTGGTTTGCTAGGGCTGAAAAATTAGCTGTGATTGACAGGAACTTGTCACTATTGAAGTGATTTATTTTATGCTTCTCTGGGGAGATGGGAATGTGTTGTCACATGGTCAGCACTCAGAAGCTGTGGTCCAAGGTGTCAAAGACTGCATCTCAAGCTGGTAGCTGAGCTTGGCGGTATGTTAAGACACCCCACCCCCGCCCCATAATGGTTTTGAAGGCATGACAGCTACAGGATTGAAGAGATCATGTGGTGAAGCTGAGGCTTGGCACCATATGCAGGGTTGGATTGCCTGAGGAGAAGCCATCTGTGAAGGTAGAGTCTTGTTGCACTAGAGATCTCAGAATATTGGAGATGGCAGAAGGAGGGTGGGACCATCATGGTGTGCATTGGAGCCAGCATGAGCCGATGCAACGAACTGTATGTATAATGGATACCAGACCTGGAGAGAGGTAGAACTGCCCATGTCTTTTGGAGCCAAAAGATGAGTGAGTCCCAGACGTCAGTACTTTTAGCAACTGGATTTGGATTTATACTACCAGGTTTTGATTTTGCCTAAGTTTGACTTTTTTTTTTTGATGTCTAATTCTTCCATTTTGGAATAAGAGTATATAGATCTTGATTTTGATTTTATAGAAACTCATATTTAAGAATTTTTGTATGTTGAAGGACAACTTTGAGTTTTAAAGCACTGAAAAATGTAAAGACTGTAAGACTTTAAAAGCTGCATCATGCTTTATATTGTAATAGTAACATGAGTTTCTGGGGACAAGGAAATGAAAGTTTATGGTTTAAAGAGATGTGTTTTTGTGTTAAGTTGACAAGGAGTAGAGTTCTCTCCTTAGCTTTAACTGTCTACTCGATTCAGCCTAGAATCATCTGGAAAAAAAAGTCGCAAATTTATCATGTTGGCCTACGGGCATGTGTGTGTGGGGGATCATCTTGACTGTTAACTGACACAGAAGAGCCCAGCTCACTGTGGATGTTGACCTTTCTGGAAAGGTGGGGCCTGTGCAGCACAAGGAAGCCAGTTGAGCACGAACCTGAGTAAGCCAGAAAGTAAGCCAGCAAAGAGCATTCTTCCTTCGAGGCTCAAGCCTTGAGTTTCTTCCCTGACATCCTTCAGTGATGGACTGTGACCTGGAAGTAGAAACTGAAATAAACCCTCTCATCCCCAGGTTGTTTTTGATTAGGGTGTTTTATCACAGCAATAGAAAATAAACTAGAAAAAAAATGTCAATCTATTCAAAGATTCCACCACACAAAGATGTCATTTCTTTACAAAATGACCTATAATTTTAATTTAATTTCTAATAAAATTCCACCAAGATTTTCTGTAGGCATATATGGGTTTATTACAGTATTTATATGGAAAGACCCCAGAATAGCCAAAACAATCTTTCAAGAGAAGCATAAAGTGAGAGAAATTCCTCTCCTCGGGGTTATGGTTTTCAGTGTAGTTGTATCCACGGGGGTGGGGGTTGATGTGGAGATTATAAAAGAAGAGATACACAGACCAGATCAAAATAACAACCCTAGATGCACATAAATACACCCAGTGTTGTCTGTCAAGGTTTTTAAAGAAGTTCTGTGTGGGAAGGTAATCATTTCAACAATGGAAAAACTGGACACCCTACAGCAAGAAGTGACCTCACCCTACAAAGCTGAAAGTGGTGCGTGGATTAAAATGTAAAAGATAAAACCGTAAAACTTTGGAGGGGAATCCTCCTACCATAGGGCTAAGCAAAGTCACAGCTGATGCCAGACTGTGAAACATGCCGAGGGCTGAGCTGTGGCTCTCCACTGAGGTCTTTGCTTCGAAGCTCTGACCCTCACATGATCATATTGAAGCTATGCCTCTTGGGGAGCTAGGGAGATACAGATAATGTCATGCTATGAGGACCTCATGAGAGGTTTCGTATCCAAGGAAGAACAGCAACGAACCTGCTTTTGATCTCTTTCCACCCACTTCAACTTAAGAAAGTCTATTCAAGGGTCAGTGGTCTGCAACCCGAGGAGACAGCTCTTGCTATACACTGACTCTGCTGATACCTGTTGCCCAAGACACTGCCTCTATGGTATTTTATTATGGGTGAGCTAAGATAACCCATAAAAGACTAAATGATAAATGGGACCACATTAAAATTAAATATGTGTGCTCTGTAAAAGACCTTGCTCAAAGGGGAAAGAGGCAAGCTGCCAATGGAGAGAAAATGTTTTCAAAGCATACATCTAAAAGAGTGTGGTTGAGAATGTATAACAAACCCTAAAGTCTCAACATTAAAAGATGCAAACAATCCATAGAGAATCCAGGGACAAAGACATTCCGCTGAAATGGGCGGATGTTTATTCTATTTAAGCATGGGATGTAGGTCTAACACCACTGACCATTCAGGAAGAGAAACGTGTGTGTCTAACAGGGTGGGGAACATTTGAGAAGTCAGTCTCTCCACCTAACACTGAGAGGCTGCTGACAAAAGGCTCTTTTGCTGGTTGGGATGTAGAGTTGTCCTGAGCCACTCTGGAAAAGCAGCTTGGCCCTTCCTTACGAATTACCACATGATCAAATAGCCTCACTCTGTGTGTGTGTGTGTGTGTGTGTGTGTGTGTGTGCATGTGCATGTATGTGTGTGTGCCTGCGTCTCTCTCTCTCTCTCTCTCTCTCTCTCTCTCTCTCTCTCTGTGTGTTTGTGTGTGTGCGCGCGCACGTGCACAAGAGTCTGTGCAATTGATTCTGCAGGTAAGGACGCTTGCTTCCCAAGGCCAGTGACCTGAGTTTGATCCCTGGAATTAAAAACTTGGGAGAGAACCAACTTTACAAAGTTGTCCTCTGACCCCTCACATGTGGCAATAGCAGCCCCACAATACATGCCCTCTCCAGCATTATTCTTCAAAGGGATTTTAAAAAAGAACTGACTTGTGTCAGCCACAACAGATTTGTGATTTCCAGGACTTTGGAACTGGACAAGGGGTGAGGGAAATGGGTGTGGACACAGGACTAGGGTTTCTGTCCTCCTTTCTTGACTGTAACAGTGGACTCGTAATGCAACATGTCTGATAAATTGCCTGAAATGAGCCCCAAAACACACAGAGAAGGCATTCAATGAACACCCGAGAAGTCTGCATGAGACTTCAACTCCAATGGATACTGTCGCTGTCAGTGTCAGACAGCTGGATAATACGTGATTGTCGCACATCTTTGTAGCACATTCTTCCCCACGCCACTCCTCCCACCCCTCCAGCTCCCTAGGAGGAAGAGATACATTCACTGTCTATCATGTCTTAAACATGTGAGTAGTGTATAATGATTTCAAAATAAAAAAGGGAATTTATGAAAAAAGAACAGGAAAACCCCAATGTCAAGCCAGTCAGCTGTTCCCTGAGCAGAAGGTACCAACTCTGCTTTAGGCCAGGCACCGGGTGCTTCAGTGCAGGGCTCCACCTCAGAACTGGAGTATACAGCCTATTGAGACATCACAGCTGATTCTTACATGCCCCACTTGCTGTGCCGTCTTCTAAATGTTTAAATCAAACTAAGTCATCTAGTTCTTGCCACAGCCAAGTGAGGTGCATGACTATATCCCCATTTTACAAAGGGGAAACTGAAGTTCAGAGAGAGGGAATAGTCCCTCTCAAGGTCAGCCCTTGTTAAGGAAGAAGTATTCTCTGTACCGTGTGGCCTGAGCCCTCCCACCTAACTGTGCCGCACTTCTGATTATAACCTCTCACTCAATATTATTAAAATGAAATGTGAATGTGTTTCATGTGTACTGCTGTGTCTCTGAATAGAGCCAGGACTCCCTAATCCAATGGGGTGTCTCATCCTTTTTCCATATTGCCTAGCTCACTCAGAAGCCAGAGTCTCTAGGAAACCATAACCCCTCTCCAGGTCTGAAGTGACTTCTCTCTTTTTGTTCTCCCCTGGTCCTTTTGTTGCCCTCTTTGTGGGTAGAACCTATTTTGACATGGTTTTCACTAAGACACCCTCACTATCTGGCTCTATGTTTGGTGGATGCTAAATTCCTATAGACACATGGACCAGTGCGTTGTGTCCCATGATGTGGAGCAAGGCCCTGTAGGATTTATGTCTTGCTGCAGACCCATGATTCCCATGGGCCTTTGTTCCAAATTTTATGTGACTTTAGTGCTGAAATGACCAGGTCACGACTAGAGGGACAAAAGGATGATTTCCATTAAAGACTCTGTTTGCACAGCCTGATTTCTCCCAGGCTTTGGGCTCATGCCAATGTATATGGTTTACACTCCCCGCAAAGAGACAGGTTAACTACCCTGTTGCAGCCGGCTCTGAATATGCAAGGCGCATCACTCCACCGCAGTTGTAGAATAACAATAAAGTACTAAAACACAAGTTTTTGTTATTGTATTCCTAGGGGACTAGTCTTTGAAAAAATACTCTTTTTTTGTACTATATTTTATTTCTTTGTTTGTACGAGTGTAAGCGTGTGAGGGCACTTGGGCCATAGAGAATGTGAGGAGGTCAGAGGGTAACCTGCATGAGTCCAGTCAGGTTTTTTTTTTTCTTCTACCATGTGTGTCCTGAGGATTGAACCTTGGGGATTGAGCCTTGACAAATACCCCCACCTACTAATCCATCTCCTAGGATCAAGACTGTTGTTAGAGAGCCATTTTCAGAGTTGATGAGAATCCACAAACCAGGCAGAGCTATGTGCTCTGATGTAAGCATGCCTGTGCCCATTGTTATAGTAACAAAGTAAGAAAGTATCACTGGAGACCAGTGATTGAAGGGCTTAGCATGTGCCAAGGACTTCATATGGTTTTGACAATGTAGCCCTCTCTGTTACCAGGTGTGATTGCTATTCCTGGTTGTCAACTTGACTACATCTGGAATGAACTACAATCCAGAATGGAGGGTACATCTGTGAGACAGATCCTGAGGCATAGTGGTCATGAAAAGCTTAGGCCTAGGCAAGGTAGTAGTACACTTTAATCCCAGGAAACAGAGGCAAGCAAACCTCTGAGTTCAAGGCCAGGCTGGGACAGAGCAAGTTCTAAATCCAGGTGTGGTGGTACACATCTTTAACCTGGGCCATACCTTCTGCTGGATGCCTGCATAATGACAATGGACAAGGGAAGGGTTCATTCTCCTTCATCGCCTTGGTCTTGCTTGCCAGCACATCTGTTGGAGCCTACTTCTGTAGGATTCCAGCTTATGTAGAAGACCAGCTGAAACATCTAGTTACTGAGCAACTTCTAGATTCTTAGACTTCCCATGGTTGGGTTAGGTGGACTGCAGACTGTAAGTCACTCGGTAATTTCCCTTAATATGTAGAGACAGTCTATAGGTTCTGTGACTTTAGAGAACCCTGACTAATATGCCAGGCAAGCTTCCATATGTTTGCCCATTTCTGGGGGAGGAAGAATAGAAGAGGCTGTGATCTCCCAGGAAGCTTACTCTCACCTCTGATTCTTTGAGGTCCGAGAAAGTCTGAAGAGCTGAAAAGTTCTTGCCTCTGCTGCCTACTCCTGGGATCCTGACTGAGCAGGCACGGACTTATGGGAGGTATCATGGGTGTGGGTATCATTGTGATCCTTTGGTTAGACTCTATGGGAAGCACTCAGAGCCTCCTCTGGCTGGGGTTCGGGCAGCACCTAGAATTTGGCCTGAAGCCCCAAGATGCACCTTAAACCACAGGAGTCCTGTACAGCTGCCTGCCTTTCCTCCCTCTGGGTAACTGATGGCTGCCCCCTCCTACCCCAATCGAGGGGATTTGTTTTATGTTTTCCTCAAAGGATCCCGGGTGATCATGACGCTGGCATATAAATCTCTGTCAAGCGGTTAAGCCAGAGGGAGGACAGATTAGGAACAAATGTACCCCAGCACACATGGGAAATGCGCCCAATGCACCACCCCACTCCCACCTCTTCGGATATCCCAGTCCAAGGAACCCCTTCCCAGCAAGCACTCCTTAGCCTGGGACTCAAAGCTCAGCCCTGGGAAGCAGCAGCTTCAGCTGCTGTTTGAAAAGCAAAGGCAAAATAGAGGAGCTGACTCAGTCAGGGGTGGCCGTCTGCTCGCTTATCAGAATCCTCTGGTACTAACTTCATTTTCCAGATGTTTATGGGATTGATGCCCTGGCAGGGTGAGGCCCAGGCAAACACTTCCCATAAGCAGTACTCTCCAGCTCCTGGCTGCTCGTGGCCAAGCAGTTCTCCTCCATTCCCTCCCTAAGTATGTGAAGAAGAAAAGATACAAAGTAACTCACTTGGACTGGTTTGTGTAAGGCTATGGCCCTGAATAATTAACAAATGTCACCCTGTTGAAGCCTTATATTTAGAAGTTTGATAATTAAACAAAAATATTCTAATAAAGTGTTTACTTTCTGCATGAATGTCCTAACTCTGCAAAGGTTATGTCTCCATTTAAGTTGAAGTTCAAAAACAATTATCGCAGTTGAGGTCTAGTTTAGAATGGTTGAAGTCCCCTCAAGAGCTCTCAACCTATTCTATATGATCCTGGCTTTTGCCACTTCCTAAAACTATACATAATTTAATTATCATTGCGTTTCTATCTCTACAATATAAGCATTATGGGAAATCATTTCCTTTACTGACATGTCTTAAATACCTAGGCCATATTTGAAATCACATAACTGGTGTATGAATATTGGATGGGCACAGAGTTAAGAGGAAGCTCTCATTGCTAATGGGGTGGCTCAGACTCTGGACTTCAAACTTAGCCTTCCCCACCAAGAATCCTGTTTACCCGAAGGATTTGAAGGGTAAGAGCTGGCAGAACTTGGAGGAATATTTGTGAAAGGTGGTGAGCATTTCTGTGCTGCGGGCATTAAAAAGATCGGGAAGAAATTCCATAAACCAGCAGTCAGTCAGCAGGTCTCTAGGCCCTTTGAGACCCTGCTGATATGGATTAGCCTCTGAGATACTTGTATTGTACCAGATGAGATTCTCATACTGGAAAGAGATGGTGGCCCTAAATGTCTCCTTCACCAAGCTAGGCTAACTAATGCTGGCCAGGTGGTGGGCCACCAGAGTCATTTCCTGGGACATCCGACTTTAGAGAATCAGAGGATGCATTAAAGTCAGTGTTGTATTAAGCCTTACTCTCTTGGTTTCAGGGAGCAGGACCTTCAACTCAGGCCTGTTGAAGAAAAATAAAAAGACCATTGTAACTATTAAGTCCAAGGGTGAGGTGAGCTTGGGTCTAACTAGAGGTAGGGACTTTAATGGCCTCAAAAACTCAATCTCTTCTTATCTGCATGCTCTGATCCAGTTGTTTCTATCCAGTCCTCAGCCAGCTCCTCTCAGTTCTATGCCTGTAACAAGTCTAGACCAAGGGAGGCCTTTCTACCACTCTGGTGGAAGTCCAGTCATCATGATCTGGAGGATCATCGTGCCTTATACACAAGGCATGTGATACACTGTGCACCACCTCCTCGGTCCTGGTCACTGCATGATGGTAAAGTAAGAGATAGGAGAAATGAGCCATCTGCCTGGAAAGAACCAGAAAAACTAGGGAAAGGCATCTGGAAACTGAGGCAAAACTGTTCCCTTCTATGGCCACAAAAGATTTCAGTGCCTAGAAAGTGGTCAGCAGCAAAGATGACATTTAGAAGGTGAATGATGGTTCTGATCACTCAAGTATTTGTCTTGCTTAGTATTGTCAGTAACTCTCTCGTACTCAAGTACAGTTGTCAACCATGCCCATACCTTGGTAACAGTGAAGCCAAGGATCAGGGTTGTCTCATGCTTAGAACTAACTTTTTAGTCTATGAGGAACATTTTTGTGCCTTGAGATCCTGGAGGTGAAGTGGTTTGATTCTACATAGACCTCAGTGGGCTTGATAGCAGGTGGAGACTTATGTGTGTCATCATTAAGGACTGTAGTTTTGTTCTTTACTACCTTCAATATCAGAGTTGTTATCTCAAATGTTACTAAAAGAGACCATTATGCACATTGGTGTTTCCATGAGCAAAGCATTGCATTTGCAAATAACTCTGTCAAAAGCTAATATATAATATTAATGAGTTACAAGAAGATAAGGGTCATATCTATCTATCTATCTATCTATCTATCTATCTATCTATCTATCTATCTATCGAGAGTGTGTTTAGTGTAAATAAGGTCAAAGCCTTGGTTATATATTTATTTCCTCTATCTTGGTCATTTTGGATACAACACCCATAAGTAATAATCATTTTTGCATTTTCAGAACTTTTGCCATAGTCCAAATTTTATGTAATTTTTCTTCTTTTTAAATAAATGTAACTCTGGGTGCATTTAAGTGAGATTGAATTTTATTCCTTTGTAGTAATATTTCTTAGACCATAACATTTTGTTTTGTTATTTTCTGCTATTCTCTTGAATATCTGTGTGTGCACGCATGCATGTGTGGTGTCTGTACAAAAGTGTATCACTGTATTTATGAGACATTCTTGGACAGTTGTAGGTTTCCTAAGGTTTAGCAGACTGTTGGAAAACTTCCCTTCTCTAATTCCTCATGTAGGTGTTTCTTCTGCCAAGTGGATTGTTGTGGGTCCCTGGTATTAGGGGTGTGGTTGTTTCTCAGCAGAGTTTTATGTCTCTTCCCAGGGCTTCTCATCCAAGTACAACATCCACATTTGTAACGGAGGCAGTGAGTTCACCTGGAGGTAGCCCAGCTCTCACCAGTGGCTAGTGCTGGCCTGGCCTGAGAAATGAGCCCAGTCTGCTGCTTTGCAGGGTTTTTAGAAATTTGGGAATGAAGTTAAAATGTTGTAAGTGTTGTATTTCAGAACTGAAAAACTGTCTCAGAAGCCCCATCGGGAAGAGATTATCTGGATTTCACTCTCAACAGGAATGTTTGGCAAGGTAGATTTTACGATTTGCTTATAAATGTTTCTCTTTCAGAGGGCCAGGTTTTTTCATGCTTCTGTGGCCTCTGTGTCATGAGAAGAAAAGTCACATGAGGTAGTGTATCCTAGGCAATAGGCTATCAACGGACCTAGTAACCAAGTGGTCGATCCCCACCTCGTCTCACAGGGGAGGGGCCATGGCTACAGAGGGACACAAGAGTTGTTTTGGTTGGTCTTGTCTCTGTCTCTATTGCACAGAGTAAAATAAAGATGGTGAGAGTATATTTCAATAGACATGACTCAAGGTCAAAGTGAATCAAATCAAAGTTGCACAGTTAAAAGGGATCAAAGCATTTGAAAAGTTCACAGCTGTGATTACTACCGATGATTATAGAGCCGTGTGCTTAGTGGGTGCCATCATACACTTCGATCTCTGAGCCTATTCTAGCAGCTCAGTAACAGAAAGCGAGATTCTTCTTTCCCAATAGACTCAGCAGAATATTTAAGGCTTATTCTCAATCAATGACCCACGAAGTGGGGTATGAAGTCAGGCTACTTAATCTACATGGCCCATGAGTAGCGGAAGAATGGCTTTTAAAATGGAAATATTGAAGTTCTGCTTGGAGGGAGGGGGAAAAGGACTAGTAGGGAACATTTAAGTCAGGGACTATTCCCTTATACACATTGATTATCACTGTCTTGGAAAAGCAAGGCTTTGGAGACATTTCGGTCTCCTTCACCTGTTTTATTCTGTGGTCTAACACATTGATCCACTCAGGAATTCTATTAAATGCTCATCATGTACATGAACCATGCTAAACACCCCATGGTAGATAAAGCAATTCATAGTCAATGGAGGTCCCACCCTGGCAAAGAATAGGCAGTTAAGGTAGGTATGTGAAGCGCTAACGGGAAGTTCACTGCACGTTAAGAAGAGACGTGGCAAGAGGACGCATCTTTCCTTAGAGGGAGTGAAAGTTAACATGAGGCCTAGAGACTGAACAGGAAATAGCCAGGTTCTGGAGGGCTTGGGGTATAGGTTTGGGGATTGGAAAGGAGAGTGTGTTTCAAAGGGACAGAATACATAAGAATCTGGACAACAGTGGAACTTGGTTATAATACGAGACAAAGACTTCTCCCTTCTTCCAGGGGACATAAAATCTGTGATAGAGATGAAAGAAGGAGAAAGTCCAAAGCTACTGTGGCTTTCGACTCCTGTGGGCTACTCGTTACCGTGTAGACTGAGACTTCACATTGGTATTTTGGAACCACATCATGAGAAGTCAAATGAGGCACCTGCAAATTAAGTGCCCCAAAGTACAACCTGGTACCGAAGAAAAACATTATGTGCTACTTTATTCTAGGATAATTCCTGGTAGGAGAACGGATAATCCCAATAGTACATAGGGCTGTAATTTTAGATGTGATCATAGAGCCCAGTAAAGACAGTTTGGGCACCAAAGAAAGAAGGCAGGGAACCCACATGGTGCCAGCCACTGTCCTGGGTGATGGGATTCATAGTGTAGATTTAAAATCCTTTCATGTTTATCATCATTCTGTTTTCCATGGATGGGCAGCGGTAAAGGAGGGAAGCTGTGTTTATTCAATCACAAGGGAGGAGTCTTCAAGGAGACAAACACACTGCTACTTGGCCTCCAGGAACACGTCATGTCCTCTGGCCTGCGCAGAGTATTCATGATTTACAAATGCTAGGAAGGAAGGGTGCTTAAGCTCTGATAGGAGCCAGGGTAGCTCCGGCTGGAAGAGTTTGTCTTTTGAGTCATTCTTAGGTGGGGGAGAGGCCATGGTTTGTGAGCCTGTGGGGTAACTAAGGGAGTTGGCTTTTCCTCACTTTCGGCTGGGATGGTTCTAGGCCTTATTGGACTGTAATGTCACAGACATAATGTACTTGGAGAAAATGGGACCAGCAATGAGGAAAGATAACCAAATGCATGTTTTTCTTAGCCTAGGGAGCTGAAGGGGACTGTGATGAAAATACAATGGGCAAACACACACACATACACACACACACACACACAAACACAAACACAAACTCAAACATTAAAATGCAGGACTTTGAACAGAATTACCTTAAAATGAACTATCTAAACAGACCTATAGGAACTCACTCTTAAGGAACAAAACCCACAAAATTCCAAAAGCTTCAAAAACAATCTATCAAGATGAAAGGAGTTTTGAAATTAATATCAATAAGATGTTCTATCTGGGGTAGATGTTTGCATCATGAAGTCATTCTTCATCACCAGACTGGCTTGCCCCTGGCAGGAGAAGAAAGTGTGTGCTAATGGCTCAATGGACTTCAAGATCCCAGCTGGTGACAGCCCAAAAGATAAAGCTGAAGAATTGGGAGACCTGTAAATAATGCAGGTGGACAAGATAAAAGAGTGCTTCTGTCAGGGAATGAGCCTTGCTTAGGGGTCGGGCTCACATGTATTTCATAAACACTCAGCTCTGCGGACACCAGTGGCCTTTACAATTGTTGAATAAAAAACACAACACAACAAAACAAAACAAACCCTTAAGGCTTCCTTGGTTCACTGGTTTTCAACCTTCCTAATGCTGTAAGACCTCTTGACACAGTTCATGTTGTGGTGACCCCCAACCTAAAAGTATTCCATTGCTACTTCATAACTGCAATTTTGCTACTGTTATAAATCATCATGTAAATGTCTGATATGCAACTCCCAAAGGGGTCTCCACCCACCCACAGGTTGAAAACCACTGCCTTAGTTGAAGAGAAAAATGAAATGCACCCCCCCCCCCCCAGGATCATTAAGGTCAGATAGGGATGCTGTCTAGAGTCGATAAGAGGACCAATCATTAGTTACTCCTCAGGACTGGGAAGACCCTAGGGTGGGACTACTTGCATAGTTACCTTTATAGTTGAGCTACACTTGGCAGCACTGGCAGAGGGGAGGTGGTTGTAGGTTGTATTTTTGCCTCTGTATCCCAGGGGAGTATCAGGCCAAAGGAATACATCTGAGGGCAGGGCAGGGGTGCTGCACTTAAGGGATGAGATGGCTTTATTTTACTACCTCTGAAAATGGTCATGCATACAATACTGGAGGAATTGTTTTTTTGTAAGTGGAAAGAATTGATTGTGCATGTTGGCTCATTCTCTCTGCAGTGTTTGAGGTCATTAGCCAATGCAATCTATGAGTGTGACTGATTGCAACATCGTCATATATAATAATAATAAAAGAGGTGTTGCTGATACCATAAGGACTATTTTTATCTTCTTCTTCCCTTATTTTTCATCTCTATCAGTGTGGTTTATGTAAACCTGACACATTTGTGTATGTGAAACAGATGCGGCGCGAAGGCACAGTTGTGTCTCTCCAAGCCACATTTTTAAAATCATAGGCATGATTTATGAAAATGTTCTTTGAGTATGAGTTTTTCTTTTTCTCGCAAAATGTACAGTAATTATAAATCCAGCGTTCATTCTTTCCCCTCCTTTGGTGCCTGGGAGAGCTCTTAAGTTGCTTTGCCCAACAGATCTCTTTATTAGGTGTTGTAAGAAAAACAACATGAGACTTTGGTGCAGATGCAAATTGAGTATTTAGAAAATGACTTCGCCGTTCAAAGAGAGTGGAGGAAGGGGAGGGGAGGGAAAGGGAAGAGAGGGGATGTCCTCTTTTCTAGGTCCTCGGTTCTATTTCCTGTATCATCTCTTCTACACTTCAACACAGCAACTCACTAAGGGAGTTTCCACTAGTAATTATCAAGGCTGAGCGTCTGTCATTGCTTATAGTCACACCATCTATAGTTCTTTGTGTGTGAATGCAAGTTACTTTACCTATTTACGAGATTTCTTGTGATATCAGCATATCCATATGCAATGCTCAGAGATCGTATCCAGCTGTCCCCTCTCTATCTCTGCTCAGAGATCATATCCAGCTGTCCCCTCTCGATCTCTTCTTCTACATCTTTCCAAATCCCTAGCAATCACCAGTTCCCTTCCGACCATGTTTTGTTTGTTTCCCTATGTGGGGGGAGACTTGCACAACTTGCCTTTCTGTGCCTGGCTTATTTCACTTAACACAGTGAAACACATCTCCATTTATTAGGCTGCAAAGGACATGAGTTAATTTTTCTTGGCTGCATGATAGCCCACTGTGTTTATAATTCCATTTGCTTTGTCCACAAATCCATGAATGTCTTCCCTATGCTGAGGTCACTCTCATGAATTGTGCCAGGGTAACTTGTTGCTATGGAGATTTCTTTGAAGTATGTGACTGGATCTTATGGTAGTTTTTTTTTTTTCTTTATTGGATATTTTCTTTATTCACATTTCAAATGTTATCCCCTTTCCTGGTTTCTCCCTCTCCCCAAAACCCTCTATCCCATCCTCCTTCCCCCTGCTTCTACGAGGGTATTCCTCCACCCACCCACCCACTCCCACCTCCCTGCCCTCAATTCCCCTACACTGGGACATCTATCGAGCCTTCATAGGACCTAGGACCTCTCCTCCCACTGATGCCTTACAAGGCCATCCTCTGCTACATATACAGCTGCAGCCATGTGTACTCCTTGGTTGATGACTTAGTCCTTGGGAACTCTGGGAGGGTCTGGTTGGTTGATATTGTTCTTCCTATGGAGTTTCAAACCCCTTCAACTCCTTCAGTCCTTTCTCTAACTTCTCTACTGGGGACACTGCACTCATCCGTCTCTGTATTTGTAAGGCTCTGGCAGGACCTCTCAGGAAACAGCCATATCAGGCTCCTTTCAGCATACACTTCTTGGCATCCACAATAGTGTCAGGGTTTGGTAACTGTATATGGGATGAATCCCCGGGTGGGATAGTCTCTGCATAGCCTTTCCTTCAGTCTCTGCTCTAGACTTTATCTCCATATTTGATCCTGTGAGGATTTGGTTCCCCCTTCTAAGAAGGACAGAAGCATTCACACTTTGGTTTTCCTTCTTTGTGAGCTTCATGTGGTCTGTGAATTGTATCTTGGGTATCTGGAACTTTTGGGCTAATGTCCACTTATCAGTGAGCGCATACCATGTGTGTTCTTTTGCGACTGGGTTACCTCAGGATGATATTTACTTTTTTTTTTTTTTTTGAGGAACTGTTCTCCATAATGACTATGCTAATTTATAGTCTCACCAACAGTGTATGTCAACAGTGTATATCTTCCACCTCCTTACCAGCATTTATTTACTAAGCAACTCTAACTGGCTTGTGGTGGAGTTATAGTTTTTATTTACACTCATTGATTGCTAATTATATTGAGTGTATCCATGCATTTGTTGCTCATTTGTATTTCCTTTTTGGGGATGTGTGTGTTTGAAACACTTACCCACTTTTATTGCACTAGTTGTTTCTTTGAATTTCTTGAGTTTCCCCTATGTTTTGGATGATTACTCTTTTTCAATACCTTGCTTTAATTTACATTATTTTTGCAGTTGTGAGTAGGATCACTCTCATGATTTCTTTCTCAGTGAATGAACTGCTTCATCAAAAAAAAATTTATTGATTTTTGTATCCTGCACATTACTGGATTCTTCTCAGTTCTAATAGTCCTGGTGGTGCTTAAAGGTTTTTATGCTAAACTTTTTTATCTGTTTGTATTCTCTTTATTTATTTGATTAAAACTTTCAGTATTATGCTGAATGAGGGTAGCAAGAAAAGACACCTTTTTCTTATTGTTGATCTCAGAGGGAAGGCACTTAACTTTCCCTGTCTAACATAACACTGACCATTAACTTGTCATGTACAGACCTGATTTGTTAATGTATGACTCTTCTATATCCGATTTGTTCAAAACTTCTGTCCGGAATGAATGTTGCATGTTCTAAAACACATTTTCTTTTTCTATTAAGATGAGCCCAGGGTTTTGTCCTTCATTCTTTTTCTGTTCTGTGTTGTATTTATTCATCTATGTATTTTTAACTGTCCTAGTATTCCTGGAAAGGAAGCAGCTTCATGTGGTTAAAGATGTTTTCATAGTGCATTGAATGTGAACTTTTATTTTGTTGAGAATTTTTGCAATAGGGCTCATCAAAGGTACTGGTCTGTGATTTGTTGTGTTCCTGTGTCCCTGTCAGATTTTAGCAGTGGAGTATTGCTGGCCAGGGAGAATGAATCTCAGTTCTGTGGAGAGCAGGAGAAGAATTGGGGGCAGGTTTTAGAAGGTTTGGTAAGATTCAGTCCTGAATCCATTTCATTCTGAAGTTTCCTGTGCTGTAAACCTTTTAGTGTGTGTGTGTGTGTGTGTGTGTTCTCTCATATGCACATGTGACATTCTCTCATATGCACATGTGACATGGTGCATCTATGAAGGTTGGAGAACAACTTCAGGGAGTCATTTTCTCTCCTCCCATTATGTGGGTCCAGAGGATTGACCTCAAGTTGTCAAGCTTGACCTTTTACGTGCTGCGGCACCTTACCAGCCAGCCCCCTGCTGCAGACCTCCTCTTATCAATCTATCATCATAGTTCCTGGACCTCAAGCTTATGAATCTTGGTCTTCCCTCTCATTCCCAGTCTGTGAGATGCTGTGTTGATTATCTATCTTGAGTGTTTCTGGCATTAGTGTAGTGCTCATCATCTCTGCCACTACAAACATCTAGAAGAAACCATTACCATCCCAGACTTACAAGAGACTTCTCTTCTTAGTCTTCTTGAACATCTCTACTGCGCCCAGTATGATCTGAAAGTGAAAGCCAGGCATGTGGTTACCAGACCAACCCTGACCCTGTGGTTATAGGACTGGACTATCTGCCAGAAACCCTACAGGGCATGAATGAATGAATCATGAATAAATACATTGCACACTCTTCCCTCTCCAGATTCCATGACCTTCTGGTACTTTCCACTGACTAAACCTTAGTTAAAATATAGAGAGCAAGAGAATCTAAGAGATGGACTCTGTGTAGTTCCGCCTTCTGAGACCCAGAGAATGCTGGAGAAGCAAAAGGAGGGGTGTGAGTCACACCCAGTCCGTACTCCACGCACAGCTCCACTTCAGATCTCTGTCCCTCACTGGTTCTGTCTTGTCTTGTCTTGTCTTGTTTTGTCTTGTCTTGTCTTGTCTTGCCTGTCTGTCTCAGTACTAGAGATTGAACTTAGGACCTCATGCGTGCTAAGCAAGCACTCTGCCACTGAACTACAGCTCCATCCCATGCTGTGTGCCCGTGATGCTCACTCTCTGTCTCCAAGACTAAGAGATAAGTCAATGTGTTTGCATTCAAGAAAAAAAAGCTGTGGCTTTCTTACTTCTCCCAGCTTTAGTAAGATGCTGATGGTCAAGGAGATGCTGCCAAAAGTTGCTTTTATGAGAAGATTTTCTGAGATTAGCACGTAGTTCAAATGGATGCTGTTAAGCTAATGTTATTTAAAGAGCTTGTAGGTGGTCTCTGCAGCCTTGTTTATGTAGCTCATTTCGATTAGCATCCCCGAGTCTTGTCCGCACTGCTGGCGCACAGTGGTCATCACACTTGTCCCATGAGAGCTTGGCTTGTGGCTGAGCTCCATGCAAAGATGAACTGTTTCATTCCTCCCTAAATGTGGCTGAAGGTAGTGTGTTCCAGCTACCTTCTTACCACTCACAACAAGGTGTGTGTTGCAAACCTGCTTCCTGAGGGCTGCCTGTGTGTGGGATACGAGATGGGCACTGAGGAAGCCTCTTTTAGTGATCTGTAGTTATGCCACCTTTATACCATGCTTTGATCCCACGAGGGGGGAGGTTTGCCCTTTCTCTTTGTTAATCTCCGTTATTGCTCTTTTCCATCCCATCTTTCTTTTCTTTTTTCTGTTTTTCTTCTTTTCTCTCTATAGGATATTTTCTTTTCTCTCTATAGGGTATCTAAAGGTAACACTGAATGCAGAGAATGAACGTGTGAACATCAATATATATATATATATATATATATATGTATATATATATATATATATATATACATGTGTGTGTGTATAAATTTAAATGTTTTTCTAGTTCTAATTCTATCATTAATTTCTTGGTAGTAGATAAATGTATAAATTTAATGAGAGACATCACAATTTCCATTTCAAATGCAGATTCTAAGAGTATATGAGTTCACTAAGTTTTATAGTTTTTGAGTCTGGTCAGTTTCGGTTATGATGTTTTTATGTTTTTCCAAGGATTTTTAAATTAATAAAGTAAAAAAAAAAACTAGACTCTGACTTTGTGGAGTTTTTCTTTATAAATTAATTTCTCTCAAAACCAGAGACATACACGAATCTTCCATAGTTCTAGCCCTTATAATTAATTATTGACACATCAAATGCCTTTAAAAAAAATGCTGTGCCAGGGCAAAAGAACTCTTATTGAATAAAGATTCTGATGGTATTTTAAACCAGATTGTTTTGGGGGAACACTATAGATAAGAGGCAGGAAGATTATTTTTTAATATTATGTAATATTTGGGAAAGCTTGCTGGATCCTCTATACTGCATAAGCAAATTAGGTAGGATGGGCTGGGAAGCATTGTCCTCTTGCTGGAGGACAGAAGACTATTAAAAACTGAAGATGCTGAGAAGTTTGAGTGGGGGATACTGTGGTCCTCATTTCCCCATGTCTGTTCCATTTTTGGAATGCTTCCCATTAACCCCCAGTAAATGGATGGAGCTCCAAGCTTGCACTCCAAGAGCCTGAGGTAGCTCACCAAGCGACTTTATGGAAGTAGGGTGAGGACAGGGCCTGTTTGTAGGGGATGTCTGTTCTGAGAGGCTCTCTAGTAAGCTGACTGCTTTCTGATCAGAGACTTGCCATATGAGGAGGATCCCCAACTTCAGGGATACGGGATGGCCAACAGTAAGACCTTGCATAGGTTGACTTCTGCCAGAGGGCAAGGGAGGATCATGGGATAAAATGGAAAGACACGCTAGCCTACAAAAGGACCATGGCATCCCCTCCCCCTCCCCCAGCACAGACAGTGATGGGATGAAGGAAGAATTGTCAAGTCAACTAGAAACCCTGGCTTGCCCGAGAAAGAGAGATGGCTGTAAGTATCTTTCATGGCTACTCCAGTGTCCCATTATATTAGTCCAGATTTATGACTTCTTATGCCAGGGTCCCAGGAGTCAGAAATCCCACAACTTGAAAAGGACGATAGCAAAGGATCAGATAAGGTCGAATCAGTGTGCTCATGCCTGCGTAGTAGTTCCTAATGTGAGGCCAGTGAGCCCTGGACAGTGGGAGCCTTAAGTGCTATTTTACCTGTGGCACATGCTTTAGTAAAATGACACACTTTCTAAGACTGTAACAAAAGAACATCACCTCTTTTCCAAACATAAAACACATGGGACTAGGGGGGATTTCCAAGGCATAAAGTACCTGACCCTGAGAGTGGATTAAATGGAAAAAAACAAGGGAAGAGGAGTGTACATTGACACCTAGCTGCAGTTCTTTGTGAATGTATTGATTTATCTCTCCACCACACATACACAGGGGCCACTGAGATGGATGGGAATCATGCAGGAATTCTCTATCCTAAAGTATTGTCCTCAAAATTGAAGCCCTTTGATATGTTCCCCTCCCTTTATCACCCTACCCAAACTCAGTGCTGTGTGATGTTTCTATGTCCCTGTTGAGGATGTAAGTGTTTTTCATTTCTTCTCCCATGCCCTGTCCCTTGATCAGTAAGTGATTTCTTAGTTACTAGGGAATGCAGGTGAGTGTTAAGCTCACTTCATAGGCAAGGAGGCTGGACTCGAATCTTTTGCAAGCTATCACATACTTCCTCGGCTGTAGTTCAGAAGCCTGTCCCCCAGAGTCCTCAAGGTCTGTCTTCTCCCATTTCTCCCCAGCTGGCCTGCTTGGATAGGAGTCTTTGTTTGTGGCTTTGGTATGCGGCCCCTCTCTGCTGCCCCTGCATGCCTCCTCAGTTAATGGAAGGGCTGGCATCCTTACACCTTAGTCATGCTCAATTCATCTCAGTGGACCAGGTCAGCCAAGCCAACATTTACTCAGGCCCAAAGGCATTGGGCAGAGTCTTTTACAACATCAACAGCACCAGCCAATGAGGAGGCTTGTTTAGTTCAAGTTCATTACCTTTTGGGATCGCTGCCCGGGACCGCAGGGTGAGTCCATGGAATTCCATTGCAAGGTATAGTGACCACCTCTTGGCCAGCTTAAGAGTCCCATGGATTCAAATGAAGCCAGTTGGTGTCATTTCAGTTGGCTCGAAAGGATGGAAGCCTGAGTGTTTCTCAGAATTTGGACCTGCTGCTATAAAGCACAAAGTGAGAAATCCCTCGTTGGCTATCTAATTCCACATGAATGTTGAGTGGGGCAGCTGTAAAGTCTATGTTGGGAGGATGCAGGGTAGATTGGCGTAGGCGACACCTTCTTTTTATACTTTTAAAATTCAACTTAAACTCTAGCCCCTTTGAGGGAAGTGTTGGTCAGAGTCATTATAAAGTACAATATGTGGTTGAATTCCATTGTCATTTCCATATACTAATAAATGTGCTCTTTTTTTATTTTTTTTATTTTATTTCAGTAGATAAGGGCACTTGTTATACAAGCATGAGAACCTGAGTTCAAGTCATGAACTCTTATATAAAAGCTGGATTTGGCCACATGCACATCTAACTCTACTATTGTGAGGAGTGGGGGAAACAGTATAGAATAAGTTCTCTTCTGGTCTCCATTTGTATACATCACACACACACACACACACACACACACACACACACACACACTAGATGTTCAGATTTCCTGATTGTGAACTTGCTTCAAAACTACAGTAATCAAAACTGCATGATGCTGCCATAAAGACAGGTAGGTGAGAGACCAAAGGCATAACAGAAGAGCATGGAGACAGGCCCATGGAGACAGTCCCATGTCAGCTTGGCTATAATTAAATGCTGTGCATTTCCCATGAGGAATATATTGTTGGACAACCACATGCAATAGAAAAAAGATTGAACTGTATCTTTTATTGTATAAAAAGATTTATCAGAGTCTAAGTATAAGAGATAATAACACTGTAAGGAAACAGAAGAGAAGCCTCATTACATTTGGCAATTACGTCTTGGATATGAAAAGGTTTGCTTCCCAAATTAGAAGCAATTGGAGAAAAAGAAAGAAAAGCATATTTTATTAAATCATAAACTTCTGTATAGCAAAGATCACTATCAAGAGAGTGAAATGTACCCATGGAACAGGAAAGAAACTGTCTTCAAATTATATACATGATAATGGGTTACAGTGCCCACAATAGACAAACGCAACAAAACGAATTCTACAATGCAAGGGGAAAAAAGTTCAAATTCCAATACTTTAATTTCAAAAGTAGATTTTTCTCCAAATCTCATTCATGGCCAGTAAGAACATGAGAGCATGACAATGCTCAATGGCACTAAAGAGACATTGATTAAAAAATATATGCACAAATATAAAATACATACATGTATATGATGGAATATTATTCAGCTTAAAAACAGAAAGTACAATTTTGATACACACTATAACATAAATGATCATGAAGACATCATGCTAAGTGGAATACCCCTGAATGAAAGCTCAAATACTGTTCTATTACACTGATGTGGGGGAACTGAAGGGTTCCAACTCACAGATACATGAAGGTTCAGAGGAGAGCACTTACCAGTGACTTGGAAGTGAGTTTGGAAAGACGGAAACTTCTAGCAACAAATGACAGTGGTCATTGCAAATCAATAACATCCTTAATAGCAATGAACTGCACACTAAAAATAATTCAAATGGGCTGACTGGAGGTGTTAAACCTAGCACTTAGGAAGTAGAGGCAGGCAGATATTTGTGAGTTCAAGGCCAGCCTGGTCTACAGAGTGAGTTCCAGGACAGCCAGGGTTACACGGAGAAACCCTGTCTTGAAACCCACCACCAAACAGTTCAGATGGCAAACAGGACTATGTAGCTCCTACCACGGCACTCACTCGTAGACTGAGGAGATGGACTTAAAAAAAAAAAAGGTGGAGAAAATTTCCCTGTGGAGGCCTATAAAGAAAGTATTATTTATTTGGTGGGGTGTACTGATAAATAATTCAAATGGGCCGGGCTCTGGAGGTGCACGTGGCATTTGGGAAGCCGAGGCAGGCAGATCTCTGTGACTTTGAGGCCAGCCTGGTCTACAGAGTGAGTTCAGAGTGATCTCATCAGAAAAGCTCTCATAGACTCTGAGTAAGTGAGTGAGCGTGACTTGCTGCCTTGAAGCTTGAATAGCAGAGTAGGTGGCTGTCCTAGTTTGCTTTCTATTGCTGAGGTAAATCACGGACTAAAAGCAGCTTGAGAAGGAAAGGGTTCATTTCCATATACAGGTCATAGGTTCATCAGGAGGAAGCAAAGGCAGGCACCTGGAGGTAGGTCCTAAAATAGATCCCGTGGAGGGAGGGATACTGCTCGCTGGCTTGCTTTTCCCTAGCTCATTTTCTTTATGCAGTCCAGGCCTACCTGCCTAGAGATGTTATTGCCCATAGTGGGCTGGACCCTCTCACGTTAATTAGTAGTCAATAAATTCATCACAGACATGCCCACCAGCCAATCTGATGGAGGCAGTTCTTCAGCTGAGACTTCTTTTTCCCAGGTGTGTCACATTGAAAACTGTAGCTAACTGTCACGGTCACGGGCAGGATTTCGTCCTTGGTAGTGGGTTCCTGATCATTCATTTGTAAGAATGGTACTCAGCCTGTGAGTCACAACCTGGTTTTGTGTGTGTGTGTGTGTGTGTGTGTGTGTGTGTGTGTGTGTGTGTAACTCTTTTACAGGGGTCACATACAAGATATCCTGCATATCAGATATTTACATTACAATTCATAACATTGGAAAATTACGACTATGGAGTAGCAAAGAAAATAATTTTGTGGTTGGGGATAACCACAACGTGAGGGACTGTATTAAAGGGTCACGTGTGGAACTAGGAAGATTGAGAACCACTGGTCTATAGCATACTGAGCAGTTCTTGTCTTGGAAGAGGTCCTATTTAAATGTCAGATATTATCATTTCCACTTCACAGCATTGCTGTCGTAATTAAAGAGAATGATGGTAAAGAATTGTACCTAGCACATGGTATCTGCTATCTAATGATAGTCTTTAAACCATGGCACAACTGGGCACACTTGGTATAAATGAACAATATGATAGAGGAATGAAGCAAGGTGTCGTGGCACAGAATGCAACATGAGTTTTGACTGGCTAGGTGGCCCATGGTTTGGTGGCTAATGTCCATAGTCCAATGGCCTCACCATAGATTGATAGGACCGACATTCTATCTCGGTGATAGTCATCAGCACTTACTACTGACTGCTGACAGTACCAAGCATCACCTTACAGAACCTCGTTCTTGAGTCCTTTGGCCAGTCCTTCACCAAGCACACTTTAAGCATCACCCACCAGTTCTACTGAAAGCTCTTAGGTGAAGGAGGTGAGCTGCATTCAGATTTCTTCTCTTAGTGATTCCAATGCTGTTAAAATGTGAGACCCACTGCTGTATATAATGAGGCTGTTGCCTCTCTGCTTGCTTTGACTCAGATGGAGTTTATGAATTGGAAAGGGGGTCATCTGTGCCTTTTACTGCTCTGCCCTGATGCCCCTGACTCCAATGGATATGTCATGTTATACGTGGTGTGTGTGTGTGTGTGTGTGTGTGTGTGTGTGTGCATGAGAGAGCGCGTGCATATGTTGAGGTGGGAGGGTTATGCACATTTTTGTTGTTCTCACCACATCAGCAAAGGATGAGGCAGAGAATTCATGCTCATCAAGTAATAAAAGGTACTCATGAGTTCAGAGCAGGCAGGCAGGTCCAGGTGCAAACAAGGGTCACATATTTAAATCTAAAATTGGGTGTTGGAGAGAGGCATGTTGTCTAGTCAAAAGTCTAAGGTTGGGGGCCTCCAGCTCTCTTTGCTCTATTTGTCTCTGAATTTGGTTTGGTGGAAGCATCTTTTCATTAGGAGAACATTAGTGTGGGCAATCCTCCATTTGGCTACAATTCTCCATGTGTCAACACACATGAAGAGTCACTTCCTTCTTCCATTGCCCAGAGCCACACTAGTTCATGTACACATAGTTTCTGCATGAGCCTAACTTCCCCAGAAGCAGGAAGACCCCTCCCAGTCATCCCCAGCACAGATCCTTGGATCCTTTATAGACAAGACCTTGGGAGGCAGACAAGCTTAGAAACATCTGCTCAATTAGTGTCAGCCTGCTTTGGAGGGGATGAAGCAGGCCTCTTGGGTAGCCAAGGAGTCTTTGGTTTCCCAGGTAACCCTGAGAGCACTAAGGCATGATCACTTCAGGGTACTGACTGAAGGTCCAGAAGCCTTGCCTGGCATGGGTGAGTTGAGCTGGGGTTGGGACTAAAGGGAGCTCCCCCAGCAGGCCCTCATAGATATCAGATCTCTCTCCAACATTCATGGTCAAAAGAAGTTGTGAGTGTCAGGGCCTCTCCACGGGGATTCAGTCTTGTCTCCAGCATTTCACACCTGAAAAATTAAACCCTACTTTTGGAAGACCTATGCCTAAGCCAAGATCAAAATGGAGCATCAGTGTTTGGACTCAGAAGGTAGAAGAATTTCTCTTTAGGAGTGCCTAATTGCATAGGCCCAGGAGAGGCCAAGGTGCACATATATACACATTACCTAACCAGAGAGAGAGCTGAGGAGGCCCTTCGTTCTTCTTCCATCATTCCTTTCAACATGGATCCCTAATGGATCCCCTGGCGCTTCTTTGTTTTGAGATTAAGTTATGATTTCTAAGTACTGTAGTTGTGTTTACTTGGCAGAGGAATTGGTGATGGTTATCTTTTAAAAGATTTAAAAATAAAGGCTCTCGGGGGGTGGGGGAGGTGGTGCACGCCTTTAATCCCAGCACTCGGGAGGCAGAGGCAGGCAGATTTCTGAGTTCCAGGCCAGCCTGGTCTACAGAGTGAGTTCCAGGACAGCCAGGGCTACACAGAGAAACCCTGTCTCAAAAAAACAACCCCCCCAAACAAAACAAAACAAACAAACAAACAAACAAACAAAGGCTCAAATCTTGATATTGATTCACTTATATGTCAGGTCAGGTTGTCTGTATTTCACTCAGCACAGTTGGGAAAATGGGAGCAGGAGGTCATAAGAGATGCTGGTGAGGAACAAAAATTAGATTCAAGTAATGTGAGCACCTTCCTTCTTGCAGGCTGGTAAGAAGACAATATTCTAGAGTAGGGAATGAGTTAGTTGATGGTGATATCAATGATGCAGATTATGTTAAAAGTGAAATTTATGAACAATACTACAACTAGCTGGGAAACAACTGTACTGTTAGGACTTTGCTGTCCCCAGAGTCGTCTCTCACTTGCTGGCTGGTGCTTCCCAGCTCTTTGATGAGCTCACAACATTGCTTCCTGCCCACTCTAAAGAAGTAAATAGCCATGTGGTTTTAGCTAGCAATGGGACCCTGAGACTCAAATGTGGACTGATGTGTATTTGTGTAGCAGAACACCTCCCCTAGGACTTTGACTAATAAGCACAGAGACCTTGAAGCAAAGTCACGGGCAAGTGTGAAAGTACTGATGAATTTGTCATCCTAAATGAGATATTTAGGATCCTATACCTTTTTCCTGGACTGAGAGACTCACCTCTGGGTAAGTGTTGTCAGGTCTTCATGGAAAAGTACTCTGTGTCTCCTCTTCCCTGCTGGTGTCACTGGAGACAAATATCAGTAATTCATTTTCGACTCTGAATTCTGCAGAATTTTATGTGTGGACATTGAAAGCAGAGGTGGCTGGTGGGACTTGAATGATGGGCAGTGGGAAAAGGTCCTGTGGGCACAGGAAACAGCAAAGTCAAGGTACAGATCTGGGAGCGGGTCGGATTCTCAGAGAGCTGTGTGGCTAGACTGAAGAATGTCAGGAGGTATGTAATGGGATATCAGTTGTAGGGGGTATTTTATCACATTGGAAACAGCAAGTCTTTGGTGGTTCCTTAGGCCGGGAATGATTGGGTTTGATCTGTGTTCTGTGGATGAGAACTGCTATAGACACAGGAAATGGACTGGGCTGCAAGGGTCTGACAGCAGGCCATCCATGTGGGTACCTGTATTCTTTTTAGACAAAAAGGTATCGGTGACATTGACAGAAAGGGTGGGCTGCACCAGCTGTGGTGGGGGTCACTAAGAGGGCAGGGTGATTTGCAGTGATAGGAAATGAGTTGCTGGTGCCTTCACCTCAGTTGAAAACCTCTCTATATCCATGTAAACACATGCTCTGTGTAGCTCTGATGGGCTTTCCCCATAAACCTCCCCAGGACGTGGGCAGCTGTGGTATCTGAGGAATGAGGCAAAATTGCACAACTCTGTCTTCACTTGGTCAGGTCCAAGGTCTGCTGCCTCCAAAAGAGTGTTGAATTAAAAATTCTAGAGATTAATCTCCCCAATCCAGCAGGTAGGAGCCTTGTAAGCTGTTCTGGTTTATACCAGCCTTTTGGGCTCCTCTCAAAATCAAGCAAACTGCTTTGGAACCTCTAGCATAGGAGTAAGGAGAGTTCTTTTTTTAAAAGTTACATTTGTTTTATTCTGTGTTTTTGTGCTTCTGTGCACATGCATACAAATGCCACAGTGCACGCACAGAGGTCAGAGGACAACTCTTGGGAAGTGATTCTTTCTTTCTATCATGTATGTTTCAAGGATTGGACTTAGGTAATCATGTTTGGTGGCAAGAGCCTTTATGTGCTGAGCCATTTCTGTGGTATTTTTGTTAATAAGAGTGATTTCCAGACAATTTGACTCTCAGGCCACTGAAACCAAAGCTAATGGCACGGCCCCCTGGAGAGTCCATTCTCTCCTCTGCAGGGTGAAGAAGTAACAGGGTCAAGCTGCGGGATTACTGAGGAGATGGCTGTGATGATAACGTCAGTGCCAGTGGACAGTCATTTGTCCTCAGATTGGGTTCTGCACTAAGTATTTATTTTTCTTGATTATTCCACACAAGAGCTCTCTGAAGTGGATCTGGTGGTCTGAATGAAAATGGCCCCATAGGTTTATACATTTGCATGTTTGGTCTCCACTTCAAGGATGTTTGGAAGGATTAGGGGGTGCAGTCTTGTTAGAGGAGGTCTGTTGGTGGGAGTGGGCTTTGAGGTTTCAAAAGCCAATGCTAGACCTAGTTAATCAGGGATTCACCCTCTGAAACTGTAAGCAAGTCCCCAGTTAAATATTTACTTTATGACTTGCTTTGGTCATGGTGTCTCTTCACAGCAATAGAACAACAGATGAGAAAAACACCTCCAAGGGAAGTGAGGTCACTCGCAAAAGTTACTTTCTATGAGTTAGAAGAGGCAGCTATGATTTTTAGCCAAGCCTGGCCTTGTCAGGAGCCATTATTTTTAACCTCTAAGCTTTACTACTTTTACCACAGAACCATAGAAATGATAGATTTTTGTCATCATGTTCAGGTAAATTGGGCAATACTGCCTGTCCTGATTAACAATTCAGACTTTTATGGTAGATCTAATCTATTAAAGCAAGACAGCAATAGGAAGAAATTCATAAGGAGCCACTGTGCTAGCATGAAATTACCACTTGAGGAGGCCAACTTCACCAACTTGCCATGAGTCCAGGGTCCTGGACTCCCCAGCAGCTTTTGAACTGTAGAGAAAAACCCTATACATAGGATAAACCCTACCAAGATTTTCTGGCTTCCTTAAATAAAAACACAGAACCATCTAGCTTTGGGTCTTCAGGCATAGCCACTTTCAGTAGTTCAAAGGATTCTTCAGATGTTACCTTCTATTTTCCCATTTCCATTCCATTCTCAGACAAGATGTCCATACACATCTTCTATGAAAACAATGCCTGTTTTCAACAATTGTCATGAGAGGTTTGAAGTTGAATCCCGCTGACTTTGACATCCAGCTCCTCGATCTTTGCTTGCGAGTTTCACCATGTTAAGTGACATGAAAATTTTTTGATGAGAAAGGAAACGGTTTACCCTGAGAACAAAGTACTTAATCTAGGAGATGAGAGGAGGGTAGGTACCAACCAGTCACAAAAGAAAGACCTCCCCTCACATTGAGCTCTATAGAATTCAGTAGGGAGAAGAGATACTGGGTGGGATGTAGAAACAGAGTAGAAAGGACTCAGTGGATCTAGACTCTCAAATTCAGAACCAGAAGTGGCACCTTCTAGTGCAGTCCTGTAATCCACCTACCCCAGAATCTAAGGCAAGAGAATTGACAAATTTAAGGCTAGCCTGGGCAATATAGTGAGATACTATATCTAAATAAAAAGTAAGAAGAGAGCTGAAGGTATGAATCATTGGTATAGAGGTTACCAAACATGTAAGGGCCAATTTCTAGAACTCATCTATCCCCATAACAAACAAACAAACAAACAAACAAACAAACACCAAATCACCCAGTCCTGGGGTCACTGCTCAAATGGTCCATGATGCAGGACTTGACCAGCCAACTTGCTCAAGTCTCATTTCTGTGAGAGTGAAAATTTTAGTTAAAACTTGGAAAATATTCTATCTCCTGAAGGACACAAATGGTAAATACAGATACCCTGAGAAGCGGGTGTATTTGAGATTCAGGCAGTAGCAAATGCACCTGCCTTGGTTGCAACAAGAAGCAGGAAAGAAAAGCAGAGGATCTGGGCAAAGGAAGGGACTCCTAGGACACCTCAGATGAAGTTGTAAGTAGAAGTGGGCCATCATGGGTTGCAAATCCTTGGTGTCACCAAGTTCAGATAAGAGTTTCAGGTCAGAACATGCCTTTCTCTAGGCTTATGCAAAGAAGCCATGGTCAGTGGTGTCTGCATTTATCCATGAGAAAGCCATTTCAGGGTCTGAAGAAGAAGCTATCCCTGCCTCTCCCAAGGGTAAATAATGATATTGAATGAAAGGACAAGACAAGAGAAACATGGCTGTTGTTGGAAACCACTAGGAAGAATAGCAGAAGAACCAAGCCCTGCTCAATCTTGGCCCTGCCCACTAATGGTCTCTGAGAACCACCCATGTTCTTGGTTGACATATAAGGACTGAAACTCACATGCCAGTTTCAACACATAGGACCAAGGTACCTCAGTGAATCTTGACCCGGGTAGGATGAGGGATGATAAATGTTTAGCAATCAGGTAAACATAACCTGGGGGAGCCTTGATTTGTGGCAATTGCTCATTTCTGTGGTATAAATTTTCCCAGTGTGAACTCATCACATTTAGAGGTAGCAGAGATGTCCCACTGTAGTCCTTTGTCCATACTTTTAGCATGTGGTACACATGCCGTGGTACACAAAGGGTACAAATAACCACAAGTTGTCAATTAGCTCAAGATACAAAGAAATAATCAGAAAGCAATGACTCCTGACTATTGATCTTCATATGCAATATAAGCTAAGTACTGTGGGTTTGACTGATTTTAGAGTCACCTAGAAGCTTAAGATACACTTTGAGGTGTATCTTTGAGGGTGTTTTCAGAGATGATTAACTGGGACAAGGCAAGAAGGGAGATCTGCCCTGCATGTAAAAGCTACCATCCCATAGGCTGAAGGCCTAGCTGGAACACAATGGGGGATGGGAGAGCCAGCAGAGCTCTGGCTTTCCTTTGTCTCTCTCTGCTGATTCATCATGCCCTCCCCACTGTGATGGACTGAACTCTCTGAAACCTTCAGACAAGGAGAGCTTTATTTCCTCCAGAGAGATTTGTTTCTGTCAACTCTCTGACACAGATGTGTGTATGTAATATTTAAAGTTTTTCATTTAAAGACAGGATTGCAAGGTAGCCCAGGTTGACCATGAACTCACTATGTAACTGAGACCAAACTCGAACTCCTGATCCTCCTGATCCACCTTCTAAGAGCTAGAATTGCAAACTTGCATCACAATGCCAGTCATAGTTTGTTTGAAATAACCACTGTATTTAACAATCTGATGGAAATCAAAGGTTAGGGAGTGGCTTTTGTTAGACCTTTCTGCCTGGCTCTAGCTCATGGCTGTCTTCCTGTTCTCACTCTTCCTGGGCGTAGCAGAGGTCATGTTCTTGCTTGTGCTTTCTGCTAAGTGAGACAAGACCTTCATGTCTTCCTCTCCAGCTTCTCAGTAGAGGCATGCAAAGCATACCAAATGTCACCAACAAACCTCAAGTGGGTAAGTAGCTCCTGGGTACAGGGTGGCAGTGGGGGCTTCAGAAAGGAATCCTAGGTTCCCTGCTCTAGGTTGATGCAGCCCACAATGCTTTCTGGTCCTGGCAGCCATTACACAAATGGCCGTCTGCTTAATGACTGTTTTCATAGCTGGGCTGACCCTCCATGAGGACAGGGGTTTTGTCTGGCAACTCCCCCAAGCCCGGTGTTTGGCAAACAGTGCATGTTCAATCAATACTTGTTGATGCTGGCTGACTCTACAAAGTTTATAATGCTTTTCTAAACTATCCACACAAAAATACACAAATGCATTCTGCTGGAAAAATATTCCAACATTGCAGATAGGAAGAAGTATCTTCCAAAGAGCCCCCATCCCAACAAGATCTGTTAGGGTGAGGGCCACAGGCTTGGGTAGGCATATAGCCTTATCTGTTAGGGTGAGGGCCACAGGTGTGGGTAGGCATATAGCCTTATTTGTTAGGGTGAGGGCCACAGGCGTGGGTAGGCATATAGCCTTATCTGTTAGGGTGAGGGCCACAGGCGTGGGTAGGCATATAGCCTTATCTGTTAGGGTGAGGGCCACAGGCGTGGGTAGGCATATAGCCTTTACTTTTACTTACTTGCTTACAAATATGTCTACAAATGTATATGGTACCATTTTGAGGCATAAACTTTGATTTTGAAGTAACCATTGATCCACAAGATGTTTTCATAATGACACAGTGAGGTCCCTTGTCCTCTGTCCCTAGTTGTTCCCAGCAGTCACTTCTTATATAACTACACAACAGTATCAAAACCACAGACAGGCACTGGGGAATGTGTATAGTTCTAGACTGTATTCCACAAGCAGATGTGTGTTGCTACCACCACAATCAAAATGTGGAATTATTCTGTCAACACACCGTTCTAATTACATCATCACCCCTCCGTCCGTAATCATACTTCTCCCCACGCCGCAATCTCCACTCATCTCGTAGCCAGCCATTGGTCTGCTCTCCAGTTCTGCACCTTTGCAGTCTCCTTAGCAATGTAACTAAGACACTAGACTACATCAAGACTTCTGACAGTGCTTTTTTTATTTCTCTCAACATAATTGCCCTCGAAACTAAAACTTCTAAAAACCATAAATGATGTGCTGTTTCACACATGCTTTTTAATTAAGCCTCATGTAACAGAGAATGTTTCTCCTAAGAATACTCAGGTATGCCAGTGTCCCCTGAACTCTCACACAATAGTCTATAGATTGAAAAAGTCAGCATATGTTCATCAGGATATTGTTGCTAATAAATTCAGTTCTCTCCATTCAGACATGCTTACAGTCTCCAGCCCTGAGCCCAAAGATCACCCCAAGATGCCATTAGCTAGACCTGGAAAGCAAAAGCAAACTGATCAGGAGTGTCCCTAAGAGTCCCCAGCAAGAATTTCAAATTATGAAATGAGTCACCCAAGTGCTTATTACAAGTTGGTATGCTTGGCAGTCCCTCCTCACTTCTACCACCTGGAAAGAGGAATGAAGCTCTAGGGAAAAGATAAAAATAAACAGTCTTCACAGTCACTTAGTCACTTTTGCTACTGTTGTGATAAGATGCATTGAGGAAAACAACTCAAAGGAAAAGGGTTGGTTTTGTTTGTTTTGGGGTTTTTTGTTTGTTTGTTTGTTTTCTTTCTCCTATCCCATTATGATGGAGACCTGAAGCATCCACATTCAGGAGGCAGAGAACCATGATGCATGCTGCTGCTCAGTTCCCCTTCTCTACTTGTACAGTCCAGGATCTCGCATAGGGAATGGTGCTGCCCACAGTGGTCTTCCTACCTGAGTGTAATCAAGATATCTCCCAGAGGTATACCCAGAGACCCATTCCCTAGGTGATTCTAGTATCTGTCAATCTGACTATCTTAGTTGTCTACTAATGGCAATAGGGGCTTCCTCAGTGCTCCAGAAAGATATGCTGTACATACACATACACTTAGATACCTCAGTGCAGGAGGATGTGATACAATACCATCAGGTTTTTGTTTGTTTGTTTTTGTTTTTGTTTTCTTTGTAAGCATCGGTATTTTCTTCTGAGTAACAGGTGAATTCTAAGGTATCCCACAGGCTGTCCCTGAAGGGTATTGTCTATAGGAGACCAGAGTGGAGGGAACCAGGTAGATGTAAACCCCTAGAACCCTCATTGTAGTCCCACGGAGTCAGCATAAGTTTTAGACTCTTAGCTACACCCAGAAGGAACCCTGTCATGTTTTCATCCAGAAAGCTTTGGACAAACCCCAAGCCCTAAGCTCCAGTACCCAGGCAAACCTGATCTGCAGAGGTCTCACTCCCAGTCTCCTCTCTCCTTTTCCTTTTCCTTCTTCTCTTTCTCTCTCTCTTTCACCAGCCATGTTTTTTAAGCCTTTTGTACAGAGTCTTGGGACTGTTTGTTATCCATGTCTGGAAGGCTTGGGCTTTATTTAGAGTTTTCTTATTCTTTGGGAGAATAAAACTGGGCTCATTTTAATAGATGAAACCAGGAATCTAAACTGAAAGCAGAGGCCATGTAAACAAAGCCCTTTTATGTGGTGACTCCTAATGAATTTACTGTAACAAAACCAGGGCAAGTAAATATGTGGGGTTTACAAACATAAACTGCAAAGTTGCTGAAGTGTGAGGCGAATTGTCGAAGGCCCTCCTGTCTCAAAGCTATGGCCTGGTTTTCTCCATTTGCATTTCTATCATAGTAATCTAGGGAGGAGGAAATGTTATGGCAAAGAATCTCCAGTGGTGGGGTCAATCCTTGATCAGATCAGGAGGCATCTTGCAGGACCTACCAGGACCAATGCATCTCCATCCTTAGGCCCATGAAGGAATTTGCTGGAGCACATCACCTACATATCCCACAGTTTGGGAAGGGACTCTCAGAAATGACCTGCTTTGATCACATGACCCAGTGTGGAGGGCTGGCCAGTGAACATGGTGAGAAATAGTCCACTAGAGACTGGGGCAATGCACTTGCCATATAAGCATGACAATCTGAGTTCAGTCCCCAGAACTCAGACAAATGCTCTATGGGCTTGGGGGCTCTTCTGTAATCCCAGCCTCAGGAATCAGAGAGGGGATGCGGGATAAATGGCTAGGCAGAGTGGCCAAATTGTTGAGCTATGAGCTTAACTGAGATACCCTGCCTCAGCATGTAATGTGGAGAGTGATCAATGATACATGTCAACCTCTGGCCTCCACATGTGTGAAGATACACATGCGTGTACACTTGTACACACCTGCGTACCCACTCTCATGTAAACATGCACACATACACATGCTCATACATTGTATCTGCACACATACAAAAAGAGAGAAGGCTGAACATGTAGCTCAGTACTAGAATGCTTGTTTCACACGGAGGGAGGGAGGGAAGAAGGGAGAAAGGGAGGGAGGGAGGGAGGAGCAGGAGGAAGGAAGAGAGGGAAGGAAGGAGGGAAAAAGAGAGGGAAAGACATACAGAAATAGATGGAGAGGCAGAGACAGAGGCAGAGGCAGAGGCAGAGGCAGAGGCAGAGGCAGAGGCAGAGGCAGAGGCAGAGGCAGACAGACAGACAGACAGACAGACAGACAGACAGAGTGAGAACAGGGGTGGGGAAGGGAGAGAAAGCCTGTGCATACCCATCAACTGTCCTTGTTACTGGAAGGGAACTTCCTTCCTTAAATCCACCAAAGGCTCAGGGTGTGGCCAGCAGGTGGAATTCATTAAAGATGAGCATCTTTGCCAGTGGGATTGGCGACCTGGCATCCAACCACTCACCCAGAGAAAAACAGCTAAACATGGCATGAAGTTTCATCTGGGTGGTTCTGAGACAGTCAATTGGATTTGGAGCTGAGAGGTAGTAGGGGTCAGGCCAGTATGAGTACTGTGGGAAAAGGGAGAATGGGGGAGGGGCAAATTAACCTCTCTGCTATGGTGTGCTAGTAAATATTTAACAACCAGCTCTCAGGACTGCAGGGAGACTGGGTCTGCTGCCTTTGTGGCCTTCACTGGTACAAACACATCTAGCAGGCCCAAGAGAAGGCTATCAAGTCCCGTGGGTCACAAAAGTTAAGAACATTTAACAACCACCTCTCCCTAGTCGTTATCCTCCCTCCCGCACACCGCTGCTTGTGTGGTACAGGAAGTGAACCATAGAGGGTTTGGGAGTGAAGGGTACTGGGACTTTGTGGGAGAAAGTAGTCTCAGGACCACATCGGCAGGAATTGTAAGCACATGATCTTCCAATATTTAGAATATGTGCCTGTTCTCCTTGTGGCATAGCAAGATCCTTGTGTATGTTACACAGGTATCTGCTAACTAGCTAATACCACCGTGCTGTGAATCTCCTGTTAGAACTCAGATGTGATCTGATTGGTCCAGTGGTCTTTCAGATGCTCTAATTGTCATACTCTCTGTACCCTAGTTATTGGGTGAATTCTGTAAGAGGAAGAATACATTTCCATCCCTACCTCAGCGTTTTGACTTCTGACAGTGGAGTCCTATAAATGATTTCTTCCACTTGCCTCGGACCTTACTAACCATGGAGAGCCTGGGAACCATCATTTGAACAAGACTTTTGGATGGATTTTGTACAAACTCAATTTTTAAAATGACTTCCTAATGAGGTAGATTTTGCTGAGGAAAAGGCACTGGTAAATCTTGATAAAAATCTTCAGAGTTAAACATTTTAGTAATACCTGGACCTAGAAGTGCATGTTATATGTGCCAGATGGCAAAATTTCATCAATAAATGAAATGAATTCTGTGGAATGGGCCCGATTGAGTGAGTGAGTGAGTGAGTGAGTGAGTGAGTGAGTGAGTGAATGTTTTCACTGGCTGTGCATTCTGTGAATCTGAGGAAGGCAATGATACTGAGGGAGCCAGGGAGAGTCAGTTATACTAGTTGGGAAGAGAAAATGAGGACAGTATCAGAATAGAAAGGCCAGACCTTGAAGTACAACTGTAGCTTGTGTGCCAACCATTCAGTATGGTGCTGTATGCCAGGTACCTTTGTGTGTACTATCATAGGTGAGCTTTATGGCATAAATCTCATTTCATCCAGAAAGTCTCAGCAGGAGAGTCACTGTTGTCCATATTTCTCAGAGTGATTAAGAGAAGATTGCATGCTAAGCTTAGCGCTAGCAGGCATAATATTTGCAGCTGGGTCTCCATTTCTTTGGGTCTGCTCTTCTTGGCTTCTGGTAGCTCAGAGTTCAAGCTTCCACTGACTGAGATGGGGCTTGAAGACCACCATGAGGAGGACTGGTGGGAAGTTGTGGGCAGGGTGATTCCTGCTGGATGAGCATCTGCAGCCGCTGCACTGGGAAATACTAGCCATGCCTGCTTGGTTCATTCCTGGAAACCGTCATTGTTGCTGGGATATCCTGAGCACTCCGTGTGGACAGATGCTATCTGCTGGAGAAATGATTTCCTTATGACTCTTCAGTAGCTTCAGCCTTGCTTTTCGTTTTATCCCATGACCATGTGGGGGTCAAATGAGGCTGAGAGCATGTGTTCTGGGAACTGGGGCTATTTCCTTGGAGATAAAAGTCATCTGGGGTAATTAAAACTTCAGAATGAAAGGAGGTGATTTGGGAAGAATGTTCTCTGTGTCAGGCTTTTCTCCCTCCTCTTCCTCTTCCTCTTCTCTGCTCACAATTCTGCACAGAGATAATGACACAAAGTTATGAAAATAAAAGTCTTACTGGCTGGGAGAGGCACATACTTGTGTGGTGGGGCGGATGGAGTTGGGGAGTCCGCCTTCTGCCAGCAGGCTGGCCTTCTTGGGAGGCAAACTTCTTGAGCCTCAGGGTCTGGAACCAACATGACACAGTGTAATTAGTGAGCAGCTTGGGGTTTTGTAGACAGGCTTTGCAGAATGTCCTGTGGGCAGCAAGAAGATAAGACACGAGACCAGGGTTAAAAGGAGCAGGCACCAACCAAATGGCTTTGGCACGGGCTTGCTCTCATAGACCCCCTTTTGTGTTGGTGACATGAGGATGGTTCCTATGTCCCTATTGGAGTGGTAAAGTGGTACAATTGATTTGGAGAGGACACAAGTTGGCAAAGTATCACGCTGGTAAATACTTTCCCTGAACTATCACATATCACAAGGGCTTGGTGTTGCTACTATAACATAATATACTCATTAACTACTATTATAATTAACATATATTTGTATTGATATCCTTATCCTGACTAAGGAGTAGGAAATGGCTTGAATTTATGCAAGAGATAGTTTGCATCTTACTGCAGAGCTTTTGATAGCATTGGTGGCAGTTAGTTTTTGTCAACTTAACACAAAATAGAGTGAGTAATCCAGGAAGAAAGACTTCGGTTGAGAAATCGCTACCATCAGATTGGCCTGTGAACATGTCTATGAGGTACTATTTTTCGCTTGATGATTGATGTGAGATGCTTGATCCCACTGTGGGCAGCTCATTCCCTTGGAAGGTCATCTGGAATTACATAAAAAAGGAGGCTGAATGTGGTAGTAAGCAGGCCCCCTCCACTGCCTTGCTTTACTTCCTGGCTCCAGATTCCTTCCTCGGGTTTTTGCCCTGATTTTCCTCAGTTATGAACTGTTACTTGAAAGATGCAACAAATACTTTCTCTCCAAGTGGCTTTTGGTTGGTATTTGATTGTCATAAATGAAGGAAACCAGAAAAAACTTCAAACTAGATAATTTTCATTTACTTATGTGAAATAAAATATTTTATATATGCATATTTGTATATAATGGGGATTGGTTCATGGGATTATAGAAGCCCTCCTCCCTCAATCTGCCATGTGAAAGCTGAAAACTATGAAAGTTCAAAGTCTGATGTCTAAATCAAAAGGCCTGAGACTCCAGAGTGTAGACTCCCTTGGGTAGAAGAAGATAGATGTCCTAACACACCCAGAGGAAGTGGTCTCTTACTTACTTTTTTTGTTTTATAATAGCTTGGCTAGTTAATAGAGTGGTCACTCAAGCTGGTGAGACCCATCTTTACTGAGGTTACAGATTCAGATGCAAATCACATCTAGAAGGAATGCACGGATTGGTCAATATTTTACCAGCAATGTGCCATCGCTCAGTCCAGGCAAGAGGTCAGGTCGGCATCACCCTGGATAAAATGCATTTTCAAAGGACACTACTGTGAACCAGATAAGGCCACACACATAGGCTGCAGAGGCCCTTATGAATTTACAAAGTGTGCGTACCACCTTCCCTCTTAGTAGCACCCTGATGGACTTCTCTGCTTCATCCCTGGGCTCTTAGGCATGCTGCTTTGTTGAGTTGATTTCCCAGACGCTCTGGTACACACAGCACCATAAAGACTCCGGAAGCCAAAACCTATAAAAGTCCTGTCTTTACTCTTGTCTCCTGACACACAGGCAATTTGGAATTCCCAGCGCCATAAAGATCTCACCAGGTGCTGAAATGTGCGGAAAGTGTCCTGAGTTGATGGGTCTGGGACGCCAGCCCCCACACTCCTTGTTGCCATTCACTGCCTTGTGTGGTTGCTTAGGATTGGCAAAATACATCCTGTGCTTTTCCCACTTCACACAGTCGGTCTCACATGGCACCCTCATACCACCACCTCTACTAGTTTGAAAGGGAAAGCTAATGCAGTTCTTGGCAACTTCTCTCCTTCCCGATGGTGTCGATGGCTGTATGACTGGCATGTGGTTTTACAGTGGCTTTGCAGTTCTCTTGCAGCATGCAGGCATTGCTTGTGTACCTACATATCTATTTATTAGCATATATGGGTCTCCCCAGCCTTAGTAGGTTTTAATGGGAGCACTACTTTTGCCAGTGGTATTTTTAAAATTAGTACAAGGGTCACTGAGAGGACTGAAGAAGGGGAGTGGTAAAGCAATTTGCCAAGTAAACATGGCAACCAGAGTCAATCTCTAGAACCAAAAAAAAAAAAAAAAAGGTGGATGGAGAAAACCTACTTCCTAAAGTCATTCTCTGACCTCCACGAATACACGATGGCATGTGTGGCTGCATACATACATCAGACACGTTCCCCCTCCCCTGATGGGATCTAAGGATGGACTGAACTCAAATGAGCCTATATACTGGTTATGCATGGGCATTTATATTAATAGTAGGACATAAATAAACATTTCCAGGTCACCTTGTTTGAATTGATGGGGCTGAACTTGTGATAGTGCAGAGATTGCAGACTGTACATTTAAATTTGTCTCTTTAACCATGATTTGTTCATAGGGAGGCAAATGTTTTAAGGTAACCCTCACCCTTGCCATGATTTTCCATTAAGTCTCTGCCATCCAGATCTGCTCAAGAGCAAGACCAGGAGAGATGAGATCAAGAAATCTATCAGCCAAGCCCTACTATTAAGGCATAAGCTAGCCTTGGTGATAGGTCCTCCTATACCTCCTGAGAGCAGGCTCAGAATGGGCATGACTGGCTGTCCATCAGCTTTGGCTAGAATCTAGCAACATATCAGATTGCCTCCAGCCATGTCGTCCAAGTGTTCCATATTATTTCACAAGGTGCTTTCTAAGCAAAGCCCAGGGACCCATCCTTTTCCTCCGACATAAGCACTTCCTCTCTTCTACCTGCTACCAAAGGGAAATTTGTAAAGTTGAAGATGTCAGTGAATTCAAGTTCCTCAGTAGTCAATCCATATATTTTCCTTTGACACAAAGTTTCTGTCTCTCAAGAGAGAGAGGGTGAGGAGATTAAGTTTTTATTTTTATATATTTAATGTTTTTCTTTAATGTTATTTAAAGCACAAAAGCAGATTTATCCATTGAGTTCTAGGTGGTGTTTTGACATATACTGTGCAATGTTTAAGTCAAAATTTATCATCTTCCTAAGACTTGTTTGTATCATTTTTTATAGTGAAAATACCCAGAATTCTTTCTTCTAGTCACTTAAGATGGAAAGTAGATGGTGTAGGTAGCTTTAGTCACCACAAAAACCCAGAACCCCTTTCTCTTATTTAACTGTAACTTGTTACTCAACTGATCAACATTTACCCATCTCTCTTGTCATGGGAATGCACCTCTCTGTTCACAGATGCACAACACACACACACACACACACACACACACACACACACACAGAGAGAGAGAGAGAGAGAGAGAGAGAGAGAGAGAGAGAGAGAGAGAGAGAGAGAAGTCTGTTGCCCATTTTTAAGCACTTGACATTGAAATAACAGTAGGGTATGTGCAGGCAAGAAGGCCCAGAAACTAAGAGCATGTACAGGTCTGGTAGAGAAGATTGATTTAGTTCCCGGAATCCACATTGAGCATCTTCTAAGGGCAGATAATTCCAGTCTCTTGATATCCTTCATCGCTGGCTACCATGGGTACCTGCCCTCATGTGCACATACTCCTACAAAGTCACATGTGCATACAGATAATTGAAGACAAAACTTTATAAATGTTTGGATTTCCTTATGAGGTCTGCGTATTTTGAGACATATATTCTCCCCTATTCCATATGTAGGTTGTCTCTTCTCTTTGATGGTTCTTTACTTTCTCAAGTCTTCTGAGTTTGTCATTAATCTACTTACTTTTGGCTTTGTTTTCTGCTGTCCAAATCCTTGCCCATTCCAAGTGTCTGCCCTGTGTTTTCTTCTAGTATTTTTATAGTTTGGGGTCTTGACGTTTAAGACTTCAGTCCATCTTCAGTTGATTTTTACAACAACTGTTAAGAACTAGAAGTAGAATTTTATTCTTCTCCCTGTGAAGGGCCAGTTACCCTAGTCCTGCTTCTGAGGATACTGCCCATCCCTTGATTAAGGGACTGTGATTTTATAGATTTCCTACCTATCTCTAACATTGCATCTCCCATTGTCATGTTGGTCCTGACTTACAATTGGTGTGCCTTCAACCTCTGATGCTACCAGGCTTGTTGAAAGAGGTACTTCCTCCTTGGAAGGGCAGATCTGGGCAGCTTAGGGTAGCTCCAAGCCCCTCATCCTTCAACATTGCTAACACCTCATAAACTTCTCTCCCTTGGTTGAACTTCCTTCTACTCCATTTGTACATCCAGCTGTCCAAAGCCTCTGAGCCTCTAATTGAATAAGTCCTCTCTTCCTGGATCACTTCCTTCCTGTGTTAAAACTGACTCCCTTCCCTTATTGGTAAAACCAAGTAATCCCTAGAGCTCCCACGCCACTCACTTCTTCCCATGGGAAGCCTGCATGCTGTACCACTTCTCAAGCATCTGTTCCAGGAATTGGAGCCTCAGATCCCAATTCCTCTGTACTTTTGATTATCACACTATTTAAGTCCTGATCCTTTTCTGATGATTGCTGACCCCTTTATTCTTTCAAGTTTATCTCTACAAAATCCCTTGGGAAGAGTCGTCCAGAAATAATTTTTTTTCCTATAAGGCTGCTGGCTAGTTGGCTTTTCAGTAAGGCCACTGCATAGAGGGCAAGCTGTATTGGCTCTTACAGTATGTGTGGACAGAATGGAAGAATTTTTGTAGAAGGTTGTTCAATGCAGATGTATATTGCATTGGAAAGCATAATTTTGGATTCTGGTATATAATTTGCTTACTCTCCTCCCCATCCTCTGAATTGTATGTGCACTTGAAAGAAGCTTTGTCATTTGTCCCTCCAAATGCAGGACATGACACATGTGCCTTTTTGATTATGTGTCCTCACACCTTTGGATACTAGTGCATGTCAGTGTATGGGAGAAGGTGTCCCAGATGTTTGGGTCACGAGGGCATCTTCATGTAGACAAAAGTAAATACTCCTGTAGCCTTATCTCTGACTCTTCCCTCTTTTCTGCAATCATGGCAGAAACTCCTGGAGGCCCCACTGATTATTGCTGGGCTGGTATTTTTCCATGTCAAATTTCTTTCCCTGTTTCAGCTGGTGGAAACTTTTGCTTGACTCCTTGTTTTCTAATCTCTCTACTCCCCCACCAACTCTGCCAACAACTTCCCCATATTTNTGTAGCCTTATCTCTGACTCTTCCCTCTTTTCTGCAATCATGGCAGAAACTCCTGGAGGCCCCACTGATTATTGCTGGGCTGGTATTTTTCCATGTCAAATTTCTTTCCCTGTTTCAGCTGGTGGAAACTTTTGCTTGACTCCTTGTTTTCTAATCTCTCTACTCCCCCACCAACTCTGCCAACAACTTCCCCATATTTTCCCACGACTTCCCTCTGGGGCTCCCTTCTTGCTTTTGTCTGTATCACATCTGGAAAGAAAGGATGCTCCTCCAGGCCAGCTTTACATTCTATGTCTTGGGAAGCCTGCTTGCCTTAGTGTGTTATAGATGTAGCATTATCCAGCATGCCTCTCTCTCCCTCTTTAATGCTATACAAAACTGAGACTCTGATGAGACATAATACCTGCTTCCTGCAGAGTGACCACACACACACACACACACACACACACACACACACACACACACACACTTATTCTACCTACAATCAATCAGTCTCATGACCGAGACTGTTTCTCTGGCCTGGGTGTAAGTAGTCTGGGTCATGTGGCATGCTCCTGGAGGACAGTGCACTTGAGTCTGCCAAGTGTGTATGTGTGTCCGTGTGTCAGCATGTAACTGAAGTGCTCTGGCTGGAACAGCTCTGCCATATGGCCTGTTTTACTCAGCCAGGTGTAAAATTTTGCCCTTGGCCAAGTCTACAAAATGTCTTTTTCAAACTGGCTGTTCCTTCCCAATGTGGCAAGACCAGGGAAGGTGTTGAAATGTTTCAAGAATAGAGATGAGGGTCTTGGGGCACTGCCATGTCCTGCCCCAGAGAGGGGACCTGCCCTGTAGTCTTCAGCTCTCAGCCTCTCCTGCTGGGCTTTTCAAAGGGCTGCCATGGGAGACCTGTTCACTAGTCCCATGAAACCATTTACAGAAGCCAAGCTGCCCTTGGCTTCATGTGGAGAGAGACAGACTCTCCCCCCACAATGGCCCACTGTTTCCTGAAAGCCCAACAGAAAGGCAAGAGGGAACAGGGCACATCCAGCCCCTCTGTAGGAGGATAAAAGCTTCCCTCATCAACCCAAAGGCATCTCCTGCCTACAGCCTACAGAGTACTGTACTACACCAGGCTCTTTGATAGAGTTAGCCATACAAAGGGCATTGTATAAGGCTCTTGAAGCAGAGTCAGGGCCAAGACGCCCCTCTAATATAGATCTTGGGAAGAAAAAAACTACAGGAACCTAGGTTGGTCCTTGCATTTCACAAGCTGTGTTCAACCAACAGTATGGGAAACTTCCACCCTCTTCCAGGCACCTGACAGGGTTTCTTCATTGCTGATACTATCCAAGCCTTCAGTTCATGGAGCCCTTAGGAAAATGGGGTTTAGCAGCAATGAAATCAGTCCTTGGGTGTCAGACTCCCTGGCTATCTCTACTTCCTATTCCTTGCAGTTAAAGCAATGGGCTTCCAGGACCTGAGTTCAGAGAAATTTCGGATGGGTGTGTTCTTCTTTGTTCTTTATGGGTAAAACCCACGTTGCCTCCCATACTCTTAGCCAGGTCTCTAGGGAAGGCAGGAGGAGAGACAAGCCTTGTTTTCCCTGTTCATGGCCAGCCCAGGTAAAGAGTCATTGGAGTTGCTGAGTGTCTCTCTGGCCTCTTACCTCCTCTAGAAGCATGGGATTTCTTTTTCCACTGAGCTTGCTGATCACAAGCTCCTGGGAACTTAAGAAGCTCTAACTTTGAGCCAAAGTGATATGACCACTAACCTAAGCCATTCTTTCAGGTTTTTTTTCTAGAAAAGTAATATTTTTTATTAGATATTTTCTTTATTTACATTTAAAATGTTATCTCCTTTCCTGGTTTCCCCTCCAAAAACCCCCTATCCCCTCCCCGCTCCTCCTGCTCCCCAACCCACCCACTCCTGCTTCCTGGCCCTGGCATTCTCCTACACTGGGGCATAGAGCCTTCACAGAACCAAGGGCCTGTCCTCCCATTGATGACCGACTAGGCCACCCTAAGTTGCTCTCTCTCTCTCTCTCTCTCTCTCTCTCTCTCTCTCTCTCTCTCTCTCTGTGTGTGTGTGTGTGTGTGTGTGTGTGTGTGTGTGTGTTTTAAATCACCAAAGAGACTTGGAAATGTAAGTCTCCAGGCTGCACACAGAGATGGTGATTCTGCAGGTTGGGGTAGAATCTGGGAAAGTTTACTCTATTAGGTCTGTTGTGACCCTAGCAAAGCACCCACCAGACTCTCCTGCCTTGATTACTGGTAGGCACAAATTACCCCCCCCCCTTCCTGATCCACCTCTGTCTTTGCTGCTCAGACCTCTACTCTTTCTTTCCTTAAACTGAAATGACTTCTGCTTTTCTGGTCCAATAGCTGTTGTTTCTTCAGACCCATGCTGTTCAGATGGTGTTTCCGGGGTGAGCCTTGTGTCAGGTTACTGTTGATGTGCTATGGATGATGATGTATGATGTTGCTCATAGGCACCTTCCCATCCCTCTTTCTTTGTCTTTACATGTTGCCTATATGTTTTCATCACCAACATGTATGACCACATGTGTTTTATTTGTGTATTTTCTTCCAGGAACTTTTATTCTACCTCTGGTTGCTGTTGTTTTAGTTGTTCGGAACTCAACTGAATAGTGAAAGTAGTGACTTGAACAAGTGAATAAGGGAGAAATATAGGCACACTTCCAGGGTCACGTGCTTATTTTATATCTGCACTGTTATTTCTAATGTCCATATACTTCCAGGAGTTTATGCCTGTAGCATGCAAGCCATGAGTTTAGCAGACTCCACAAATAAATTCATGATATGCTCCCCCGTGGCAACAGCAGTGTGCTCTGGATCATAGCTGTATGAATTTTAATAACATAAGAGGATGAATCCATCCTCCCGGAACACTTCTGAAAAGCAAACAAAACTCTAAAATCTTTCAACTCAGAGTAAGGAAAAAAAAAAAAACTTATCACGGAGATGAGTTGACTTAGATTTCTAAGGAGATATAAAGGGGGTGGTGGTACAGATTTGATCAAGGAAACCAGGCTTTCCGACTCACATTGATATGGGAGAGAACAGTGGGTTAGAAGGCAGAGGCAGGAATGCATACTCAGCCAGGAGAGACTTCAGCACCTGACAGTCAGGCTCTGTAACAAGAATGTCCCTTACATTAACCTGCTGACTGACATCTGAATTCACATTCCAGGCAAGCAAGAGGCCAGGAATCAGATGCTGGCTTGAATCCAGAGGCTGATGTGGGCCCAAAACCTGCCTGAGAAATGGAACAAAGGGAAGACATTGGCCTAGAGAACACAAGAGATGTTGTTGCTAAGGAAGTTGTCTGGGTGGTGTGAGGGTCCAACAACAGAGCAGACACAGAAGGAGGGTGTTTGGATGTGGGTCCCCCGAAGGTGTCAGGCTCTGTGCTTACAAATGGAGCCCTGGGGTCAGGAAGGGAGGAAGGAACCGTCCCTGAGGCCTTAGATGGAGGGGTCAGTTTGTGGGGCACCCATGTCTTTGCCTGTGGATAGAGAGAGAGAGTTGTTAAAGATGCCAAGCTGATTCAGACTATAAATAAAGATTTCTTTCTGAGGCCCCTTGTGTGTTCTTCCCTGGGGGCAAGACCACCTACCCCTGCTGAACCTCCTCCTTGCTCCATGTGACCAGTGCAGTTCTGGACTTGGTGTGGAGGAGAGTGCCCCCCCCCCCCAGCTCTGTGGTCCTCTCCTCCAAACTTCTTTTCAGTCCCCAGGTCTTCCCTTGATACTTTTCCAGGCAGTGGAAGAAGACAGAGCCTGAAACATTTAGCGCAGCACAGTGGTCATGTAAAACTGGAAGGTGGTTTCAGTGTCCCCAGTGAGACACATTTGCTAGTGTCTGCAGCCCCAAGATTCAGGTTTTATAAGCTATCTGGGCAGTGCTGAGAGGGGGGCCCCCGTGTTTTCATATCTGGACTCTCCCACACTCACAGCCTGGTGGGCGGCTTTCACTTTAAAGTCAGAAAACATTCCAGCCCCTGCCCGTTAGTGTGACTCCTGATACGCCTCATAAACTATTCATAAAACAAAAACGATTCCAGCCTGAGTTGCCTTCCCCTTCTTCCTCCTCCTGGGGTTTATTCTCCTCAGCTCTGTTCTGCCCTTCCACCTTCCCAGTTAACCCTTAGGGACCCACTTAACCAAGCATTGTGGCAGATACAGTTCCACGTGTTGTAGCATGAACCTTGGGCACTCCACTACCATCTCAGACTTCTTTGATGCTCGTGACTTTCTTTTACTGCATAACCTTAGGTTTTTAGGATTAAAATACCGTGGAACTCATCAGCAAAGATAATCCCTCTGTTATGTCTCCCTGTTCCACACATGTTGGACCTAGGAAGGTCAGAGAAGACAGTTGGTTGTTATCTGATGTCTTGAGATTTTACTCTGTCCACGGGCACAAAGCATGCTTTTAGAGAAAGAATAGAGTCACGGGCTAGCCCTGAGGAAGTGTGCATCCTCTCTTTAACCAACAGTTGGAGAGTGTCATGCTCTGCAATAGTTGCAGCAACAAACAGACCTGTATTTAAAGCCTGAATGGCCTAACATCAGCCTTTGTTTAATATCCATCCACATATAGCCAGACATAGAACCATTCATCCACTCACTTACGCACCTATCAACCTATGATTGTCAATTCATCTATTTACCCTCTCCATCCATCCATCCATCCATCCATCCATCCAATAATTAACAAACACCTTTCCTGGGCTAACCCATGTTTTAGACACTGAGAACTTTGAGGTGATAAACCACTTCTTTCTGTTCTTTTGAGCTGACATCCTCATGTCCTTGGAATTTTAAAATAACTTAACCTCCCAGCTCATCTAGGCCTACAAGATAAAATATGCAAAATATCTGCTACGTTCAACTACATGACATTGTAATTTTTTTGTAGGTAAAGAGCAATCTGGATATCATTCATTTTATGAGAATCGAGGCAACAGTAGAACGCACAGCACCTAGTATGTCCTTAATGAAGGCACAGGAAATGAATAACTTAAGTACAAAGGGTGTGTGTGTTCACCAGCATGAACTAAGCAGCCTTCCGAGAGTCTCATTCATTTGTTGGAAAAGGCAGTTGAAATCAAGGTTTATTTACAGCTCGTGTTTTTTTATTGAGTGCTGGGAACCCACGGAGGCTTGAGGAGCAGCTGACAGGAAGCGGCTTGTTGAGTTTTCCTCCGTGTTTTTACGCACCCGTCCTCCAGACCGTAGGAACAATATTTCAAAACAGTCTGATCGTTTTCTCAAGCAAATCAGCAGAGTTTAAAACAGGCTTCGCATTATTCAGAGCATCCTTCGAAGAAAGGTGGGTGAGGAGGAAGACCTTGGCTTAAACATTTACGTCTCATTGCTGAATTGCAAATGTAACCCATCTTGACTAAAACCCCTTCAAATGGCTGAAATAAATTTCATACAATGAGCCTGTTTTTCCTCCTCCAGAAAATATACAAAAGCAGGTGTCTAGACTTCTTGGTATGTTAAAAAAAGTAGCATTTGTTTTCTTTCTTTCTTTCTTTCTTTCTTTCTTTCTTTCTTTCTTTCTTTCTTGCTTGCTTGCTTGCTTGCTTCCTTGCTTCCTTGCTTTCTTGCTTTCTTGTGTTTACTTGTTTTTAGGTGCAGTTAAGGATGGCTAAGGGGCCACAGAAGAAGCTTACCAGAGCAGTACATCTTGGAGGCCTTTGGTTTTGCAAGGCTTCCAAGTAGTCAATGACCTCTGCTCCCCAGGTCAATGGCAGCCTCACGACGTGCCTTAGGGTCCATAGGTCTGGTTTTCAGTCTTGAATGTCACTCTCCAGAAGAGTGACCTTGGACAGTTTTCTGCCTCTGAGATTCTTCATTTGTCAATGGGACAGAATACTCCTGCCTATGACTCTGGCTGTTTAGAAGAGCAAACAGGGAACGTGCTTGTAAAGTTCCTGTGGTTGGATGTATGTAGAACAATAAGTTCTTAGCTTAGGTGCTCTGCTTGGTGGTATGAATGTTGTAATTTGTGGAGAGACCTCAGCACTCATAAGTCCCAGGAAGTCTTGGAAGGTACATAACTCCTTTATAGTCATTTTTGTTTTGCCCAAATTCATATTCAGCTCTTATGTGTTCAGTTGTAATCCATCTGGACTGGAACATTCAAACTCCAGGTTTCTAGTTGTCTTTGAATGATGGCAAAGACCACGGATAAATCTAGAGTTTGTAAGACCCCCCAAAGGATTTCTGGGTAGGGCTGTTTGGTTTGGAAAACATTTTGTGATTAAAACTTTTATTATATGTCTTAGAAAGTACTTTCGGTTTTGTATAGAAGAAACAATGATGATAGAACACTTGATAATATTTTCACATTTTAAAAGGACTTATTTTTATTATTTTAAATCAAGTTATGTACATATGTCAGTGTGTGTGTGTGTGTGTGTGTGTGTGTGTGTGTGTGTGTGGTGTGTATGAATGTAGATTCTGGAAGCTATGTGCATCAGAACCCTCTAGAGGGACTCTTATGGCCATAGATTCATCAAATCTTGAAGATGCTAGGAATTGAACTCAGGCCCTCTTCAATAGCAGGATGTTCTTTTACTGGCTGAGCCATCTCTTCAGTACCAGTATGCCTTTAGTTCCAACAATCAGGGGGCAGAAGCAGTCTGATCGCTGTAAGTTCATAGCCACTGTGGTCTGCATAGTGAGCTCCTGGCTCTGTCTTCAACAACAACAACAACAATACTCAACCTCCTATCTACCTTCTTGAGAGATGGCCAGTATCTGATACTGAGTTTAAAAGAATAACAATCATTTTAAAGCTGTGACTCAAATATTAATAGGCATCTATTGTATTCTAGAAATTGTTTGTTTATTTGTTTATCATAACTTTTGCTGTGCAAATCAATGGGTGTCATTATGACATTGTCTTCTTTTTTAAACATAAAACTTTTTTTTTTTTTTTGCTTTTTATTGGTGTATTCTCATTACACACAGTGCTGGGTTTCATAAGTGCATTTCTGTGTATGTCTATCTCGTATGGGCATGTCCCCTCATCCTCTCCCATCCCACCCCTCTCCCATTAGCTCCTTAGGCAGTTTCACTTCTACTTTGCTGATAGTATGACATTTTCACGCAGCTATGGAACATTTTTGCTCACATTCACCCATCTCTTTGCACCATCAGCATCCCCTTCCTACATCTAGATTCTGCACATAAATAGAAACATGCATTGGTCTTTCTAAGCCTGCTTATTTTAAAAAAAAACATTGTTATCTTCAGTTCCACCAATTTTTCTCTAATGCCATAATTACACTCGACTTTATGGCTAAACAATATGTACTGTGTAGAAATTACATTACATTCTTTTTATTCACTTATCTATGGATAAGTCTCTAGGCTGATTTCTTATCATCCAGCTACGGTAAATGGTGCTATATAGTAAACTTGGGTGAATGGGTACTTCTATGGCATGCTGATTTTGATCTGTTTAGGCATATGATTAAAAGTGGTATAGATAGAACTTATAAGAGGTATGATTTTGTTTTTATGAATAACCTTCATGGTTTTACACACACACACACACACACACACACACACATACACACACGCGTGCGCCATTTGTTCTATCTTTTCAACTCTTTAACTTATTTGTTTGGATTATCTTGGTTTGGGCAGAAGCTTTTAAAATTTTTTTTATTTATTCTAGATATTAATCCTCTGGCAGGTGGATGGCTGACAAAGATGTTTTTTACTTGTTTGTTTGTTTGTTTGTTTTTTGGATAATGTCCTTTAACCAATAATTGTCAAATGTTGGTCCTGTCTCAAGATTAATGAAGATATATTTCCAAAATAGCAAGTTTTGCTTCTTCCTCTTCTTCTTCTTCTTCTTCTTCTTCTTCTTCTTCTTCTTCTTCTTCTTCTTCTTCTTCTTCTTCTTCTTCTTCTTCTTCTTCTTCTTCTTCTTCTTCTTCTCCTTCTTCTTTTCCTAAGGTAGGGTCTGAGTATGTCAAAAACATTTTCCTTTCTTTGGCTTGGCCTAGATTAGGGGTTAGGTTTGGACATGAGATCCTTTGGTGGTCCATGGGATAATAATCTTGATCTTAGGAACTTGACTTTCATCTTTGCTGCCCTGGGGGCCTCATAGAAGTCTCCTTGCCATAGTGTTTGGAGTATCTGCTTCAGCATCCTTCTCTTTGGGAAGAATCAGACAGGTGGCTTCATGAGTCTTACCTCCTCTTGGTATCTTTATGAATCTTCTCTGCAGCTGACTCCCAAGGGTTCAGGCTAAAGCACATAGCATTTTAAGGTCCCTTTTGTCACTGAATAAAGATACAAATGGTATTGGACTGCAGAGATGGGATGGCTTATTGGGTAGGAGTGCTGACTGTTCTTCCAGAGGACCCAGGTTAAATTCCCAGCTCATGGCTATCAGTAACTCCAAGTTCTGGCACCCTTACACAGACCTACATGCAGGCAAAACACCAGTACATATTAAAAATAAAGATACATATGGCAAGAGAGATTGGAAATAAGATACACACATGGTAGTAGAGTCTGGACATCCACATTTGCCACTGAGTGTGGTCCTATATTGTAAAATACACAAATAACATTTTCTTTTCCTGGATGTATGATCATAAACAAGATTGACACAACTCCTGGTTTAAGCAGGAGGCATTAAAGCTGCCTGTGAAATATGGTAGTAGCAGCAGATGGCTACTTAAACTTAAATTAATCTACATAAGATTAAATGTGTGTGTGTGTGTGTGTGTGTGTGTGTGTGTGTGTGTGTGTGCAGGTATGTTCACCTGCGCCATATAAGTATGGAGGCCAGAGCTGATGCAGGTATCCTCCTCCTCCTCCATCATTCTCTTTCTTACATTTTTAGGGAAGGCCTCTCCTCTCATAAAGCCTGAAGCTTGCCATTTCAGCTGACCTGGTTGGCTCTCAAGCCCGGTCTCTGCTACCTAGTGCTGAATTACAGGCATGTACCTTTTTCTTGACTTTTATATAAGTGCTGTGGATCCAAATCCAAGTCATTATTCTTACACACCAAGCACGTTACCCCCTCAGTTATATCTATGTATTCCTACTTCCAGAAAATTCTATTTTTAATTGCACCAATGCACCCCATTAGAAATTCAGTTTATATATATATATATATATATATATATATATATATATATATATATATACTCACCCATCATAGACAATACAGAAATAGAGTATATCAACCATTGGTAGTGTTCTATTGTACAGTGCTGGTCTGGAGAGTTATATAGATAGTGAGTATCAATTATAAAAGATTATATTATTCATGAGATCCAGCAGCTGAGGGAGGATGAGATTACTGTTTTATTTAGATGCCCTTTGTTGTAAACTCTGGAAAGTAAGCACTGTGGTTTATTTATTGGCACAGCATGATATTTAACAAATCACTCTTAATTTTTGTCACCCCCCCCCCCGGAAGGTTACTGCTTTTATTTAGTTTCTAAGTCTAGGGTGGTCACAACTTTACAATGGGTTTACCATGCTCATTCACATGTGCTATGGCTGATTTGGTAACTGGGCCGTATGAGTCTCCTCCAGTAGGTTAGCTCTGGTTCTCATTCAAACTGCAAGAATGGAAGATGAAAGTCTGTGAATGAACAAATTCTGTCAAGAAAGCACATCTCAGGTTTAGTTTTTCTTTCTCCTAACATCCTGATCACTAAGGTAATTTATAAACCATGTCAATGGTTCACAGAACTGAAAAATCATAAAGCAAAGATATATATAAATATAAAGTACACACACACACACACACGTATATATATATATATATATATATATATATATATATATATATATATATATATAGAGAGAGAGAGAGAATAGTAATAATGATAAAAAGGAAGAATGGAATTAAAGGGAGCAATGCATTAATCTACCAACAACTTTAAAACCAGATTATTTTTCCAGGTCATTTATAGCTTGTAGAAGACTACAAGTAGTCTCATTTCAGCCAGGACTGGATACAGGTGCTCAAATACAATTCTTAGTAGTTTGTTCATAAGTTCTTATCTTTGTTGACTACTCTGCTGGTTTCTTTTTAAGTAATTTGCTCCCAAGAGGTGTGAAAGACAGGTTCTGACAACTGTAGACATAGTTTGCTAGTTTTATAATCCAGCAGGAAAGCTCTGAGTTTCTCTCATTGGGATCTATCTCCCATCTGAGACCCAATCCCTGCAGTTGTAGGAATGAAAAGGCTCTTACTGACTAGATGATGCAGACCCATAGAACCTGAGAAGGACAAATACAGAATGGAGACAAGGGTAGAGCAGATTCTCTCCAGGAGAATTGGTGTGAATGTTACAGAGAAGGGTTGATAGATGCCAGGGAGGGAAATGATAGCTGTCCACTGAAGGAGAATGTTGTGAAGCTCTCTCTCTCTCTCTCTCTCTCTCTCTCTCTCTCTCTCTCTCTGTGTGTGTGTGTGTGTCTGTGTGTGTGTATGTGTGTGTTCCATGCTCAGACATTAGAAATGAGAAAAACAGAGAGAGAGAGAGAGAGAGAGAGAGAGAGAGAGAGAGAGAGAGAGAAAATATGAAAGAGAGAATATGAGAGAGCTAGAACAAATATGAGGTCCAGCAAGATCTGCAATAAGTTTAATCTACAGTGCTGAGTAGCAGATTTGTGGTCAGGCAGCATGAAGGCAAGTAGTGGGGAGTTGTAGTAGATAAAGGGCAAATGTAAGTCATCTTAAGAGAATGGGAGTTAAGGGAAAACAGTAAAATAGAAAGCAGATAAGAGAAAGATGAGAGACATGTGGAGTTTGGGGAGAACATCTTTCAAATTCCTTGGCATGGCATTTGGGGTCTGGCCTTCTAGAGTTTCTTGTCCAGATCTACTGAACAATTCTAGCAACTCTTCCTATTACTCCCCTTAACTGCATAATAAGCACTAGAATAACCATCCTGTATGTCACATAGAGTTGGTCTTAGAAATAGGAATGCCCTTTAAGAACTATGCAAACATAACTTATTTTTTGTTACTGGAGGAAAGAGGGCTTTCATAGAAGACCTTACAGAGGACACCCTATCCCAGCTCATGAGATCCCTTCATCGCTCATAAAGGAGTAGAGTCTGAGAGGATGAGAAAAGTAGGTCCAGGAAGGAAAGAGAAGGTCAACCCAGCTATGAAAATGCCAGATTATTCTGCTTTCGTTTTTAATTAACTAAGGGTTTATGTTTCTGGAACATTCTTAAGTTTCTCTTGGATGACCTTTTCATCCTTCTATTTCTCAAACCAACTATCTGGTTACATCCTGGATTTTTCCTAAAATCATCTGTGGCTAAGCATACAAAGACATGTAAGGAAAATAAAACCCTCATCAAAGACCAGTAGGAAATCAGGACTAAGAGGCTGTCCTCAAGGCTAGAGAGGTTCCCTTTACATCTCCACTTGTAGGTAGAACTTGATACCATGTGAGGGCTCAGGATGGATTTCTGCACTAAACCAATCCAAACCAACCAAACCAAACCAAACCAAACCAAACCAAACCATACTTAACCACAATCTACCAGACGCATCTCTGTCTCAAGAATATGTATATTTTTCTTCTTATTGTTTCTGTACTTTTATGTGTAGGGAAACAGTTTAATCTGCAGTTTAATACAACACACCGTTATCATTTCCTGGTAACTTAGAATGGACATGAACGAATATCACTATCCTCACTTTATGTAAGGATACACAAACTTTGGACTCCTGAATGCTCAGGAAGGAGATCATACTGTTAGAAGTTACAGAAGAGGAGCTGAAGTTAGGGTTTTTGAACCTTCTAACTCACAACCCCTTCCACCAAATGGCCATCCCTGGATTCTACCCATCGCTCGCGGTTCTTTCTCATTTCTGCCATCTGGCACTAATCCTGCCTTTGTTTCCCATTTCCTTTTCAATAGTTTTTCTCTGTGAAAAGAGATCTGAACACTGGAAGATCTGTAGTCTAGAAGGGATCACTCTGCTACCCTATAATGGGGGCATCACATTCTGGAAAGAATGTAAGCAAGGTTGACACTAAGCCAGTCTCACTGTCTCCTCTGGGGTTGGAAGGTCATTGTAAATATATCTACATTTCTGGAATGAATAAATCGGGGTTCACACTGGACTCTTGCAGGGAAAACTGGAAAACCCATCATACTTAAACCTGTGATGCCACAGCTATCACAGAAAATTACCCTCTATTGAATTTAGACTTCAATGCTGGTTCTCTGAATGGTCTCCACTTCACACTCAACTCTAGTATTTTTCCTTTCTTGTCCTAGAGATATGAATGTATTTTTTGTCTACTGATTTATTTTAGACATCCCCCATGCCTACCACCTAGTTTAAAACAGTATAGGATCAGGATAGAAACTTTATCTCTACCCAAGGGCTCAGAGCAATGCCCAGATACTGGTAGGTGCTTCTTGAGATTTGAAGGTGAACTCTCCCCTGCAGGCTCATGTGGTTTGAACACTTGGTCCCCAGCTGTCAGCACTGTTATGGAAATTGACATGGGTCACTGGAGATGAACGTTGAGGCTTGAGAGCCTGGCTCAACTATTTGTCTGTTTTCTCTGCTTCCTGAGTTTAGGTGGGATGCAGCTAGCTAGTTCAGGCTGCTGCTGCCCATGCTTTCTGTGTTATGAAGGACTGTGTGTCTTGGAACTGTAAGCCAGAATGAACCCTTCTTCCCCTAAGTTGCCATTTATCAGGTATTTGCTGCAACAACTAGGAAAATAACACAATGGACCACAAAATTTGATGTAATCAGTTGAATTATTTACATTTCCTTTGAATCTATAGCCTAGAAACTAGAATCATTTAGTGTCTGTCAAACACTTCACTTTACTTCATGCTCCACCCTAATTTAGCTAAGTTCGACTCTATGACTTACATCTCACAGTAGCTCTATGAAAATATAAATCACTGTTATTATTTATAACTCCCTTTTACTCTCTTAGTGAGAAGATAAGTAACCCTGTCAAAGCTATTCAGTTAGTACATAGCTGATGGAAATTAAACCAGAGCAGACTCCACAAACACCATGGTTTTGGGTCTTCTATTCTTGAAAGCCCTTTGCCATACAAATAAAAATGTAGCCAATTAAATACCAAGGGAGTATTATGTTGTATGGTTGTGGTCTGCTGTCTTTCCTGATCTACAGGGGTTAAAGGGCTAAAGAGTCCCAGTCTGTGATCTTTATAACACTGATTGGAGACAGGACTAAAGTATAGGAATGGGTCATCTAGGAAAGCAAGGGAGACAATACTATATAAGTCAGCAGAAGGAGTTTCCCGGGTACATGTGGAGAGGGCAGTCATGGAGCAGCTGGAGAGCTTGCACTTGGCTCCACTATGCTTTTCCTGTGATTGTGGTCCAACTCCCTACACATTAAAGCCTTAGTCCCTCCTCTTTAAAGTGCAGTGTAACTGGCACACAGGGATCACCCAATAGCAGCCTCTGTTTTCAGTGTTAACATTGCATTTTAGCTATTGATTATTTTTATAATTATGGTCACCAATATTAGTAAGGTGCATGAAGCAGGCAACAAAATTATGTTCTTATCTCAGCCCAAGGACACATTCCCTACACCCTTCTGATTCCAATCTCCTCCTGAGGATTTCCAAAATTCCAATTTTCCCCAAGACTTTAGGTTCTGTAGTGCCTTCTCCAATTTGCCTGTCAACCATCACTAGCAGTACGTTTCTATAAATCTCTCTGCTCCATCTCTTAAAGCTTTCTCATACCCTGTCCTCAGTGAGCCCTTTCTAGGCCATGGTTGAATTATTCAATGAAAACCTCCTTCAGCAAGCCTGTTTACAAGTGATGGTGAATTCATCAGGGGTGCGAACTTATACCAGACACATAGAATGCTCAGTCTTCCTCACCTCTGCCTCAGCCTGCTTCCTTGACTATAGTCAGAATCCATTTGACACTTTGTGGATACCTAGCCCCATTTATGTGCCCTGCAATCCATGACAGTGTAACATCCACCATTTACTAAACTAGCCTACAATCCCAAATACCTCAAGAAACATGCTTATATCTCGCCCAATTTCAAAGCTGTCTCTTTGCCAGCACCCTCTTTCCAGGTGTTGGATTCTGTGGAGAGAGGCTGACAGGACTGCTGTGGGAAGGGCTGTGGTCCAGAGCACAAGATGGTTGGAAGCATCTACTGTTTACCAGCTTCACTCATTCCTGGGTCATACTTGCCTGTCCCTTCCCCTTCTATTCCTTCTCTTCTTGTTCTTGGTGCCTTTCTTTCCCTACACTGAAATGCCAACCTTAATACCCAGGTTTAGTTTTTCTAGCAAAATGGCAAATGCTCCTTCAGATCGGTCCTGCTACAAGGGAGGGCTGTTTCTGAGCTCAGGCCAATTCCTGAGACATTGTATTGCATTTGAGAACCAAGGCTTCAAAATTACTTTGCTCTCCCAGAGTTGCAATGCAATAATAAGGAACATGGATTGGGGAAAAAAATTATTCTCATGTGAGTTCTTGGATTTTTTTTAAATACTCTAATTAGCTTTGGGGGGCTGCATTTAAAGCTGGGTAGCAGCTGTGGACTCAATCCTTTCTGAGATCCATACTAGGGGAAGTTGAAGGTGTGAAGAGAGGAGAATATGATCTGTAACTAATGTTACATTAATTACAATACATTATATCCCTGGGAAGAGGGAATGGACACAGGACTGAGAACTCTTTGCCATGGGAGTCATGCCCTTAGTTGCTGTGAGGTCTGTCTTGGATGGTCGTACATCACAAAGAATCTAAGGAAGGGAGTGGCTTTAATTTTGTGCTTCTAGGAGCACACTGACTCTGGGAGGCTGGCTGGTTAGATGTTGACTTTTTTTTTTTTTTTTTGGTCTGGAAGGCCAAAGCTAAGTTTGCTAAGGTGCATGACAGATGACCCTTGTGAACCAATGTTGGAAGACCCTCTCGTTGGGAAGGTGCCATGGAGAACACTCAGCATGCCCTACAAGTTTTCTTTAATGTCCAGTATAGCTCATGTTCAAAACAGCAATGGAAATGTGTGGTGTTTATTGCAGGCACATATGTTTGTGATCAAGGTGTAGCTCTCAGGGATGAGAAGCAAAATGCAGTAATTTGCTGTTCAGCATCATAGCTCTTATACATTCTCAAACGAAATAGCTTTATTTATCTTCTTCTGCATATAGGCCCTTCCATATTGCAAATTTATTGAATGGTTAATGGCCTAAAAGTATGGGGTTCATTACAGAGAGATGTATTTATTGCAGTGTTAATTAAATAAAAGCATTGTAATCTTTCCAAATTGAACAATTACGTTCATTTAAACATTTTAAGGAGAGAAAAAACTTCTATATACTAATTGAGTTGCATAATGAAAAGCATGTGCAATGGAAATTTAAATAAAAACAAATACTGAAATAATTCAAATAATTCTTTAACAATATAAGATGTCTACCTCCATCTTTATTAGAGATACTCTCGGGGCCAGCCTGCTTCAGAGCCCCTGCCCTCAAAGCTGGGTATATGACTTCAGAGCCTCCGGGCCACCCTCACATACCAGCTGGCCAACCCTTAGACATCAAAGTCCTGGTTGGCTACCAGCCGCTGCCCCTGACACTCTGGCCGTTTGCCTGGATCCCGACAGGCTGGCTGGAGGCCTGGAGGCTGAGCTGACAGCCTCTTCTGGAGTCTGATGAATGGTTTCTGGCAACCGACAGCTCTGTTCTGACTGCCTGTGGGAGAAGCACCCTTCAGAAAATGGGTACCGTCTCCTGGCCTGTCCAGGGTAGGAACCCCGAAAAGTACTTGGTGCTGCTAAGTTTACACCCCAGAGAGCTCTGTGTTTGTTTTTGGGAATTCTCACCTCTCCTCATATTTATCAGGCTGGGAGGGGGTTGGCAACAAAACTGCATTATCTAGTACATTGAAGAGATTCCCCGATTCCGTGCCCTCCTACGAAGGTCCTTCGCAGCCTACAGTTTGTGGTTCTCTCCCCTGCTTTAGTTCCGTAGGGCTCTAGCCTAAGCTAGCATTAGGATGCTAGCAAAGGACAAGGAAGCAGAAAAGCAGGCACAGTTTTTCACGGTGCTGCTCACTTCCTGGTTCTGCGAGGGGTGGGAGGGGATTTGTGTGGGATCCCTGGTTTGCCCGCAGCTTGTTCTCCTGTTTTGAACCAGTCTTCAAGCCAAGCGGGACTCAGTCAGCACCTTTGTCGCACAGACACGGTGTGAGGCATAAGGGCTGCCCTCTCTTTCTGACATGCGGATTTTGCTGGGATTATCGGGAAGCTTAAAGAGAAATCGCTGCCCTAAAACCTTCAATTATTAAAAAGTAGCAACAGTAAGTTGCTTTGGAAGCAAATTCCTGCTTGCCTTATCCTTAGGATGAAGTTTTAGAAACAGGAGTATCTAATCATAATCCTCGTGCTGACTAAATATATTAATAAAAAGGGCTTATGGCAGCAGGAATGAGACATGCAGACCGATTAGGCCTATGACACGGGAATATGTGTTCTGTGCCCCATTTATGAACGCCTGCCAGAAGTGTCACTGTAGCCAAAGGGACTAGGTGGACCCCGAAGAATGGAGAAAAAGTCCTAATGTCAATGACTTTGCCCAGGATTTTAGTGATGAGATTGATCCAGACAGAGAAATACTAAAAACATGGAAGGACTGTTCCCTAGACTAACTAGAAACGAGGATTATATAGAGCAGGACTGGACTATGCGCTTTCAGAGGCACATACTTGTGACTCTCTCCCCATTCATACTTGTGACTTTCTCTTCCACTGGAGAGATCCTTTAGAGGGGAGCCATGTTTGGATACACCCCATCTTCTCTTCCCATATGAGGCTCAGCCCAGTTATAACTTCCTGTACAGTGAGCCAGAGAGTAGCATAGACTGCTGGGACTCATCAACCGATTGCCATTGACTGGTGAGGACATCAAGTCCAATCTCTGATTTTCTTCTCTGTGCATATAGCTTACTGTTTATATTTCAAGTTCATTTTCCCCATTGTTTAATATATTATGGTCATAATCCTAGGTATTGTTGAAAGGTACTGTGTTTGCAGGGTTTGATAGAGAAGAGTCCTAACTTAAACATAGTTTGGAGAGCAGGTCCTGAGGTATTTATGAGGAGTCAACCCCATCTCTTATTCCCAGTCATACCCCACTGTTCAGCCATGCAATTTGAAGAGAAATCTCCCAGGAGTTTCTTGAGTGAAACCATTAGACACACAAAAGCAGCAATGACAATTTCCCTATGGCCAGATAGCTACTTAGGATAGAGTTATGATTTGTTATCAGGTATTTAAAGCTACATCACCAACTATTGGTTCTCTCTATATTATTATGGCTACATGATTCTATGCCATACTAGTTATTTGAACACTAATTCTATTGGAAATCCATTGCTGCCAGGGCTGAAAATGGTAGGGGCAGCTCCTCATGGACCAGCAGTGCATCATGTCAAACAAATTCCAATGCATATTCATCTCATGATGGTCTTAAATCAATCTTGGAACATCAAAGTTTGTGTTTCCATTACATGGGTGGGCACAGTGAGACTGAATGTAGCATCCAGCCTGGAACTGAGTGTCATAGTGATTTGTAATGTTTTTCTCTATCATTTGCCTCCTCCTCATCTCACCTGTAAAAGAAACATGCTTGATTTAATGAAGGTGACACTCACACCAGGCAAGTTTGCTGATCATAGGCACATAGAAGGAGGGTGGGTTTTGTTTTTGTTTTTTTTCTTCTTCAGTAGAGTAGGTTCTTGAGAGCAAGTATACATTCAGGATCACCAGAGGTAGAGGTCTCCAGAGTTATGTGATTGGCACATGACTATTTATTTTGTGAAGTCGTTTGTACATGCTGACTCCTTATGGCAGGGTTCACCATCAGTGTGAAGCTACACAGAGGTGATGGCTGTCCATTCACTCATTGGCTCATTCACAAGTGTCAGGTGCTAATCAGGTGCTAATGACATTACACTGAACAAGGCGGAAAGATGGTGGCTGGGTTCTTGATACTTACATTCCAATGTAGAGACAGAGTTACCCAGCCATTCTGTATAAATGTCATTTAAAAATCAAAAATAATTGGACTGGAAAGATGGCTCAGTGGTTAAGAACATATACTGTTATTGAAGAGGGCCTAAGTTCAGTTTCCAGAACCTGTATAAGGTAGCCAATAACTACCTATAAATCAGGCTCAAGGGGATTAAAAACCCTTGGCTTCCACAAGTATCTGCACTCAAGTACATATACCACCCCATATACATAATTACAAACAAACAAATAAATAAACAAATATATCTAAAGTAAGAGTTATGACTTCTTATTTCTGGAAGGTCCCTTTTACACAGGTGCAGCTCCCCCAACATTACCATCTGGGTAATGGGGCAAGAATCCTTCCCTAGCACAGGGCCATGTGATTGATGTCTGTGCCTGGGGATGGGCTAGAAGCTGAGGATAAACACTGAACAGTATAGGCAGGGTTAGGGTCCCTGTATGTCTGGAATTATAAGCTTGATTGCAAATAAGAAGTAAGTAAGAAAAAAAAAAACAGTTATAGTATGTGTGGAGTCTAATGAAGAGGGGTCAGAAATCCTCTACATTACCATATGTAAGTATCCAGAGAATGGAGAACTAGTCTTGACATTGTAGGTTACGACTATTATTATAGTTATTTGATTCTACCATTTCAAGGTGGAAGCAGTCACAAAGTCATGCATGTGTAAGTAAAGGGGTGTGCTTACTAACCAAACTTTATAAAAGCAAGAAGACCCCTGTATGTGGCCCCTGAGCCACAATGAGAACCAGGTGGTAACTATTTGAATCTTTCGCATGTTCTTCATGGAAGCAGACATTTGAGAGCTAAGAGAGCAGGGGCCAGCCATGGGCTGAGCATAGAAAGCAGAAGAACAGCAGCCATCAGCTGTCGTGTGTGGGACCAAAGAATAGGGTCTAGAAGTAGGTGAAGTTTGAAGAATGAGTGTGTGAAGTGTGTGACAGGAGGAGAGGCTGAAAAGGCAGACCGGGCCCCATACGGAGTCCCCTGGGTCCTCCATTGTGGGTAGAAGCTTTCCTCCATCTACTGATTTAGAAGATGGGTGTGGACACCTATCTAGAGCAAGGGTTCCCACAGATGACAGTTGCAAGGTCATCACATCCCCTTTGACAGGGTGATGATAGGGGAGAATATGGCTTAAAATCACTCGGAGGAAGCTGATGCTACCCAGAAGTCCTCATAATACCCTGGCTGGTATTTTGGCCCAGATTCCTTCAATGGCAGCTTGCTATTTAGAGCTGATAATTGTACACAGCTGTTATTACCCAGGAGGAGAAAATCCTAGCACCTCACATGTTCAGCTCACATAAAACAGTTTAATGTTTGATTGCTTAACCTTCTCTTATATGTCAACAGGATAACCCCTACCATCCACCTTTGAACCTTCCCTAGAGACCCAGTACCCAGCAGCAGACCCCTTGGTTCTAGAACACCTAGAATACTTGCTTACTTTGCAATTTTCTATACAATCCTCCATGGCTTGGCCCCCACCTAGGTCATAATCTCCAGTTTGCTCTTCAGTAGAAGTTCATATTATGGGAGGAGATTTAAACCATGGCATTACTAGAAGAGTATCAGAAAAGGGCCCCCCTGAAGCCCTCTGAGAACTTCCATTTCTTCCTGGGCCATGGCTAAGGTCTAGCTTGAGCTTCTAGACTTTATCTGGGAGCCAGAGCTATTCTTACTCAGCAAACATTTTCCAACCTTATACACCCCATGTTGGTGACATCTGTCTTCTGTTGCCTGGGTATATTTTTTCTGGAGTGGATAAAATTTTGAGCAAAGATTTCTGTTTTCATTTCCGGAAATTTTGTGCGTCACTGTAAATCACATGTAATTATGTGTATAAGAACCAGGAGGAAAAAAAAAGAAAGAGAAAGAAAGAAAGAAATATTTGGGTTGGAACGCCAAAGCTTTGATTTGGCTACTTTATGCAGTGCGAGCCAATTGAATGGAGTCATTTGAAATATCCCTCAAAAGGTAGTTCAGTTATAGTCATTGAGCTCTCCCCAGAGGACTGAGTGAGAAAGTATGGCTCATTAAAAAACAAAATAATTATCTTCAATGAATGGACTGGCACATGACATGATATGAAAACCCTTCTTGTCCTTCATAAAGCAACAGACGTAATATTGAGTATTTGAGGAGAAATGTTTTCTCTGGAGTCCGTGGTTGAGCTGTTGTAAGGAAATACCCACCGAGCCAGGCAGGTAGCACTGTGACCTTAAGACTCAGTCATCACCAGGCTGTTCAGAAGTGCCATGCTCTTTCAGACAGTGGGTGAAACTACCTCCAGGTGTGTGCCACCAGAGTGTATGTAGAACATTTCCTCCTGAAGCATTTCTTGGTTAAAGTCTTGGCTGCTAGCAGTGGAATGGTGGGGGGAGAGATGAAGTGTTGGGGAATTCATTAAATGTCGAGAGTGAAGTTCATCAAGGGGTAATTGTGGGCTGAAAAGGTCATAAAGAAGAAAAGGGAGGCTAGAGAGGTCATATGGGGTTAAAGGGCAGGTAGGAAGAACATGGAAGGAAAAAGAGAGACTAGAAGGGTCTAAGTTCCAGTGGTAAGTGTGAAAGACTGGGCAGAGGATCTGAGAGAGGGAAATAACCTGTTCAGGCAGTGCTGTTACTGCACTGGAGCTTGACCTTGACTTCTAAGACCAATTCTCAAAGTCTTGGGACAAAATCCTACTCAGTCTATGGGTCTATGCTTCATTATGAAAGATGAGCTTACCTCTAGCATTTGGCTTTCCCTAGAGGAAGGCAGTATAGGATATATAGTCTCTGAATGGTACCAACAGGGAAGAGGTTATTTTCTGCTATGGAAATAGGTAATTGAGAAACTTAGAAATTAGTAATAAAATTATGCTGAGGATGTAGCTTGGTTGTAGGGTTCTACTAAGCAGATTCGGAGTTCTGGGTGTGATCACCAACACCACATCCTGGGTATGGTAACCCCAGCAGGGGAGGATCAGAAGTTCAAGGTCATCCATGACTACTTAGGAAGTTGATGATTAGCTTGACACTGTGTCTCTTAAAAAAAAAAAAAACAGTAAAGAAAGAAAGGACAGAGGGAAGGAGGGAGGAATATGAGCAAGAGGGGGAGGGAGTAGAGAGGAGAGAGAAAGAGTGATTCACTTTTGAGTTATTACAATCAAGTATCTGAGGCAGATGCCAGACAAGATTTATTTACCTAAATCTTTTTGTAGTTTGCCAGGTTTGTTGGTTTGTCTTCTGGGTGAGCAGCAGATGGCAGTACCTCCTGGTGGGAGTATCTATAGAAGCAAGTGGTCACATTCTTGATATAGGCTATGTGGGGTCAGGCTGGCTCTCTCGGTACCCATCCTTATGAGAGAACCCAAAGGGTCATTTGAGAAATAACTTCTACCTTTCACGGCACGGCCTTCCTCCAAGGCTCCAACTCACAAAGGTTCAACTAGCACCACACCTTGCAGACCAAGCCTTCAAACACAGTGGAGCCTCCTAGTACACTAACCAGATTCAAGCCATGGTAGGGGCTAGGAAAGGGCAAGACATCCTTTGTACTGCCTTTTCTATAAAGATAAAATCAAAGGTGTACTTGTAGGCTCTTGACTTTAATGCCTCTCATCTCAACTAAAGTCAAACCCAAGTTCTAAGTCTCATTGTTTCTTCCCTTTTGCTGAGGTTCTTGCCTTTCTTAAGATGGAGGGTAGGGCTAAGGAATTGGAAGGAGAGCCCAGGAGCTACAGACAAGAATGGATTGAGTATAGGAGTCCCACAGGGGTAAAGCCTGCAGCTAGTGTTCTTACATTCTCTTCATCCTGAATATGCAATGTCAAGGCCCCATTCATAGGCTATTTTATTTTCCATGGAAACATTTGATGATATTGACCTTGCAAAGGGCTGCACTCTAATACTTTGGAAAGCTGGAGCTACTAAGGTCTATGAGTTCCACCGCCTAGCCTCCCTCCCAGATGGGACACAGGGGCTTCAATCAACAGCAATAAAAGGCAGAGTGTAAGGAAAGGGAAGACAGAAAGGGAAGGAGTGATGGTGTCTGTTTGAAGAAAATTAGAGTCTGCCCAGAGGAGATGGGACTTGGGCCAGGCTTTGGAGGATAAATAAATGTACCATTGACTCTAGGGAACCCCCAAACAATGTATTTGCTGTAATGAAGGAGATGTAGGTGTGCATGTATGTGTGCATGTGTGCGTGTGTGTGTGTGTGTGTGTGTGTGTGTGTGTGTGTTTGTGCATCTATGTGTGCGCAGCTCCATGTATGGGGGTCCTTATATACATTTGGAGAAGACTGAAAACTTTAGCAACAGGGAGAGAAATACTTGGTCTCTGACCAGTTAGAAGTTTTCCTGGCTGGTGCAGCATCCCAAATGCATAATACTTAAATACCAGCCCTGCTTGAGTGGGGAAAAGAGGAATCCTTCCTTAATATTCTTCTTTTGGCCAAGTGGGACCATACCTACCCAGGTCATCTTAGGGGATAATCCCTTTCATTCTGCTTATCTTGGCATGGGGTGGGATTTGGGAATCCAATGTTCCTTTTCTAGCCATGTTCCTAGAGTATTTGTTAGCCTACCTATGTTGAAGGCAATTATGCTACGTGAAAATCAATCTTATTTGAAAAATATGCCCCTTACAGTCAAGCACGCTATGCCTGGTGCACTGCCGCATGGACAGATATCTCGTTATTTCCTGGAGGAAGGGTTTACAGTGATGCACCTGCTGATGGAGGTATGTCTTTCCTCTAGTCTGTGGGTAGAGTCAGGGGTTTTCAAAAACAGATGTTCCTTTTGACTTTAGCTCTAAATTCTGATAATGCCAACTTTAATGCCCACAGTCAGATGCTGGCATGGAGATGAGCTAAACACGGACATTGAGCACCCACCAGGAGCTGTTGTTATCTGCCTCTGTGCATCATAGCCATCAGCTGTGCTGTTCTCGACCATCCAGGTACACCTGAATGGGAATCAAGAAGCATTTAGTTGTATTTAGAGTTCTTACCTTCTGGAACTATCTTTCCATCTGCTTACCTCCAGCCAGACCCTACTCATGCAGTAGTCACTGGGTACCATGTTCTGATAATGGTGGACAAAGAGGAAAGAGTGATCTTCAGTGGCTTTCCTCATGCCAAGGCCACAGCAGCCTCCTTCTGTCCGAATCTCACAACCTTTCAGCTTCCTCTTTAACCTCTGCTTCCATCCACTGTTAAGGGCATTTCCAGTATTTTGGACAGATTCAGTAAGATCAGTAAGAGAAATTGAAATGTTGGTCAAGATGTCTAAAGTAACATGCACATTTGGTTATTTATGAGGTGTATATTTTTTCATGGCTAAGCGGTTATCATGAAGTTACAATGAATTCAGAGCTGGGATTTGAGTTCTGGTTCTACTCTTTACTGGCTGTGTAATCATAAACAAAACAAAAACTCCATCACCACTACCACCACCATCATCACCAACATCATCACAACTGTCACCATCATCATCACCATCACCACCATCATAACCACTACCACCACCAGCACCACCACCCACCCAACCAAAACCCACCCCTCTTTGTATCACAGGTTTTTTTTCTTAATAAAGAGAGTAGAATGACATGATTGCTGTAGGATTAAGTATCAGGATTAATACAGGGAACTTGGAACAGTGCCTGGTGACAGAGGCAGTGCTTGCTTAATTCTTGTTTTAGTAACCTGAAGTCACAGCAGGATTTGTTGACAATGACAGGGAGTTAGACTAGCTTTGTGTCCTGGAGGGTAGGGCCAGGGTATTCCTGGTACCACCATAGAAAGGAAAGTGCTCTCTGAAGGAGCCATGGTTAATTTTCTCTCTTTCAGGTATTCTGATGGAGGTAGATTCTCTGGACCCACTGCCATTGTGGAGGTCTAGATGGGGACACTCAGGATCATTGACTATGTCCTCCTGTGCTAGCTAGATTTAATCAACTTGACACAACTATAGTCACATAAGGGCTATGGGCCAGCCGGTAGAGAATTTTCTTAATTAGTGATTGATGGGGAAGGGCCCAGCCCATTGTAGGTAGGGCTATCCCTGAGCTAGTGGTCCTGAGTTCTACAAGGAAGCAGGGTGAGCAATCTATGAGGAGCAAGCCAGTAAGCAGCACCCCTCCATGGCCTCTGCATTAGTCCCGGTTCCTGCCCTGCTTGAGTTTCTATCCTGACTTCCTTCAGTAACAGAGTACAATGAGAAAGTGTAGGCTCAATAACTCCTTTTCTCCAAAGCTTGCTCTTCGGTCATCATGGTATTTCATCACAGAAATAGAAATTCTAACTAAAATACCCGATGAACCATGTATTTTATAATATGGTCTATCCAGCCTCCCAAACAAGACTCAGGCATACTTCAAGTTAGATCCAACAGGAAAGGGATGTCTGAGATGCTGTGACAGGGTGGGAGAAGTAGAGAAAATAAGTCTTAGAGAGGAGTCAGAAGTGGTCACACTTAGGTTCATGGGTTCAGCTAGAGATCTGGCTTGGGGTGAGCTGGTCCTGTGGCTGAGTGTTAATTCCCAGAGAGATCTGTATTTACATCCAGGGAGATTGATGTTGCAGGTGGAGAAGGTCAGGTATGGAGCTGAACATGTTTACCCAACTACATGACCTATGTAGTGTCCATAAGAGGGTGCTTCATGGTCCATCCATCCATTGACATTTATAAGCAATTATTTGTGTGCTGGTATTAGAACAATAGAGCTATGTGAATTTATGGTAGAGTCTCATTTGAAGCACTTAAACCCATTGTGAGAGAAGTGGTATATCTCAGTGTTACAGCACCTGCCTACCACGCACAAGGTGTCATCACAAAACAAAAATTAAATAATGAACACACACACACACACACACACACACACCTCAATAGAATTCTTCTGTTTGTTTTTCAATGGCAAAATAACTTTAACTAATTTGCACCAAGTAATGGAATTTTAATCAGAACTTCAGCTCAAGTGTAATATTAAAAAAAAAAAAGTATATATTCTCAAAACCAAATGTGGTTTCCTCCCAGTATCATTCTGGCTATAACACATAACTTTTAATCTATGTGCAAGATAACATCCTAATCTGGTATGTAGAAAACAGAGGTTCTGTCAGGGTTTGTCTTGTTTGTTCTTTTGGGATTTAACCTTATAAGGCAAGTATTTATCTTACTGAAGTATGAATATTTATCTTAACTTATAAACTCTTCTCCTTGGCCCTAATCGAGTCAAAATAGGAGAGCTGTCCCTGCCCTTCACCACCTGCAGCACTCAGGAGAGCACCTCACCAGACCAGCACAGTAGAACTGACCCTGGGGGCAGGGGCATGAGTGAGCTGGCCTTGCCAATATGAGTGTGGGAGAACTGGCCCTGCTACTTGTCTGTTGTGGTGACATGGGCAAGTGAGAGATGCCCCCTATTGCCCCTTGCCACCTACAGTGGGCAGGAAAGCTGTCCCTGTCTCTTACCTATTGTAGCACTCAGAAGAGCAGGTCCTGTACCTCACCGAGACAGCACATTAGAGCTGGCCCTGGATGTGGTGGTTGTGGAAGAGCTAGCCCTGCCTCTACTATGCTGTGCAGCGGCATCAGTGGGAGAGAGATACCTTCTCCTCCCTTTTGCCTGTGCCACTGGCAGTGGGTGGGAGAGTTGTCCACAATGGGGTTATGAGAACAAGAGAGCTGGCCCTGCCCTTCTCTTGCAATGCAGTAGAGCTAACCCTGATGGCAGGACACAGGTGAACCTGACCTAAGGATATGAGCATGGGAGATCTGGCCCTTGTCTGCTGTGTGGCAGTATAGGCGAGGGAATGATACATTTCCCAACCCTTGCCTTTTGCCACCTAAGGCAGGTAGGAGAGCTTCACCTGCTGCAGCACCTGGGAAAGCAGACCCTGCACCTTGTCTGGGCAGTACAGATGATCTGGCCTCCCACTCCACGGACATCAGAGCAGGTGAGCCAGTCTTCGTCCTGTGTCTTGTTTCCTGGAAGGTGGCATGGAAGAAGGAGAGATTCCCTTCTCCCCTCCCTCATCCCTTACCACCTATGGTAGGTGAGAGAGCTGACCCAGGAGTCATGACAATGAAAGGACTTGTATCTCATTGGTTGCAACAGTTGGGAGAGTGGGCTCTGCATCTCCCTTAGGCAGCAGGGTAGAGCTGGCCTTGGTTGCAAGAGTTGCTAGTAAGCTACCCCACAGGCATGAGAGTGAGAGACCCACTGGGCTGACTAACTAAGATACCTCTCAGGCCCAGCTCCAGGACTTTGAATTAACCTACCCTAATATCTACCCCATGGATGAACTGCTGGACTGTATGAAGGGGCCATTCCTACAGATCTAAAACTTCAGGATCTCCATGACAAGGACAGGCTATCCAATAGGAATCCCAGTGGGGTTCCAGGACTGATGGAGTAGCAGAAGCCAAAGGCCTCTTATGGGACAAATGAGTCATCACAATGAAAATTTACAAACAAAAGTTATACTGTGTGACACACTGTGACACACAATAGCTTCCACAATGAGATTTTCTTTTTTCCTAGGTTGGGGAGAATTGCAAGTGTAAAGGGTAGGTAGGAAGGGAAGGTGGGAAGATGAGTGGGATTGGGGTACATAATATGTAATTCATCAAGAACCAATAAAAAGTTAGAAAAAATGCTTTCCTTTTTTCCATCTTCTTCCAACTGCCATGTTGTCCACAAACATATATATATATATATATATATATATATATATATATATATATATATATATATATATATCTCACACACTGAGTTGTTCAACAAACTCATGCAAAATTTTCTGGGGATGATAAAGTATTTTATTGGAAATCTTTTGCCAATGGTATCTGGGCATTTCTGATTCTCTGATCATGTCATTCATGAGTCATTCTAAATGATGGACAGGTCATGACAGTTGTCATAATTTCACGCACCAGAAAACATTAGACTTCAAATTTCCTTCTTGGGATTGGAGTTGAATGAGATCACACAACAACACTTACTAATTGTATGTCCTTTCCTTTCCCCCTATGAAAAGCCCATGGAATGCCCATGTCTTCTGACAATACCTCCCTTTCTAATGTGCACATCCACTCTTATTGCAGGCAAAGATTCAGAACATAGAATGGCCTGTTTTAAGCCCTGTGGGCATAGAGTATTGAGTGACCTATCAAGTGATGGCATTTCTTAGATGTATTAGGTCCTAGAAAGGTGTCTGAAACAAGAACCAAATTAAAGCACAAGTGGTTACATATGTGTAACCTACCCCATCGAAAGACATTACAGAAGAATGTGTGGAGGTCCCAGAGACCTTACCCATAGGCATGAAAGAAGGCCTAGCTGTTTATTGGCTCTGTGGGTACAGGATTGCCTGCTATGTTTGAGCTAGGACTCACTTTGTGATGCCAGTACAGAGTCCCTATATGTGAGAAACAAAAATAATTAAACGACTATTGAAATACTACTTTTTTCAACCATGAGCCCTCTTCCTTCCTTCCCTTCTTTCCTTCCTTCCTTCTTTCCTTCCTTTCTTTCTCTCTCTCTCTTTCTCTTTCTTTCTTTCTTTCTTTCTTTCTTTCTTTCTTTCTTTCTTTCTTTCTTTCTTTCTTTCTTTCTTTCTTTCTTTCTTTCTTTCTTTCCAGCAAGAACAGCAGTAGTCCTAACAGCTACCCCTCTTCTAAGGGAGAAAGGAAAGGTGCTCTCAGGTTTTCTCAGGCTAGAGCATTCTCCACCTGTCCTCAATTTAATGCACAAATGAAAGCACATAAATCTTTGTGACATTTTGGCATGAAGTACCTACTTCAGATGACTCCTTTAGGAAAATCTCAACCCAGGTGTTTGGTTTTTTTTGTATAGACTTCATGAAATGAGAATTATAACATGACTGTGTACACACCAGCACACACACACACACACACACACACACACACACACACACACACACTCACACACACACACACACACACACACAGAGGCACACACAAACGCACCTCCCACAGAAGGTGAGTGCATATAAATGTGTAAGGGCTGTGGGTAGGAGCAGGCAAATAACATGTGTGCAAACTTAATATATCTTTTCCTCACCTTAAGTTAGACCCAGACAATTAAATTATAATTACAGCCCCATGGGGGGAGGGGTACGGGGGGGGGGTAGAGTACTCAAGGGCTCTCAGCCTTTCAGCCATGGCTACTATGTCAGGTAAAATAAACACATGTCCTGTTTTTTAGCCTGAGGTCAAATTCAACAAATGCCATGAAAGATGGGGACACTCATTAAGTCCCAGATTGTGAAATGTTCAGATCGACAGTAACAACAGGAAAGGCATAACATGCTTGGCTACTCCTCCTGAACCAGATGGCTAGGGAAGACTGTCCAGGGTAACCATCTAGGGTTTAAGTTCTCAGCAAAAGTCTAGGTAGAGACTAGACTGCTGCTGGCTTGAACACTGGACGGGGATAGAGGACAAGGTGGGTGACACCACTTTCCTGTTAGCTAAATCTGTCCCAAGAAGGGCAGGGACTCACAAAGGTCAAGCCAGCCAAAATTTGGGTCTAGATTGAGAGGTGCCCTCTAGGACCCACCCCTTACTGAGTTGCTATTGGCAGTTGATAGATGCTGGGGGAAGGTTCTGGTTTCCTTTTCATTGCTGTGATAAAATACTTTAATGGAAAACAACTTAAGGAAGGAGAGGATCTATTTGCCTTACACTTCCAGGTCGTTAAGGGAACTCAGGGCAGGCATTCAAGTAGTAACTTGAAGCAGAAACCATGAAGGGTTGCTGCTTGCTGCCTCACTCATGGGATGATTAGCCAGCTTTCTCATACAGTGTAACATTGTCTGCCCAGGATTGAGACCACCCACAGTGGACTGGGCCAGCCTACATCTAGTAATATCAGGATAATCCTCCGTAGGTATGTCCACAGGCCAATCTGATCCAGGCAACTCTTCAATCAAGCTTTTCCTCTCAAGCGAGTCTAGGCTGTGGCAAGCTGACAATTAAGGCTAACCAGAACAGAGAAGGAAGATCACTCCTTCTCAAGGGTGTTCCTAGAAGTAGGATTCCCGTGCTCTATTGGATGCTCTGCAACCATGTACATATTTGGGTTAGAGGATTTCATGGCAGTGATAACTATGGTGATGACAAAGAAAAGGAGGAGGAGGAGGAGGAAGAGGAGGGAGAACATATTATGGGGATACATGGCTGAAGGGAGGAATCAAGGTTGAATATGATAATATTTAATTGTTGACATGTATGAAATATCTAATAATTTTGTAAAAAAAATATTGCAGTGATTAAGAAAGAAGAACCCCAGCTCCCTGGGCATGTTAGGATCCTCTAGCTTTGCATTGAGTCAAGCTACCATTTCCATAATTTGGTTAAACAAACAGGTAACTCCACCCCCACCCCCTCTTGTCTAAACTAGCATTGAGTTTCTGTCTCTTGCTGTTAAATGGGTTAAATTTGATTGAACCTTTCAACGATGAAACTTATAAATAGGCTACTTTTGCTAACCCAGTAGTATCAAAGCTAATAATGACTACTGCTAAAACTTATTGAGAGGCTACTGAATTCGAAGTCCTAGCCCAAGAATACACTTCATAAGTGTTTCATTCATTCCATTCATCCACTATATATATATATATATATATATATATATATATATATATATATATATATATTTGTCTGAGTAAGTCAAAGTACAAGACGACTGATACCCAAGTACCCAAGGCCTTGTAGCTAAAGGGAGGGGCAGGCTTCATATCCAGGCTTAGAGCTCATTTTTTGTAACATATTTCCCATTGCTCCTTAGCACAGTGTAATGGGGGCATGGTATATCACTACCAGCTACTTATCTTCTGTAAGAGTCCTTTGGTGAGAAAGGGGGTTGCTAATTCTGAGGTAAATTAGATCCAAGCCCATCCAACTTTATCTATGTCATGGCCCAAACTCAACAACAGTCATTGACTTTCTATCATTAAAGATCTCAGATTATGGAAATACTTTTCTCCTTCCATATCTTTTCTTTGTTTCTTAGGCAGTTGTGTCTTAGGGGGAGTACTCCATATGGGATACACACATGGCATACATAAGACACAAAAGGGGTGTGGCACAAAGAGGGGTAATATTGATCCTTGGTGGTTTTCAGTCTTTAGTGGACACCAAAACCCAGAAGAACAAACTAAAGCTCCAATTTCTGTATTTCTCATCATATTCTAATATAATGCGTCTGGCTTAGAGATCTTGCATTTCTAACTGATCCTTACATGAAGCTCACATTGCTGGTTTGGGCACCACACTTTGAGAATATTTAATCTTTGGCAACTACAGCTAATCATTAATAAACCCATTTAAAATGTTTGGTCAACTTAGGATAATAATCAGGTTATTCTTTAGGTTCCTGACAGTTTTGCCTGACTGGTGCATGTGCCAACATAGCCACACCAAGTAGACACACTTAAGGAGTGTTGAGACTAATAGCACATGAAAATATTTGAAAGGGTGAATATGAAAGATAACATTGGACTACTATATCTTGATCCAACAGTCCATTATATGAGAATAACTGGAGATGGAACACTGCTGTGGGTTGTCTAATAAAGTCATTGTTTGTCATGAAGATATGATGCCAAGTAGTTACACACATCTCTTGTATATAAATGTGTCCTAATGTGTGATTGTGTATTTTCATTGCAACTCATTCCCCTACAATAAGGAATGGTCTGCCATTATCCGTTGTGTCAACAGATACTCATCATGCAGATGGTGTGAAGCAAGTTGGACTGAGATCATTTTATTCTCTGCATTGTGGACAAAAAGATGGGTTTCATCCAAGAAAAGAGTCCTCGTGATTTTCCTTTTAGGGATGCAAATTTATTTCGTGGAGGCATCAGACGCAGAATAGACATCTTTAATTCAATACTTTGAAGAAAACCTGCCCCGTTCTTGAATGTTCTTGAATCCTTTCTTTGAGCCATCAAAGATGTCTCAGGTCTCTAACAAGTTAGATCAACTCAACAAAATAGATTGAAACAAACTTCTAGCTGAAGAGAAATGTGCTTAGTGGCCAATATTATTATCTTTGTGTTTATGAGAGAGCTCAGCCTGTAGTTCTCTTTTCTTGTAATGGTTTTCTGATGTTTTGGTGCTAGGGTTATTGTGACCTCATAAAGTGAGCTAAAAAAAGTTTTCTTTTCTTTAAACGCTTGAGCGTATGTTATATAAGATTGCTGTTATTTCTTCTTGAACGTTTGAAACACGGGACTCATGAAAACATCTGGGCCCGAATTTTCTTTGTTGGAAGATTTTTTTAATTAAAAGCTGCGTTTCTTTAACAGATTTCTTATTTACTCTTGTGATAGTTTGGAAAACTTGTATTTTACAAGGAATTTATCTGTTTCATCTAAGTTGTTGAATTTATTGGTAAAAAGTTATCCAAAACAGCCCATTATAATATTTTNGGACTCATGAAAACATCTGGGCCCGAATTTTCTTTGTTGGAAGATTTTTTTAATTAAAAGCTGCGTTTCTTTAACAGATTTCTTATTTACTCTTGTGATAGTTTGGAAAACTTGTATTTTACAAGGAATTTATCTGTTTCATCTAAGTTGTTGAATTTATTGGTAAAAAGTTATCCAAAACAGCCCATTATAATATTTTTAATGTCTGTGTGAGCTGCCATGGGGTAAGCTTTTTATATCCTAACACTGGTGACTCCCCAAGCCCCCACCCCCAAAGCTATGCCCTTTGCTCCTGTCCCTCCCTCCCTCCCTCCCTCCCTCCCTCCCTCCCTCCCTCCCTTCTTTCCCTCTTTACTACCTTCTTTTCTTTCTTCCTTCTTACCTTCCTTAGTCATCTTAAAAAAGCAATATGTATTTGTTTCATTAGATGTTTCCTCCTAGCATCTGTCTCCTCTTTCTTTGCTTTGACTCTAGCCTGTGCTGTGTTCTCTCTTTTCTTGTTGCATACTAACTTTGTCAACACACTTGCAGTTTATTGAGATAGAAGCATCAGGAATTTGCTTTCATTCCTGTTTGCTCTTCTCTATGCTTAAAGCTCTACATTTAGTTCTACACACTACTTTGAGATGCCTACAATACATTTTGATATATAATATTTATATATCTAGTTCAAAATATTTTCCACTCTTTCTCCTGGTGACTTCAACCTGGAGAATTCATAGAAGTGTGTTGCATAATTTCTAAGCATTTGGAAATACCTCTATTTTTTATTTCCTTGATTGCTAGTCTAATTTCACATTTGAAATTCTCTGATTTCTTAGAACTGTCTGTTCTGGAAATTACTCCATATATGCCTTAAAATGTGTATTCAGTAATTATAACATGTACAATTTTATATATTTTTAATTAGTCAAGTAGAGAGAAAAGAAATAAATATTTCCTGAAGTCCAAGGAGTAAGAGGCCCTTGTTTCTCATTTTTTCTAGAGTCCTTTAAAATTATTTTTTAAAGTTAGCACACCCAAGTGATGGGTTCCATTGTGACATTTTGAGCATATACTGTGATCTCTCTCATCCCTCCCCCCCGATGCCCTCCCTCAAGCCCCACTCACTTCTTATTGGTTCTTCTCCTAACAGGCTCTCTTCTTCTTTATAACATGTGTATTCTAATAATATATTCTCATTCCTTAGGAAACTTTTTCCCTTTAATGATCCCCTTTTCCACTTTTATCACCTACTAACCCCTCACACAGGTGTAAACAGACATGCAAATTAAAATCTAGGCTTCACATGGAAGGAAATCGTACACTATTTGTCTTGCTGAGTTTGGACTGTTCACAGAGCATAATCAATTTTAACTCTATTCATTCTCCTGCAGATATCATGACTTGATTATTCTTTAGATCCAAAGACAATTCTGTTGCATACAGGTCCTTTACATTTGTCATCCATTCATCTGATTGTGGACCATCTTGGCTTGCTTTCCCAGTTGTGAATCGGCTATTGTGAATCATATAACAACAACAACGACGACGACAACAACAACAACAACAACAACAACAAAAATGAGTGTGCATGTGCCTCTTTGCTTCTTTGCAGATACACCCAGGAGTGGTGTCCCTGGGTCATATGGCTGTTCAGTATTTAGTTTTTTTTGAGGAGCTTCTGTTTTGCCTTCCTGAGTACCTGCAGCAGTTTACATTGCCTCCAGCAGTATATAAATGTTCCTTTTCTCACACATCCTTATCGGTATTTATTGTGACTAGCCATTCTAACTAGGGCAAGATAGATCTCAAGTAAATTTTAAGGCCATTTCCCCTAGAGTTTAAAAATGTCAAACACGTTTAAGACTATTTATTGGTCATTTGTAATTTTTTTCTTTTAAAAATGTCTCTTTAGAAAAAAAAAGTCTCTTTAGTTTGTTATTCTATTTGTTGTTGGATGATTGGGGTTTTGGATTTTGATATTTCTTTCTATCCTTCTTTATCTATTCTATATAACATTCCCTTCGCTGATGTTAATACAGATTTTCTCCAGGTCTGCCCATTGCATCTTCACTGAGGTAATTGTTTCCTTCCCTGTGTAGACCGTTTCTAACTTCATAGAATCCCATTTATAAATATTTAGGATTATTTTCTGTGAAATTTGAATACTTTCCAGATATTCATTTTCTTGATTTCATTTTAGTAAAGTACATTGTCCAAGGATTCTTTCTTTCTTTCTTTCTTTCTTTCTTTCTTTCTTTCTTTCTTTCTTTCTTTCTTTCCTTCTTTCCTTCTTTGCAAAATTTCCAGTTCTGTGAAAATGTTAAATCACTTCATGGTCTCTGAACTTCTTGAGAATCAGTTGTAGTCCCCTTTCCCATTTCAGGATAATTGGTCTATAATTTTTTGAGTCCTTATCATGCTTTATATCTTGAAGAGTTTTACCTAGGTTTATTTTAGCAGTTTCAAAGTTTTATGCCTTTTACCAAATTCCATCTTGAACTGACTTTTGTAAGAAATGTTCACTGTAAGATGTCTGCATACAATCTTATTCTTCTTCATATGGGTGACCACTTTCCCAACCCTCTTTGTAAAAATCTGTCTTTTTATTTTAACCCTGGATATTCCTTTCCCCCTTTGTGGAGAATTAGTTGGCTGTATCTGTGTGGCTTTATTTCTGAACCACAATTCTTTTTTATAGTTTCACATAGCATTTATTGCTGTGGCTTGAAGTATAACTTACAATCAGGTATTGTGATATCTCCAACATTGTTCTTTCTGCTAAGCATTGCTTTGACTACTCGAGTTCTTGTTTTGTTTTGTTTTTGTTTGATTTTTATTTTCCATGTGAGTTTCTGTTTGATTTTTTTCTAGTTCTTCAAAGAAGTAATTGAAAATTTTATGGGAATTTTATTAAATATGAAAGTTGCTTTTGATAATATATCAATTTTCTTAGGTTTAGTTCTGCCAATCCATGAGCATGGGAGGTCTTTCCATCTTACACTGTTTTAAATTTTTTCCTTCAATGTCTTAAACTTCTCCTTGAAAAAGCCTTTTATCTCCATGGTTAGATGAATTCCTAGTGTTTTAAAGAAGCTGTTATGAAAGGGATGTTTTTCTCTGATTTCTTTCTCAGCAAGTAGAGAAAGGTTATATCACGTCTTTAACCACACTTAACTACCTCTTCGACTACAGTATTAGCAATCCCACCCTACCTCCCTTGAACTATGTCTTGCTCTCCACATAGCCTGAATAAAATTTTCCATAGTGTTAAGTAGCTCATTAAAAAAATAGAAGGCTTGGAAGTAATTAAGGATGAATCCTCTCCTCAAAATCATTCTTGGATTTAATTTCTATGTTCCCTGACACACTAATTTTCAGGGAGGAAAAAATGTATAATTATTCTTCCTTAGAATTCAAAACATCATGTAAAAGATAGGGGCAGTATCATAATTGTGACACCTTAAGTGCCACATGAAAGGGAGGATGCTGGAGATAGATGAAGACTCATAAAAAGAAATCTATTTTTTTTTTCTGGTAAAGAATGTCTATTTTTTCTACTTTTGTGGGTAGTGTGCATTCATATGTGTGCATGTTCTTGTGTGCAGGTGCAAATGTATGTGCACATGTGTGCATATGTATGTGCCTGTGTAGGCCTGAACTTGATATTAGGGATCTCTCTCTGCTTTATTTATAGAGCCATGTCTCTTTTAAAAGGTGGAGCTTACCAATTTTGGCTAGTCTAGATACTCTGATTGCCCTGGGGATCCTCTGTGTCTGCCTCTCAGGTCCTAGAATTATAGGTGGCTACTTTATAACCAAGGCCAAGATGCCTGCTTGGTTATATAGGTTCTAGGGATCTGAACTCCAGCCTTCATGCTTATACAGTAAGCACTTTAGTCTCTGAGCCATTTCCATAGCCCAACCATGGCTTTATTTTTGTAGATGTAAAAGAAGTGTTTTCTTTCTTTCATTCTTAATAGATCTGAATCACACTTCTTGCCCTGGGTAAAGACATGCTATTGTAAGATTATGATGTATCAGAGGTTCTCTAATAAATAACAGAGGCACATTATTATTTTCTCCCTCTGGGGTTAATTTAAATGAGCCTGCCAATCACGTGGATCCCCTTAAAGCCCAGAAATGTTAAGATCTAATAAAAAGCATATCTCTTCAAAAAGATTGGAATAATGATTTATTTGCCCTTATTTGCCCATCTTCTAAATTATACTCTATATGTCTCATCTGAGCTCATTCAGAAAAGACTGGGGAGCCAGAAGAGGCCTAGTTGAGATCTTTGTAACAATAGTATTCATGGGTACCTCAAATTATTTATGAAGCCATTTGTTTATCTGTGGTGTTGTGTAATTCTCACAAAGAAATGAATGTTTGCTTCAGATAGGATGCTGGCACACTAAAGAAAGGATTACATTAAAGTCTAGTATGGGGAAATAATGAAGTATTAGGGTTATTTATAAGAGCTTGGGAGACTCAGATAGCATTAGCTAAATATCTCCCTCTCTTTCATTGTGTATGATGACTTGCAAGAAAAGCTGAACCACTGAGTCACCCCAAACCCAGTGGACTTTCCCTCTCCTCTATCTGCTCCTGTCCTTTTCAAAACTATCTACGTACCGTAGGTATAAGTAGGTATAGGGTCACCTGCAGCTGGGAGGCAGGGGCGACTGGTGACTGGAATCTGCATCTTGCTGGGAGGTAAGGATGATAAACTCATCACCATTACCATAGACCTGGCTGTCATTATCTTGTTCTTATGTCATTGCTATGCCTGGGGCCCAAGATCCTCTTTTGGTTGCCACAGAGTTCTGCCTCATGATGGAGATGATCATGTCACACCTGCAGGAAATACATTCATCACAAGAGAGTTTGAACTAGCATATATGAACTATATCTTCTGAACTAGGATATATGCCCATCTGATCACTCATTACGCTTTCTGGGGCTTGGTTGAATCCCAAACATAACAACTACTGCCAGAACTCAGTTAATTTCTATGGTTGAGCAGATGTATATATAAATTGATCCACAGAAAATAAATATTCAGAAAGAAATACCTGTTTCACAGCCTTTGAGCAGTACCAATGAATCTCTTCCTATAGGTCACCTTATTCTAAACTTACACTTAGAAGCCTAGACTTCTTAACATATTCTGTGCATAACAAAGGAACTCAGATTAGAATTGCTCCCAAGTAGTTTGAGTTGGCTTTTTGTACCAATAATCAAGCCACAATACAGAATATACATTTTTGAAACAACCATTTATATAATATATCCTTTTAGAAAGAGATTTAACAAATATGACCCGTCTATGAGTGGACTGAACTCTGGGCACTGGTACTTATGGACTGTTATTTAATGATAGTTTTTCTGAGGATGATGAAGGAAAGGTACCCTCAGGATTATTGTTTAAAATTAATTATATTTTCTTTCTAATTTTTTTAATCTTAAATTGTATATGATACTGCATCATATCACCAGTAGGATGGATTTGAAAGGGACTTGTTAATAATTTCCAGCATAGTCACATGAACTAGATAAGAACACAGTCACATTTTCATTTCCCACATGTGAAAACTGACACATGGAAGGAAGCTGCGGATGAATGGTGTGGGGATTGCAGAATCAAGATTTATGACTATCATGTCTAACTCCAAACTTAATCCTCTCCCTGCTGAAATCCATATGGCTACTCTTTTCATGCTGGCCATAAAGCCCAATTCAACAAATAATATCTGAGAGTCTCCATAGACTGACATTCATGTCCCATCCCTAACCAACGTTGAAACCCAGTTCCCATTACAATGGTATTTACTGCGAACTTAGGGGTGGGGTTAGAAGGTGATTAGCCAGTCCTCATGAACAAGACATGCAAGAGACTTCACAATTGCCTCTCTCTTCCTGACAGATGATAATAGACTGAAAACCTGCAGTCTGTGTACCTGGAAGTTCTTTTCTTCAGAAGTCAAATCTACCAAAGCCTTGCTTGGTTTTAGTTGTCCCAGCTTCCAGTATTTTGAAAAATGGATTTCTGCTGCTGTCTCTACGATTTTTTGTTTTGTTTTGTTTTGTTTGTTTTTTGTTTTGTGTTTTTTGTTTGTTTTAATGATATTTCTGTGCCACGCTGGACTAAGCCATAAGAATGAAGAATTAACCTTTCTTGAAAATCCATATCTGAGTTGGTAGTAACTTACCCAGTTTCACATCGATGTGTCAGAACGTGCCCTACTTATTCGCCTCCTGCTCTCTTTCTCCCTGTCCCTTGCTAAGTGTTTGCCAGCCTGGTTGGAGGAACAACGTGTTTTCAATTTTCAGCATGCAAGTATTGTTGTGCAATAAATTGTTCTTGTCTGTTGGTTTTTATGTCATTGTGTGATGCCGTTTCAAACCAGAACATTCTTCAGAGCCTTGTCAGATGTTGATGGCCCCATTAGCAGAGTAAGCTCTCACTTATGCAAGCCTTTGCTCAAATATTCCTCCCCACAGAAGCCTTCCATAATACCCTCTCAGTGACTTTCCTCTAAATCTGCAGCTCATTTTATTTTTTCTGCCTAGTTACCACCGATTGACTCGATTTTGAATCCATATCTTTTGACTTCACAAAACAAAGTAATCTTATGAGAAGGAGGACTTGATTGTATTCACCATTGTGTATGTAGCACGGTTAACTTCCAGGCAAATGAGAAGGCCTTGCATTAGCTGTTCAAAAAAATGAATGATGGATGTCTTCAGCTCCAGACTCATGGATACCTTGATTTCCCTGTGGAAATAGCATTCTTGAATTTGAGACATTATTTACAACATGAAATCACTTCCTGAAATACTTTTATTATATGAATATTAATCAATATCTATCTTGGCTAATGCTGAGAACAAGGTCCTCTTGTTTGATGGGATCCAAAGCATACATTCTAAGCAATGTCAGAATGGGTGAAGCCAGTAATTCACAAACTTTGCTTCTACCCATGCTGCTATCCAATGTAAGTGGACCTAAGATATCCAGAAACAGTCACCAGTTCTAAAATTTTATAAATCCTAAACCCAAGATGAAACAATACTGGGTGACTTTTGTTAAATTCTCAGCCACACCCTTGCCCTTGATTTAGTGTTTTACAAATCCTGGCACTGCCTGTCCCACATACAGAGTAAATGGAAGGCAATGCATTTTCTAGAAGAACTCAGAAATCACTGAGCATGTGTATTTCAGCTTCCAGTTGCTTCAGAGGATAGTTGTGCAACCACTGGAAAGGAAGCAATGGATATGATAACTTCCTGAGAGAAAAAGATAGTTTTTAAAGAAGCACAATGCTTTTGGAGTTGTTGATTTATATATTCATCATATAGGCATAGTTTTAGCCATAAAAGCTGTTCTTAGGTCATTTGTGAGTAAAAATATTATATTAATAGTGTTTCTGGGGCTGCTCCAGAAAGAACATAGTTTCCCAATGTTCTACCCCTGAGTGTGTGAAGATGCCCCCCAGGCTAGGAAATGGTCCTTTCAGTCCAGGCTCTGGTGTGAGTATGCTGGTTGGGGGTCCATGATTTAGACCCTGCTGTGGGGTATTTTATCTATGAATTCCACCCTGTCCCCTGCCTGTGCCTGTGTTTGTTTTCTCAGCCTGTAATAAGCAGCCTCATCTATGGAGAAGTTTCCATATGCATTCAAACAGTCTTCGTCTTTAGAAGACTCTCCAACAAAGCTCTCAGAGTGTGTGTTTAGGGGGCTAATCATCTCCAGGCACCCCTAGAAGCTGTCATTGCTGTCATCTTCCCGTAAAAGCCTGGGCCCTTTGGAGTGCTCATAAATGGGCATTTTCATGCAGAGTCCATCATTTTGAATTGAATTTCAATAACCCCTCTAGTGGCTGCCTGCCAGCCTCAAAATGTCCGTGCTTGTGAAGCGAGCCTCGGTGAGTATGTTTGGAAGCTGGCTGGCTCTGGTTTTAGCAACATACTAGGCCGAGCCCAGAAAATATTTTGTGATATTTATTTTTACAGTATGAATGAGCAAAACATTCAAGAAAGTGTTGATGGGGCTCCAATTCTTAAAGTCTGGCGTAGAAAATAGAAATTTGGGTTCTCTACTTGAGCCCCCAGCCTCACCCTCTTCTCCCCCTTTACCAATGGTGGTGGATTGTTGCTGGCTTTGGCGCAGGCAGCAATGTGTTGAAATGCTATAAATTACAGTTAATGTGATATGATTCTGTTTACCCTTGTCCAACAGTGTTGAACCTAGCAATTTTTCCTCTTTGGCTTCCCATGAATTAAGGCGATCAGAGAAGAGCCAGTTGGAAGGCTGGATCCTTTTCATTTTCACTCAGAATCAATGACAAGTGCAAATGCTCAATTCTGGCTCGAAGGAAAAGGATGTTTGGCTTCAAGGAGGCCTTCAGAGAAAGCCCGAGACACTGTCCTGCCTGCTTTTGAAGAAAAAGGATTATGTTCTGGGATGTAAGGAATTGTAAGCATGATTCAGTTTCCCAGAGAAGATTCATACCAATAAAACTGAAATGGAAAATGCCAAAGACTTCCTAACTAGGAGCTGAATTCTGAACAGATGACTGCCATCTTTGATTTTTTTCACTCAGAGACATGAGAATCATCCTCAGGAGAAAATCTATGGAAGCCACCCTGTGTATACCAGAGTCATGAAAGAGCACTGGACCTTTTCAGGCAAGGTGACTCAGTTGGAATACAAGGAACTCAGCTACTCTGCAAGTCACAGAACTGACTGACCAGTATGACTGAGTGGCCCCAATGCCAATGAGAGTTTTTGTTGAGCAAGGGTGACATGAGCGGTACTTTAGAGGAAGTCAGAGAGTCAACAGTTTCTGGGATATTGAAGTATTGAGAAATGGCTACAATATATATGAATATAAATATAATATATATGTATATATTTATATTTAGATAAAATGCTCATAGCCACACATGAACATATACAAATATATTTATGTGTTATATAATATGCACATTATATTTTATATAATATATACCATATAATATAACATGTAATATGTACGTTGTATATTATATTTTATAATTACAGTATATATATATTTAATAAAGCAATCTAGTTGGGAAGAAGCTTACATTATTGCATGATCTAATTAAGCTTTGACTAAATGACTGCAGATGAATAGCTATGTCTTGAATGACAAGTGAAAAAGAGTTGAAGGAACTATCTATCACACAGCTAATAATTAGCTTTTTTAAGCATTGTAGGATTGGCTGGGGATAGCTCAGTCAGGAGAGTACTTGCCTTGCAAGCACAAGGACCTGAATTCCATCCTTATGACCCACATAAAAAAAAATCCTCATATGCAGATGTACATTTGTAATCTCACTGCTAGGGAGATATAGACAGGTAGACCCTTGGGCCAGTTGGCATAGCCTATTTGAGAAATTCTGGACTAGCAATCCCCTTATTAAGGCAGATGCTATTGCACTGGATGTGGGAGAGACAGCAGTTTGACTTAGTCTTTACCTTAGAAGCATAGTCTTTTGAGTGGTGGAAAAAAATCAGGCACATAAAGAAAAGCTCAGAGCAGAAAATGGTAAATAGAAGGATTGGGTCTGCAGTTTCTTCCCTCAGGTAGCAACGCCTTACCTTCACCTCTCCTTCCCTGCAGTCTTGCTCCCCATGTTTCTTATTACCCACAGTCTGCTGTCTGAAAATATTAAAGGAAAACTCTCAGAAGTAAGCAGTCTACAAATTTTGAGATAGTGTATCATTGATAATGCATTGAGTCTCTTGGGATTCTGCCTGGGATTGGACCCATCCCTTTGTCCAGAGTATATGTACATACTGTATATGCAACCTGCCAGTTAGTCACTCAGCAGACACCCTGATTGCTGCATTGACTACCAGCATGTTTCAGGGCTGGGTTGGTAGTGTAGACATGCCAAAGAGAAGCAATAAAGGGAGTTGTTAAAATAAAACAGTGAATGTTCTCCACCTAAATAAGGAATATGCTGAGCTTGCTAAGGTTTATGAACATAATATATAGATTAACACTGAGAGAAACCATCATCACATGACCTTTAGCATAGTGTTCAGCTACAATCAGGCTACTTCGATATTGCTATTTTCTTCTTGATTTATACTCGGAGCTTCATTATAGATAGATATGTATATAAAAACCATGTTCAATTTCATCTGCAGTTTCAGACATCCATAGAAGTTTTGGAACAGGTCCCCAGAGTACTTTTTATGTATACTGTGCTATACTGTGTTTAGGCCATGAATTATCATATTTCTGTATGCCACCTGCTCAGTGACAATTTACACTTTCTTTTTTTATTACTCTTAATTTACATTTCAAATGCTATCCCGAAAGTTCCCTCTCCCCTCCCCCTGCCCTGCTCCCCTGCCCACCCATTTCCACCTCTTGGCCCTGGCGTTCCCCTGTATTGGGGCATATAAAGATTGCAATACCAAGGGGCCTCTCTTCCCAATGATGGCCGACTAGGCCATCTTCTGCTACATATGCAGCTAGAGACACTAACTTTGGGGGTTCTTGTTAGTTCATATTGTTGTTCCTCTTATAGGGTTGCAGACCCCTTCAGCTCCTGGGGGTCTATCTCTAGCTTCTCCATTGTGGGCCCTGTGTTCCATCATATAGATGTCTGTGTAGGTGGATGCACATGTATGTGAAGAATAACTAGAGGAATATGTCAGGTGTCTTCTTCAATCAGTTCTTCACCCTATTTTTTGAGACAAGATCTTTCACTGAAACTGGGATCCCTTATTCTTCTAGTTTGACTGGCCAACAAGTGCCAGATATGTGTCCTTATCCACAGCCTCAGCTTTAAAATTAATAGGTATAGCCAATGCACTCAGATTTTTCTAAGCAGGCTAGGATTGTGGATTGAAAAATTAGGTCTTTGTGCTTGCTCAGCAAGGACATTGCTAACTGATCCATCTCTCCAACCCTGCCCCCATCTCAGAACTTTTTTTTTTGTTGTTGTTCCAGAAAGTCAAGAAGTGATGAAGGAAGGGAGTGGAGCAGAAAGGGAGGAAGAGGTAAGCGCAGGGATGAGAAGATAAGAGTCAACTTGGAAAGACTCGATTATCTAAAATGATAAAATGTGGGCACCACAGTGATAAAGGGAAGAGATGAGTTATGAACCATGTGAACACAGAAATCCAAGTGTATCTAGTTAATAAATATATGAGGGAAAGAGGGTGTTTTACTACAAAAGGATGACTATGGACTGGTGAGCATCCAGGGACCACCATTTTATAGCCACCACAACCAGGCTTCAGATATTCACTGGTACTAAATCTTGGTGGGTATTTTAATGAGTAGTAGAATTATTGACTTACTTCATACAATAGTCATAAGGGTGAAAGGAGGAGACTTCACAGTGGAGACATCAGGTGATATTTGGTATGTCAATGTTGCCATTACCAAGAGGGTAGATCCTATGTGGTACACCAGAATTAACATTCATTCACCTATCTTTCCAGCTATTGACTTGAGATGGCATTAAAAGAAACAGCAGAAATAAGCAGGGCTTACAAGAAGAGAAAAAATGGCCAATAGATGATGATGATGATGATATTATTATTATTATTATTAAAGTTTATCCTACTTATCAGGCAAACTCAACTATTTAGAGTACCATTGGTAAATCCTACTTTGTTATATATCCTTACCCAATGACTTGACAGACTCAGGTCTAGGAAAGAACTCCAGAACACAGCACTCATTGCAAGAAGCAGTTATCTTAGCACTGTGACCCAATGCAATTAACATCTGTATTGGTTTTCTGTAATTTATATACAAAATTTGCATAAACTTGGCAGCCTAAAAGAACACTACTCTAGAATTTCAATTTATCGTGGGAACCCAGGCATAGCTTGTCTGCATCCTCTGTGTCCATCTCTCGTAAGTGTCTATGACATGCTGGCTGGGGCTGGGGACTAGCCTGAGGCAGTGATAGTGGAGGACACACTTCCAGACTCACAGGGTTGTTGGCAGGCTGTGGTTATTGTAAACTGTCAGAAAGAGGCTGCTTTTAGCTTTCCTTTAAAACTCTCCAACAGTTATCAAGTCAGACTCTCTATAATCCACAAAGAAGAATGCACTAACAAGAGGCAACTTAGAATCTTTCCCATGTGATGGATTTACTTCTCCTTATTCCTTTCCTCATTCTCTTTCCATTTTCCATGTATGTATGTATCTATGTGTATGTATGTTTGTTTGTGTGTATGCATATATGTATTTGTATAGATATGTCATTGTGCATGTGTGCAAGCCAGAAGACAACTTGTGGGAACTGGTTCTCTTGTTCCACCCAGGGGATCAAATCCAGGATTTTAGCCTTAGTGCTAAACATCGTTACCGACTGAGCCATCTTGCCAGATCTTTCTCTCTCTCTTTTTGTCATGATAGGACCCAGGGCGTAGGTAAGTGTTCACTAAGTTACTTTACCAGCCCAGGTGTGGCGTCTCATCCCTTGGCTTTATTTGGACCACTAGAAGTGAACCATTGAGCTATCCCATGTGGAGGGGGCAAGGATTATGCAAGGCACGAATACCAGGAGGTAGGGATCATTAGTGACCATTTTTAGAATCTTCCCCCAGGGAAACCAAGTGTGCATCAAAAGAGCAAGGCTGGATGGATGCTAGCAGCTCTATAGCAAGGGAAGTACAGCAGCAGCCTATAGGAGCTATGTCCTTATGTAGGCCTGGCCTTGGATAGGATTTTCTAAGTCTTCCAGTAAGTAGATAAAGCAAGGAAGTGTTTTTGCAAGCAATGGACATACTTTCAAACCAGCTGTATGAAAAAAAAATGTTTTTTTCAAATGATCCATACTGAAATACATGTATTCCCTGAAATACAAAAGAGAAAACTTAGGAGGAACTTTGATCAGTTAGGACTTGAAGGAAAAGGACATAGGCTCAGAGTTGAGGCAGGGTAACAGTAGACAGCTATTCTTACTGATTATTAATTTTAGCTTTTATTTAATTGGCTTTTATTTAAATAGGGGGTATATTCATGTACTACTATATTTTCTAAAATAAAATAAAATAAAATAAAATACAAAACCAAGAAGGTGAGGTTCAAATCAACCAGTGCTGGTTTTCCAGACTGTCACATGCTATTCATCAATGGGCAGCAATAGCACCAATTCATTGTGCAAGTTCTTAAGGTCTACTTGGCCTTCTGTCCCAGAGTCACCCCTGGTATTTCTGACTGTTAGTGGAACAAGGACACCAGTAAAGGCTGTGCTGTCACACAGGAGCTGCAGAAGCAGAACTTCAGGGGTCTGGCAGCTGGATCCTATGGAACGCCCTCCTTTCCCAGACATAAAGGAAGAATCACGGTAGCCACCCAGAGTGAGGTTGATGCTGTGGGGGCACTTCTGGGAGGCCACGGGAAGGGATGTGGGACAAATGGGCCCTATTGTGGCATGTCTCTTTGTTTTGTGACCTACTTTGTCATCAGACCAGATGCCCTCGATGGAGGCACATTTGGAGAGCTACCAGCCTCTGGTGACTTCTGGGGGGGCTACCTCATCTCTTTGTGCCTTCAGCTGTCAAGCAGTGCTGGCCAGTATGCCACAACCGCGATGTGAGGGCTGAAGGAGCTGACAAACCTGCTCCCCAGAGCTTAGCAAGACACAAGGGAGGCCAGCAGGGCTGCTGCAGAGGTTGTCTTCTTGGATCCAGGAGAACTGGCTTCTTAGGCTACTGTCTTCAGCAATTCATAGTTGTTGAATTGCCTTGGCCCATTGAATCCATAAAGCACCCCAGGGTAGAAATTACCTTCAGTCTTCCTAGTTTATAGACAGGACCATTAAGGCTCACAATTCAATTTACCTCTTCAAGTTCATGAACTGGGAAACAGCATTCCTGAGATTGAGATTTAGGTCTATATGTCTCTGAAGCTTCTATTCACAGATGTTGCATAGCTCCCTAATCCTCAGTACCCTGTGGGAATCTAGCTATCCCCTGCTTGATGTGATTTCTACTATGTAGAACAATAGCCTTCAGGCTGAGGCTGAGAGGACAGTTAACTTCACCTTTGAGTGCAAATGCTGAGGTGTAAACTGTAACTTTGTGAAAGTAAGTCATTGGTGTGTCTGCTATAAACTACAAGGTACATAATGATAAATTATTTTATTCACTCAAGTAAAATGTTACCACCTATGAACTTGTCAATTAGAGCAGGAACATGTGGCCACATGGTTATACAAAAATCATACTAAAGACACCAAACTCTTTATTATTAATCATACCAGACATGACCCTCTTATCTGGGATTATACAAGAAGGAGCATACCAAGACAGAGATGTGGCAAGCATATTGGGACATCATTTGGTCATTTGTCATAAACCTTATCCAGGAAATTGCCACAGTGAAAGACCTCTGACTTAAGGCTTCCAGCTCAGTTTCTCCAGTCTATAACATAGTCCACTCCATATTGACATTCCAAAGTGCCTGCTACCTAGGCCTACAATTGAAGACGAGTCCCCTATCTAGTCAACCACAAAGATGCTTCATGAGTCTGAGTCAGCTATCTGCATGTAACTTAAATAGATCCTTTTCTTTGCCATTCTATAACCTGTATATTATTGAGTGAAGTATAATATGTAATCTGAGAGGTGATATTAGTTATTAAGATGGGTATGAAAGAACCCGTGTTTGCCAATGCCCAAGGATACCCACTGAATCCACGAGTGTTTAGTGAATTAAAGACAATGAAGTTGGTGGATCTGGAGACCATATTGTTTATCCAATAAATTTGGATCATATAGAAAGACAGGAATGTATCCAGTCATGTATCTGACATAGCTCACTTAAGACATACCCACATCATTTTACTCTTGGAATTGTGAGAAATTGTTGTTAGGCATTGTGGGTCTTGGGAAGAGAGCAGAAAGAACACTTAGGGGAACATTATCTGGGAGGGCGCTGGGACGTTACCACAGAAATATGGACAGAAAGATGAGTTATGAAGTAGTCAGCATAAAAACTGCTCAGGACTTCCTCAGAGACCAACTAATCAAGGAGATAAAAGGCGAGGCATCTGATTTGAGTTACATGCTTCCCATGCTTGACACGTGCATATGTGTGTGCATAATTATACTCACACACACGGAAGATTTACAAAGTCATCCAAGGCCTCATTTCCCTTTGGTGGCACTTGTAGAGGCACACTATGACAGAACTACAAGTGTGCCAGGAAACTTTCCAGATTGCTCTCTGTGGTCTGCAGGAGCTGCTAGATAAGTTTATGCATATGTCCCATTTCATTGTGATGCTGTGATACAGAGAGCATCTATGTTTTCCTCATGTGTCCCCTAAGAGTGGGACAGTGATCCAGCAAAGTGGTGCTGTTTGACCAGCATAGCACTGAGAGGAAAATCCAGACCTCCTGGTCCCATGAACCAGTCAGGGTCAATGAAGTTCCTCAGAGTGGGAAAGAATGTTAAAGAAAGTTAGTTAAATGCTCATATATATTCTCTGAAACAAAGATTCACACTGAGAATTCAAGCTTGATTGTAGAGGCCAAGGTGATGGCTCAGTAGTGAAGAGCATCATGTTCCATTCTTAGTTTCAATCCCAGCACCATGTTGGGTAGCTCCCAATTACCTGTGACTCCAACTTGAAGGGCATTCACTGCATCTGGCCTCCATGATCACCAGCTCTCCTGTACATACTCCACATACACATAATTAAAAATAAAGATGTCCCTTTTCCATCCCTGATCATGAAAGGCAGAGAGTTATGAGTAATGTAAAGATGTGCCAGATTGAAACATTCTTGCCTTCCTTCTGGGAACTAAAACAAAAAAACAAAAAACATGGTGGAGCTTCTTTGGAAATGCCTTGACAGCTTCCAAATCTTAAGCAAAGAATCACTCACTATGTTACCCAGAAATTCTACTCCTAAGTATTGGAAAGACCTGAAAACATGCAGACATGCACAGGTGTTCACTGAAGTGTGATTAGCCAGAAAATACCACAAACTAAATGCATACCAGTCAGTAAATGGGTAGGCAACGGGTGCTAACCCATACCATGGAATCTGGAAAAGAACACAATGTGAAAGAAAGCCAGACACAGGATAGAGAGTATTATGTCACTCGGTCCATAGGAACTGTCCAGAATAGACAAGTCTGTAGACATGAACCTTAGGGTGGTAGTTGTGTAGGGTTTGGAATCAGGTGAGATGTCGTGATTGGTAGTGTGTGTTGAGTGTTGGGGTTCTACTCCTGGCCAATGGAGTTGTTCTAGAATTAGATTATGGTAATGGTTATATATGTAGGAACATACTAGATATTTCACAGTTGAGTACAAGTCTGACTTGCTCTGTTTTTTGAAAACCGAATGTGCTTTTGATTATAAGAAATTCTGTATTGCTCGTCCCAAGGCAGTGTACGGAACAGAGCAGCTCATCTCAAGGTGGCTTTACAGCCCATCTTTCAGAACATAGTAGAGTATATAAGGGAAGAGGACTCCTGCCCTTTCTTAAGTTGAACAAGTAATAAAATCGATGTAGCCATCAGTTTGAAAGAGGTCAGTAGGTAACCAAGAATAGCAAAAGACGGTAACTTTAACCTGCAAACAAAAGTACACACTGGTACTCCTTGCACCTAGACAAAGCTGGGGTCACTGGTGTATGGTCGCTCAGTGGACCATGGCTGGAGATGCTGCAGGTCACCTTTTTGTTAATACTTATGGTAGTGGGGATTTTAGTTCCTTTCCCCAGCAAGGGAAGGATTGATAACTGCTGGTTAGGAAGATGGGAAAGTGTGCTGGCTAGTTTTATGTCAACTTGACACAAGCTGGAGTCATCAGAGAGGAGGGAGCCTCTTTTGAGATAATGTCTCCATAAGATCAGGTAGTAGGCCAGTCTGTATGGTATTTTCTTAATTAGTGATTGATGTGGAGGCCCTAGGGGTTGTGGTGCTAGATTCTATAAGAAAGCTATCTGAGCAAGCCAAGGTGAGAAAGCCAGTAAGTACCACCCCTCCATGGCCTCTACATCAGCTCCTGCCATCAGGTTCCTACCCTCACTGTTTTGGGTGATAAACTGTTATATGGAATTAAACCCTTTTCTCCTCAATTTGCTTTTGGACATGGTGTTTCATTATAGCGATAGTAATTCTAACTAAGACAGAAAGGGAAGCTGTTTCAGTCAAGAAGATAGTCTGGAAATGAATTTAGGAAAACGTACAACCCAATAACCATTAGGTTTAGATGGCCAGTCACCTGCAAGGGCCTTCCTTTCTGCTTAGGGAACTAACTCTCAAAAGGAGACTACTCCTCTATCTCCCTCCTCTAAAATGACAAGACACAGAGTTTGTATAATTTTTCCTTAAAATGCTTATTTAGATGTGACATTAGAATCAGCATGTACGTTTTAATATAAGCTGAAGTCCTCTGGGTTTCTTTTGTACAATGCATGTACAAGCACACATACAAAGTGTGCTCACTGATATCTGGGACTATGAGTGATAGGAAATGTGGACAAGACATGCATCTGATGGTGTGAGCATTATACCCTTGTATATGTGTGGATGGGGGAGATGGGTGCAAAGTTGTATGTAAGTCCATGCATATTGGCATGTGTATAGATGCTGGAAGGTATATTTGTGCATGTAGTGCTATAGTATGTGTGGTTCTGTGTGAGGTGTGTGTGTATGCATGTGTGTTTGGCTGTGTGAGTATATGCATATGTATGTGTATATGTGTGTGTGAGTGTGTGTATGCATGCATGAGTGTGTATGTGTGCATGTATACATGCATGAGTGTGTGTATGTGTGTTTGTGTATGTATGTGTCTGGGGGTGTATGCCTGTGTTTATGCATGTGTGTGTGTTTGTGTGTGTATATGTATGTTTTTATGTGTGTACATGTGTATATGCATATGTACATGCATGTGTATATATGTGTGTGTGCATGAGCCTTGTGTATGTGTGTGTGAGCCTGTATGTATGTGTGTATATGTGTATGTTTATGTGTGTGTATGCATGTATGTGTATGCATGTGTCTGAGTGTGTATGTCTATGTTTATACATATGTATTTGTTTGTGTGTGTGTATATGTATGTTTTATGTATGTATGTGCATGTGTGTATGAGTGTGTGTGTGCATGAGCCTATGTGAATATATGTGTGTGTATATATGTGTGTGTGTGTTGTGCATGTGTGTGTGAGCCTGTGTGTATGTGTGTATGTATATATGTGTGTATATATGTGTATGTGCATGTGTATGTGAGTGCATGTGTTGTGCATGTGTATGTGTGTGTATGTGTGTATGTGTATATGTATGTGTATATGTGTGTATATATGTGTGTGTGTGTGTGTGTGTTCATGATGGGTCACAGGAGCTCCTACTTTCATTGTTTAAGCTTTCTAGAATGCACAATGGAGTCTGACACTAAGCTGATACTGCCATCTGGGACTCACCATGTGCTCAGTGATCACTGCTCCAGTGACAAGCTCCCACCCAGGACAGGGCCTTCTCGCCCACCTTCTCAAATCACCCCACTGCCCCAGATGCCCTTGCCTGCAGTAATGCAGGCTCACCTCTAGGGAACAGGAGGCCTGTGGTCTCCACAGCCACCAATAATGCTCTGCTCCGTGAAGGCACAGGAACTCAAGATAAATGCTTGCCTGAATGTCATTTACAGGAGAGAAGAAAGGAGGAGTCAAAGCAGGGTAAGGCCTGAAGCTGACAGTGTCTGGGAAGGCAGAGGTATCTCCATTTGTCTCCTTCCCTTCACTGCTGGGCCTCAGTTACACAGCTGGACAGTCAGCTCTGAAGTGAGTTCCTCAGCAGTAGCTGGGCTGCACCGTCAAGAGAGGGAGGGGGCAACCTCCCCTACCTCACAAGCAGAGAAAGATGGTTTCCCAAGCTCCTGCAGACAGGTTCCTGGGGCGATGTGAGGACTGGGCCTCTAGGCAGGCTGATTTGAAATGCTTCCAAACGGATATCATGCTTCCAAGCCTTGGCCCCTGGGGCTAAAGCTGAACTGGACTGGGGAGGGGTCCAGGGGGCTGGAATTCAGGCACCCGCCCCCCCAGCCAGGAGGGTTTGTTTAACCCCTCAGGGGTGCTGTATGCCTTCCTTGTCAAGGTGGTTTGCGGCTTAGTGAAGTGATATTTATAGAGTGCTCTGTGATTCTTGGGTGAACATTCGTTTTATAAATGAATGATCAAATTTATTAGCAATGAGTAACTAACCCGTCTACATTTATTTTGTTGATAATACAAATTTACAAGGTTTTAATTGCCAGTTTAAAAACCCCAAAACCCATACATAAATACATGGGTAATAAAATATCTCCCCACTGTGCCCTTGACTTCTGTAGTTACACCCGGGCGGGCTCATGGGAAGGGTTCAAAGGGGCTTCGGATGGGTTGGTATAGCTTGCCTAAAGGGACTCAGGGCTAGAAGCAATTAGATTCAAATCCCATTCATGATAATTTTCTGAGTTTCAAACAAAGTGATTCTACTGATAATATTTTGCTTTGCAATGCTTATTCATTATCTATTTTTATTCCCTACATCTGATTTATTACCCCATGACCCTTTTGACCTTGCTGCTCCTAGTGTGGTCTTTTAGATCACCTGATACTTGCTAGAACTATGTGATCTTTGTACCATGTAAGACCTGCTGTGTCTGAACCTGGATCTTAATAGTATCCCAGGCAGAGTGTATGCATATCAAGTTTATGATCTGACTCATTGGGGGCAAGTTGTGGTCATTCCCATTTCAGAGTCAAAAAGACTTGAGCTCCAGAGAGACTCAGTACACTTGCCCACAGCAAGCTGAATTTGGTTCTGGCCTGTTGTAGTCAAAGTGCTTAGCCACAAGCCAGATGTTGCAGGTGTGTGGAGTCTACTGTGAGAATCCAGAAGCATGGACTTGTGAGGACAGTGATGACAGTCCTGGGCCCCCAAGGTAGTGACTTCACTGGGCTCTGGTCCAGGGATTGTATACTCAGCTGTGTGAAGCTTCATCTTTTAGAGCGTGTGAGGGGAGACTCATGATATTCTGTCTTAATGGGATGCTCTTCCGAGAGACCAAGGAGCTCCTTCAGGCCATGGCTACAGGTAGGCTCAGAATGTATTTATCTGGTAGAGATGTATCAGTCTACATATTGCTTATGAAAAAAATGAAGCCTTTTAAAAATGAGTGGTTTTATTCCTAGAAACAGAGTCTAAGGTACAGGTGAAATGGTGAGTCGAGCATTCTTCTTGATAACAACTTCACAAATTTCGAGTGTTTAAGTGGAGAACTGTCATGAACGCCTCACACAGAATGTGAATAGATAGGGGAGGCCCTGATAACAAGCAGGAAGAAAGGCTAACAAATAAGATAAATTGGATCATTCCCATGTACACTGCTAGTATTCAAAGCAAGCCATATCAGATCTTGGCCTTCAATATTGAGCTGATTGAACCAGAAGTCATCTGGAGCAAGATTCCCACCAATACCCAAACTATCTGACCACCCTCTTTCTAAAACCTGTTTTGATGGCCTTAACAATCTGATCTTGCCTTCAGTGGGCTTACTTTATTCAAGACAGGAGGGTTTCATGGGTCAGCCTGGGCATTAGTTATGTCAGGTTCTAGAGGAAGTGTGAAGAGAAAGTAAAAGAAGAGATATTGGAACAGATACATCCTGATCCACTAGACTTCCTGTGTACGGGTGGTAGGCTGCCTTTGTACTCAGGGAACCCCAGTGTCAGCCCATCCATGGGTCAAGTCAGCCCATCCATGGGTCAAGTCAGCCCATCCATGGGTCAAGTCAGCCCATCCATGGTCAAGTAGGTTGGTGGGTCATATGTTATTTATTCATGCAAAGGAGTGTATGACTTGGATGTTCAGAGAACAAAGGTGTTTTAATAAGTAAACTAGCCCTTCTTATACACACAGTCTCCTCCCTCTAATTGTCCGACCATAGTTGTCTTAAAGGCACACTTCCCTTCTATATTTTACCAAAATCACTCAAAACACCTTCTGAGACCAGGACCTTCTAAATTTATGATCTGTCATCTGGAACTTTCCCTAAGAGAAAATGTATTCTGTAAGAAACACCCCCCTAGGGAGTGTTATTTTCAAAGAGTGCACGAGGTCCAGGGAAAGAGATGGCCTCCCCCAATGGAAGCACAAACAATGGGATTGACACCAGCCAGACCTCATCTTAGGCAATGAGAACTCCTCCCAAGGCTCTGCGGAGGGGTGCAGACAAAGATTTTTCACAATTGCCCTTTGTTTCTGATTCTGTTAGAAATTATGGGATCATGGAATGAATACGAATTTAGGGATATGGTTTCATCTTTCTGGGTGTCCTCTCATGAGATGACTGTACCCTACACAAACCTAGGCCACCCAGCAAACAAGACAGATTCCTGGCTCTGCCTTTGCACAGACTCAAAGTGTGGTTATGGAATAGCAGTCAACTTTTGCTGCTGGATATAGAAATGGGAAAATCCTACGGGTTCTTGCCCTTGTGGTGTGCCACACAAGACAACTGATGGCAAACAGGTTTAATAAGGGCAGACAGTGTCCCATGGTTCAAACATGAACACCTATTCTATTCCAGTGCATGAATGTTCATTCTGAATGTTTATGAACTTCCTAGGAAAGAAGTTTGGAATTCTTCACTATGCAGAATTATCTATCTATCTATCTATCTATCTATCTATCTATCTATCTATCTTTCTATCTAGCCCCAGTAAAGAGATAAGTAGCATTTCCATGTTAAATAAATCTTATTAGAGATTATCTATAAAAGGCATATACAACAATACCCCCAAACTCAAAGGATCAATATAACATATCCTGATGTGGAAAATGCTTGTAGATGTAGTTTGCTCTTCTGAATGCTGCAGCTCCCACAGATGGGAACCCCTGAAGAAACCTGAGGTTCTGTAGGAAGGTAGGGACCAGGGGTATGCATGATAGAGAAATGACTAGCTAAGTTGGGCAATGAGCTCTCTTTGAGGAAGTGGTATTTTAGTTAGGTGAAGAATCTGAATTTATCCAAGGAGGTCATAGGAAAGAACCATACAGAAAATTAATTAAAAAAACAAGTGAAGACCCTTCGTTGGCCCAGGAGTTGCATGCTTTTGAGACCAGCAAGAAGGTCAGTGCAAGAGCCTGGTGTCACAGCATTGCAAACTAGAGTGTGTCATGATGGTTTTGGAAATGAATGGCACTAGGTCATGCAGTTTATGGATCTGCTAAGAGTATCTACTTCAGTAGCAGCAGTCTGAGAAACAGGGCTTAGAAGTTAGGCCTGGAAGTGGAATTGCACATAGGAAACTGTGGCGATCACTGGAAGCAAAGATGCCTAAGCCATGTGGTAGAGCTGCAGGAAGCAATTCAAGATTTATTTGTAGTGTTAAAGTTAACAGAATGGTTGGAGGATTAGTGAGGGATGGTGTTAGAGTTTTAGTTTAAGGACCCAGTGGGGAGGTGTGTGGATTACTTCAGACATTAACATCTCAGGAGAAACCAGTTTGAAGATGAAGCAAGCACAGAAACCTCATCATGCGGAATCAGAAGAGAGACTTTGCAAGCTTCAGTCCCCATGGCCTCCATGTCTGCTGGGAATCAGAAGAGAGCCTTTGCAGGCTTCAGTCCCCATGGCCTCCATGTCTGCTGGGAATCAGAAGAGAGCCTTTGCAGGCTTCAGTCCCCATGGCCTCCATGTCTGCTGGGAATCAGAAGAGAGACTTTGCAGGCTTCAGTCCCCATGGCCTCCATGTTGCCCCAGGCCCTGCCTCCGAGCACCGGGCACCATGGTTAGGCTCCTTTCTAGCATGTGGATCTTAGAGACACTGACTCTAAGTGGACTCTTCTGCCTCTTGATTGCCAAAGAATCATGGGCTGGATCCCTCTAGTCTCTTCCCCTGTCAGCCCTTAGCCTCCTCTGTGACTCAAGTCTTCTGTGTCACACTCACAAAGGACATTTGTCACTGAATTTAGACCAAGTGAGTTTCTATCTAGTGAGTTTCCCCTCAAGATCTCTTAAAGTGATCATCTCTATAGAGACTTTCTTCTAGTGGGGCCACACTCAGGCTCTAGCTGCAATGTGGGCTAGGTGGCTGGTGCAGCTATATAGACAGCTAACAGTTCTTAGTCACCACTCCCCTGTGACTACTGCAGCACATTGGTCTTTCTAGACTGATTGTGGACTCTCCTGAGAGAGAGAGAGAGAGAGAGAGAGAGAGAACACAAGCATGTGTATCACATGGATGTCTGTGTGAGTCTATGAGTCCACCTCTCAAATGATTTTTCATACACCCTGTAGAGTCTTTTGAAGCAATGCATTGAACCACAGATAGGACGAGGTTGACTCTGGCTGGTCATTTGCACCTTCATACAAGTGCCACAGCCTAAAGGGTATGAGCTGGTGTGTTCACAGGTCTCTATCACCAGACCCGCATACAAGCTGCCCACAAGCCCTGGGTCTTCTGGTTTGCCTTATTACCAGTTATCCATCATGATTCTTTTTTTTTACATTTCAAATGTTATCTCCCTTCCTAGTTTTCTTTCCGCAAACACCGGGGCATTGAGTCTCCAGAGGACCAAGGGCCTCCCCTCCCACTGATAAGGCCATCCGCTGCTACATATGCAACTGGAGCCATGGTCCCTCCATGTATACTCTTTGGTTGGTAGTTTGTGCACCATATTAATGCACCATTCATTCAACCTAGCCCCTATTCCTAAAATTAAAAAGTTAAAGAATAGAGTTGCTCCTTATGCAAGTCTATAACATAACTTGCTATGATTTGCTGTCTGCTGGTCATTTCACAACTCTCACTGCCATTTCTTGCCATATTCCTGGAAGAGTAGGCAAGTCACTTTAATAAGGTTAGTTTGAAACATCTCTTCATTAAAGAGAAAGCCTAGAGAGGTGTCTGTAGGCTACCTTCCTGGAGGAGAGGGCACAGAGCTTCTTGGTCACACACTTCTTCAAATGCCACCACAGCCTGGGTAAGCCACTGCTCCACTTTTGCAGCAGGCCCTGCAGTTTCCCACTGTTGCATTCTGGACAGGTGCTTACCTGCTTACTGCTTCTGGGATAATTGTCCTCCTTTTCCCTCTCGTTTGTAACATCCCTGTATTTGAGTTGTAATTTGTTTTAATTTCACTGTTCCGGGGGACCTAGAGGCAGTTTTCAGAACACCATCCCCGGTTTGAAACCATACTCCGTCCTATCCAGATGCCCACACAGTAGCCATCCTTCTGCATCCTCATCTCCACTTCCTGGAGGCCCAGCACTGCTTACACACAGTTCCCTGCATGGTCTTGACTTGATGGATGTATTAGAGGAGCTAGTTCTGTTGGCTCATGATCCTGCACGTGTTCTACAGCAGCTCCTTCAGGACATGGGAAAGTACTTGGTCACCGGGTTGATAAGGTAGCTGCCACACAGGAAGCAGAATATATAGGCATTTATGTGCCAAAGCTTAGTCTTTCTGTTGACATCTTTGGCTTCTCTCATGGACATCTTAGAGCCCTTACTCATCCCATGGCATAGGGGTATCAAGCCATCAAACATGAACAGAGCCTTCTGGCCTCACAACCCTGGCTGGTGTCTGTACTTCCCTTCTAGCCTGTGCTTCTTTTCCATGGAGAATGCAAGCCTAGGCTCCTGATTTCATTGTGAGGCTTGCATGCTGGGAGACTAGAAGAGGCATATGTGTCCTAAAGGAATTGTTTCTTCCAGTCCCCCCGAAGGTAAGGGGAAAGATACAATTGCCCTTTTAATACATCACCAATGAAGCCCAAACTATCTTCTATCTTTTGATATAAATAAATGAGAAAATGTAGATGTTAGTATGGCTGTCCAGAGTAGCAGGCCCAAGCTTACTTTGGAGATTAGGGTTTTTAATAGAATAGGATTGTTACAAAAGTTTGTAAAGAAAGGATGTTTTCTATATAGGAAACTTCTTCAATATGTTATTGCTTTAGTTTTGAATGTTGAAGGCTTTTGTGATGGGCTCCCAAGGCACTTCCTAGATGTGATTTGGATCTCAATTGCTGAGCTTACAAACAGCACTGGTTTGGGCGTCAAGTGCTGGTCAAGCCATCCAGAAAATGGCCATTAGAAGTTCATTTCTCTTGTGCTTCCTATCTTGATGCAGCATCATTCTTTGACAGATCATTGCCTTTCCTGGATCCAGTTAGTGGTTGTAAAGGAAGCTTCAGTTTCTGGCTAGCTACCACAGCACAGGTGGAGACAGTCAGCTCAGGGAATTCTGTAGCCTCTTAGCCTAGGCTAAATGGGAGTTTAGTGAACCTCTTTGGGATTTGTCAGAGAGAAAGATCACATTTCCAGTGGGGAGAATGTAAATTCAGAATCCAGGAAGAGAGAGGTAGCTTATAATAATAATCTCTTACTCCTGTACTGGGATTTCCATTTCACAAAATATATACAGTACTCAATGTGGTTCTCTGCCCCCAAAAGTCTTTGAGTTATACATTAAGACCCTCAATTTACAGACCTGGGAACAAGAGATAAGTCACCTGACCAGAATCACTGACTAAGAATAGGACTTGCATTCAGACCTTTTAGCACCATGTTCAATGGATGTGTTAGAGGACAAGACCACCACACTTTACCTTTGCTACACAGCGAAGTGGTGAGGCAGATTTGCTTACTATTGATAGCCTCATCTGTTATAACGGGAAGGCTTGAGGTTTGAAACAAACAGATAAATGAATGTAAGCCTGAGCTTCAGGGGTGACATTGATATTGATACGTGAATCAGCACATGGTCCCCATCATAATCTGTGGAAATGGTTCAAGAGTTGGGCTCAGCTGCCCGTGGCCACAAGCCAAGCCTGCCCGCTGCCCGCTTCTCTCAAGTGTAGCTTACATGGCCATGCCTACACAGTTTGGTTTTATCTCTGGCTGCTCTTAGGCTCTATTGAAAGGGGGGCTTCTTGATCCAGATACTAGAATGCTTGATCTCCTTTCTCTCTATCTGGACCTTTACAGTAAGAGTTGTAGCCATGATTTAAGTCTGGTTTGTTCATCTTGAATTGAACCATATGCAGTTGTAATTTTTGAGGCATGAAATAAAGGTTAGTGAATACCAGATAAGAAGCATTCATTCCATGCATGTGCCACAGGTATGGAATGACAGTTGGTATTTCAGTCCTGCTAACTGTGGAGAACCAACCTTCGTTTCCTGCTTCGTTTTACCTCTTTCTCCGGTTCCAGGCTCTCTTGGGAACCTGAGAGAACTCTATGCTCTATATTACATGACTAGTTGCCACAATCCCCATGTGAGGCATCATGGCCATGTGTTCCAGGACAAGAACCAGGCTAGGTGTAGATGAACTGTCTACAGTTCTCAGATATGAGAATTTTCAGGGTTTCTGAATCCACTAACTTCTACAGTTTTGTCTCCTCTTGCCCCACATGTCATGGTCTTCCAACAGTCTTAGGGATTGCCTGTGGATCCTTTCCAGCTAGCCAACTGGTGAAGGGAGAATGAGCAAGGGTAGAAAAGCAGTACGTGTTAGGGACAGTTCCTAGAGCACTTCTGCCCACATGCTGGAGGGATAAAGTAGTTATATGATCACAGTTGTGTGTAAGGAGCCTGCACAGTACAGCTTGAAGTCGTGGTTAGTGGTTATGGGTTTCTGTTCCATGGGATAGGGTTCTTGAAAGTTGTCAAGAATAAGGTTTACTTTTAAAGACACCAAGTGAGATTTTTGAAGGTGGCAATAGGGTAAAACTGGCCACTATGCATGGAAATGATTGGTGATCGAGGACAAAAAGAAGTACAACACACCCAAATACAGGATGATAGTTCATGTAAATAACAAAAAAAATCATCTACCAAACTGCATATGCCTCTATAGAAGGGGATATGATAGTCTGCACAGTGCATGCACATGAACTTTCAAACTGTGGTGTGAAAGTTGGCTAGACAAGTCATGCTGCAGCCTATTGCACTAGCCTGCTGCTGGCCCACAGGCTTCTGAATAAGTTTGGTATGGACAAGATCTATGAAGGCCAGGTGGAAGTGACTGGAGAAGAATAGAACGTGGAAAGCATCGACGGTCAGCCTGGTGCTTTTACCTGCTATTTGGATGTAGGCCTTGCCCAATTTACAACTGGAAATAAAGTTTTTGGGGCCCTGAAGAGGGATTTGGATATAGGCTTGTCTTTTCCTTATAGTACCAAGTGATTCCCTGGTTATGACTCTGAAAGCAAGGAGTTCAATGCAGAGGTACATCGGGAGCGCATCATGGGTCAGAATGTGGCAGACTACATGTGCTACCTAATGAAGGAAGATGAAGTTGCATATAAGATACCGTTCTCTTAGGACTCAAGAACAATATAACTCCAGACATGATGGAGGAGATGTATAAGAAATCTCATGCTTCTATCTGGAGAACCCAGTCTATGAGAAGAAGGCCAAGAGAGAGGTGAAGTAGAAGAGGTAGAACTGTCCCAATCTGTGTCTTGCCCAGAGGAAAGATCAGGTTGCTCAAAAGATGGCTAGCTTCCTTGGAGCACAGGAACAGGCTGCTAAAAGCTGAAGCAATTTTCTGTGAAGATTTTTTTTTATAAAGACAATAAATGAATAAATATATTAACCAAGCAGAAAAAAATGTGGAATCACACAAGGAAAGCTCGAAGGGTCCTGCTTTCTTTATCTAGACCTGTGACCACATCAAATGCCTTAGGGTTGTTCCTCTTAGGGCTGTCTTCTCCCAGCTATCCCTCCCTGCCTTAATTTCTTCCCCTCTCTTCCCTCATTTCTTCTCCCACTACTTCTTCATTTCCCTTAGAATCTGTTTGTGGCTGACTCTTTGGACAGGATGTCTACCCAAAGCTCTTTAGAACTAGTTTCTGTCCTGTGAGCTGCTTTCATACTACCTGAGTTGACAGAGGAAAAATATTAGAGAGAGAGAAAAAAAGCAAGAATTGTGCCTCTTTGACAGCAGCCAGGGCAAGGAAGTTCTGCACTCTACTCTGAAGCTGAATGGGCCAAGAACATTTGGCTCATGTATGTGTGACTTTAAAGTGGTATTTAATTAAAAAGTTGCAAGCTCATGAAACAAAGGATTCCGTTGGGCTCTCCCTTGTACAGTTCCAGTTTCTAGGAAATAATAATGTGTGATTTATGGGCTTCCTTTCCACAGAAGTATGGAAGTTATATGTAGTTCATGTTTGAATGAGAAAGAAAAATCCCCTATGGGAGCTCATTATCTGTCTGGCTAACAAACGACAAAGGACAAATCTGGAAACATCTTTCTTGGTCAGCTAATATTTATGACACATCCTGATGGTAGAACATCATTCTCAGGGCAGGCTCTGGAGTTTATTATTGTTATTATTTTTTTGTCTTCTCATTCTTCACGAATGCATCATTTTTTGAAAAAGTTTTGGGCCAGATGTATGCTTTCTTCCTTTAGGGTCATTCATTGGTGGAAAAGAAGTCCTATAAAACCATGAATGGTTCTTTGTGTAGCAGAAAGGGGTTAGCCCAGAAACCCACCACTAGTCAAAGCACAGAGAAAATGCCTCAGTGGAGTATTGTATCATCCCTTCTCTAAGGCCCGGGAACCATCATGGAAGGAAGAGCAGAAAGACTCTAAGAGCCAGAGATGGGAAGGTCTCGAGTGAAACGATGTCTGCAGGACACAACCTGGTTGTTATACCTGTGAAGTCACAGCAGCTGGGGTTGCCTGCACAAGGTCAAGTCATTTGATATTCTAGACCCTACTTCTAGCTGAGGTTCCTGTAGGGACAGCCATCTCTTTCCTTTAAGAATGTAGATCCTAGTAGGTTGACCATGCTCCATTGTGTGGCTTCATACCTATGAGTTATAAGAAGTAAAAATTGTATCCAAGGGGTTGTTACAAACAAAAAGGGAAGACATGAAGTTTTGGAAAGGCAGGGAGGTTCAGATAGAACTAGGAGGGCATGAAGGAGGGAGGAAAGGATAACAATATATTGTATGAAATTATTAAAGAATCATTTAAAATGCTGTATTTTTTTCAAAAACTGAATGGTGAATTCTACATCCTGTGCAATACTATTTGGAGATAGTTAGTTAATCAGTTTGCCTATCTATCTATCTATCTATCTATCTATCTATCTATCTATCTATCTATCTTCTGTTCCAGGCATGGAATCCAGAGCCTCATGTGTGTTGCATATTTGCTCTTTCATTGACCATTTTGAAGAGAAAGGATAGTGTTCTTGTTGGAATGTGAAATGCCCCCAAATAGTCTCATGTGATTGAATAATTGACTGCATCTGGTAGCATTGTTTGAAAGTGGCCTAGAACCTTTAGGAGATAGAACACTTCTCTGAACGAAACAAGTCACTGGGGCTTTAGGTTTAGCCTAGACCATCCTAGCCTAGTTTCCCTTCTTCTTCCTGACCACTAATGCGATGTGATCAAACTGACTCTGGATTCTGCCACTGCGTCCTTTCCACCATGACAGGCTATATTTCTTTTAATTAAGTACCAACATGACTCCTCCTTCCATCAAGTTTCTTCATGTGAAGCACTTCATTATAAAGGGAAACGTGACTAATAGAAGCAGTCATGTTTCTTTTCTGTTCACAAACTTGACATGACATCAAAGAGCTAAGATATACTGTACTTGTGGGCAGAGATTGTTTTCGAGACTCTGAACTTAACCAAGAGTTCCTTCTCACCGTCACTGGTGTTTTACCACTGTGGTTCTGCTTAGTTTTCTGGTGAGTGTATGTGGTCTGTGTGCCACAGACTCACTGAGGGTTGAGACACTGCTTTGCCCATGTTAACTGTCTCCCATGTGTCTAAAGCAGACGTTGGCATCTAACATGCATTCTGGATATTAGAGAGGAAGATACAGAGGAAGGGACAAGTGGGTATGCCCACACTGTCTAGAAGGAAAGAGAAACAGACCATGAGAATGAGGTTCCCCTTGACTGAGACGTGGCACCATCCTTTGTGACTGACTTGGGTCCAGGGATTTGCCACCCTTGGTTCCTCTCCATGTAACCTGCAGGGAGCACTCCACTAATGAGAAAAGCCCCAGCTGTTCCTTAGTTCATCTCTCGGGCTGATCCTACTTCAGTCTGACTTAACCCTCTAGGGCTACTAACATGAAGAGAAGTGGCAGTGGAAGTTCATGACTTCAAACATATTTTAAATTGTTTTAGATTTTCTTCTCACTGGGAGCACCTCAACAAGATATCTAAAAATAATAGTCATTTCATTCCCATGGGTTGTAAAGACATCAATCCACCCTGGTACCCATCAGGCCCTGGGGAAGGAAGGACTGACATGCAGTCAAGCTCCTCTCCTGTTCCTATGAACTGGTAGTCTTCGCTTGGCACCCAGGTACTGAGCCCCAGAGAGAGACAAGAGAAGAGCCCAGGCAATCTGAGCTGGAGGCCCCTGTCTGTGGTCTCATTCTCATCACTGACTAGCTACAGGCTCGGGGGGGGGGGGGGGATAGCTCTTACCTTCGTTTGTTAGGACTAGCATTTGGCAAATATATCTCCTAGTGGTATATTCTACTCAGGGTTGCTAAGATGAGGCAGAGATCAGGGAGGGGTTTAGCATGATATGAACACATAGTAGAAGATTTTCCCGTATCATTTATCATTGCCATGTTTACCATTAGCCCAGCTCCCTGGGAAATACTGAGAATGGATTTTTATAGAATATCATGGGAGAGGTTGAACCTTGGGTTGGACTAGATTAACCAGGGTGCATTTATTTCATGCACCTGTATTTCCCACATCTATTGTAGAATGGAGATTACTAAAATGTAAGCTACTTTTGAATCTCACACTGCTCCCCCCTTTTAAGCAAGTCTGCATAATCATGGCCTGTAGTATAATAATTTTAAAAAGATTTGAACTTTGACCCTGTTTCCTGCCAAGTATCTCTTAACTCCCTTGGGACCCCTCCTAGGGACCACCAGTGTTTTTTCTATGCTAGTGATGTGATAGACTACAGGGGACCCATAGAGAACTGCAGACCAAGGCTAACTGCCCAAACAGCCAACCCATGATTGTAGTGCTGGAACTTTCTCCTGGATCCTCTCACCTCCAGGGAGAAGAGAGGAGCCTGGAGAGGAGCTGGGACTCCTTGGCAGATTCCATCAGTCCATGGGGGAAAGTGGGGATGGGGTAAGGGACCTAGAGAGGAAGCCCGTGCTCAAAGAGGCATCTTGAAGCCCTCAAAGGCTAACCTTTCAGCAAGAGGTCCTCCAGCTGCATATCTCTGCTTAGGCAAAGCTGGACCAGCACTGCCTTTGTCTTTTGAACTGGACACAAAACCAGAGGGTAAAGGGACGACAGGAAAATACAATTAGTTGTGTTTTCCTGACCCAAAGCTAAAAGTAAAAACAAAGAAAACAAAACGATTAAAAGATAAACCCAGGCCGGGTGTGGTGGCACACGCCTTTGATCCCAGCACTCGGGAGGCAGAGGCAGGCGGATTTCTGAGTTCGAGGCCAGCCTGGTCTACAAAGTGAGTTCCAAGACAGCTAGGGCTATACAGAGAAACCCTGTCTCAAACAACAACAACAACAACAACAACAACAGAAAAAGACAAACCCACTGTAGTGAATACGCTTAGCTCCCTCCTATGTAAGATGCCCAGCCACACAGAACAGATGTCTAACTGACTGCAAACTTAGATTGACAGTACTACAGTGTGTCAATACAACACATTTTTTTTTCTCCTCAGTTGGCCTAATTCCTGGAACACAACTTTTAAACCTGAGATCCGCAGATGATTGCGTGCCCACCTCAATGAAGTCCTCAGCCCGCAAAGACTCAAAGCAACTTGTTTCCCTCCACTTCACCCATTTCCTCTTCCTCATCAAATCTACTCTCCCTACCTAGTTCTCTTCTTTCTTTCAAAACTCCTCTAACATTTCTTCAGGCATCTGTTTGGTTCTCTTTGTAATTTTATCTTGTTGACTCTGGAGCAGGAGACTAAATCCAAGCAAGCACTCTATACTGAACAACAGCCTCTGCTTCCCTCCCCATTTGGTTCTTTATCTGAAAATGTACCCTGGGGAAGGCAACTCTAAGCTAAGGTTGCTGTCACTCAAGGACAGACATGATTTCTATAAAACCACACAGATGACGGTTCAGATGGCATTGGGGTTGGTAAGCTTCAGTAAGGACATTAAGGTCTGTGAGCCTCCCACTATATCCATATTTCATTCTGTAAGACTCTTAGACCTGATTGTAAGGCATGTGTACCACTTATAATGAGTGATTAACTGTAAATAAAGGTTTTTCCTGAGATTAAATGTACCATACTGTCAGGCTGCATGTTTGCCTCATAGCTGGAGTGCCCAAGCACCTCAGACAAGCCACTTAGGGGAGGCAGAAAACAGTCTGGTTTAGGGGCTCCAGGGGTGAGAAACAGTGAGATCTGGGGTGGATGGTTTGATTCCCAGCATCCTGTGTACCCCGATGCCAATGGGGACCTCTAGGAGTTGAGAACCTCTGTGGGTTCTTGAGCTTCTCCTAAGCACCAGGCAGGAAGGAGATGGCAGAGCCTTGGACTGGAGTGGAATCGAGTCTGGTTCTGAGTGAGTACTGGGAGTGCAGAGGGGCTGGAAGAAGGAAAGCCTTCTCTGGGAGATTTAGGTTCTTTATGGCAAAGGCCAACCTCCACCCCAACAGAGATCCTTGATGAAGAAGACAGTCTTTGTTTGTCCGAACCCCTTTATTTGATGGTGAATGTGAATGCATATATCTTCCTCAGGGTGAATGAGGGATTAAATACCTTTTGTGGGAAGGGATGCCCAGGAATGGGAGATCATTGCTGAAACAATCGTGGCCTATCTGGAGCCCTCATTAGCATGGAGAACTCCCGGTGTTTATGTACATGACTGACTGTCCCGGTCCTCTCAGTGGGGTGTCATGGTTATATGTTCCAGATCAGGTAGTTTGGCAGGGAGATGGCTCCATCCTGTCATTCTCAATTCTGAGATTTTCTTGGGTTTAGCCTTGCTCAGCCTTACCAGTTCTTCTGTAGTCCCAGGAAGAACTTCTTGATCCAGAACTAGTCAGTCAGAAGTCCTGGGTGCCCTGGGATTTTCAGCTGGTGTCTGGCATGGGGAATAGCCCTATCTGACTGATTGCTGGATCAGGGGATTTGTGTTAACTGTGGGTGGATATAGTCATAGTGAAAGCTGATTTATTTTGTTGAGTGCCTTGTGGATGTCTACAGAAAACTGAAGAACTGTTGTCATGAGAAAAGATAACTGTTATCTGACATCAGAAGTTCATGTGAAAATGGTCCAGAGGCGGTGACATCAATTTTGGTGTTGCTGCTGATCTCAGTAACTTGAAAGCCATTCTATCTAAAGAAGACAACAGAGTTGCACATTAGCCACCACCACCTCCAAAGCACAATGCAGACATTACTAATCAAATCATTCTACCAGATCCAGCCTCTGTCTGCATGTGAGCACATCACTCCCTAATGTCCTGGCTATTCAGAACCTTAGAACCATTTTGCCTTTCCCTGCCAAAAGTATAATGCTTCATAGGTTTGTCATCTTTCCAGATTGACTCACTTCCAGGCTCCTATTTGTTTGACAAATAAACATTTATGTTCTTTAAGCTCTTCTGACTTGGGCTTAGCAGTTATTGTGTAGACATTTATTTTCAAAGCTTGTGTTTTTCCTACTTTATATATACAGAGCCTGTGAAATGCATCATTTTCAATTTACAAAGTTCATTGGGAAAGGGTCCATCCTGATCCTCAACAGACAGTGAGTTGAACTCTTGCTCTTTGCCCTTGAGAGGTAGACCAAGGGGTTCTGAGAAGATGCAGCGTTATGATACTCATGGAAACTTTGTATGCTGAGCTTAAACCTCTGACTCAAGCTACAGAGATTCCAGTGGCTTCCAGAGGCCAGCAACAGGCAGAATACGCTAATGCTTACGTCATCCTTAGGCACAGAACCCCATTACTCCTGTGCCGGGCTTCTAGGGAAACCCCAGTTTTATGGCTGGAATGGCAAACCTCACCCAAAAGTTGAGAAGCTCACATCAATCAAAGCACACATTTAGAATAACCAAAACATAAAGCAGATGCCATTATCAGAACCCTAAGTGTGTATTCCCCCAATGCAAGTCAAACATGCAAAATAAGCTGAGGTAAAGCATTGAGTCTTTCACAAACACTTTACTGCTTACTCAAAGAGAAGGCGGGGCTTCCTCTGAGAAGCTGCCAATACTGAGGTGGACCTAGTCAGACTGAGGGCCAGGAGCTGTTGTCCTGCCATCTCAGTCAGGGACGCAGATGCACTCAGACCTGAGACAAGCAGTAAGAGCTGATTTGGGTGGTCATATTTTTATGCTCATATCTCAGACAATATATTCTAGAGTTACTACATCTGGATATGGTGTGTGTGTGTTTGTGTGTGTGTGTCTGTTTCTTATGTCTATGTGGAAAGTCTTATTACTCTTATTTTAAAATTTATTGATAATAATATCAAATTCCACAAACAATCTTGGTATCAGTTATAACAGGAAATGCTTTGGTCCCCATAAGTGCAAATGCTACTCACACTGCCTAATACCTCTGACGCCTCCTCCTTCATTTCTCCAACACTAATGACTTCTGTGCCTCTCAGAAAAAGCCTTTTCCTAAGGAAAACAATCTAACAAGTACAGTTAAAGTGAACCCTTAAACACAGTCAAAAGAGGAATTAAACAGAAGGTAGAGGTAACCTGCGGTCCTGTGAAATATAAGCGGCTACTGTTCCCCGAAGCCCTCGCTCCCCAGCAATGCACTCCCAGATAATGCTGCCTCATACTTTGACCCCAAACTCTCTGGGGCCAGGAATTTTCACAGTCCTGCCCATGGACACTTTCTCCCATTTCTTGATAGATACATTTTGAGGTATTTATTTTTCGGTTTGCCATCTCACATTTTATATGCTTATTTTTTTCATTTATCTTTGAGATTATAATAACATCACTTCTCCCTTCCCTTTTCTTCCAACCCCCTTCTCTTTTTTTCTTTTTTCTTTTTTTTCTTTCTTTCTTTTTTTTTTTTTTTTTGGTTTTTTTCAAGACAGGGTTTCTCTTTGTAGCCCTGGCTGTCCTGGAACTCACTCTGTAGACCAGGCTGGCCTCGAACTCAGAAATCTGCCTGCCTCTGCCTCCCAAGTGCTGGGATCAAAGGCGTGCGCCACCACTTCCTGGCTCCAACCCTCTTCTAAGCCTCTCCATGTTCTCTTTCAAATTCTTGGTCTCTTTTTTCATTAATTGTTGTTATATGCATATATGTATACCATGTATTATCAAGTTTATGTAAATTTATGCCATTTCAACAGGACACATATTTTACTGTATATGCAGAGTTTTTCTTTTTATATTACACACACACACACACATGTACTGTTGTGTGTGTAGCATGGTGGGACAGTTCCCTGGGTCAGAAGTTTGACAAGCATTCCCAAATGGTTCTCCAGACAGTGGGCACTGGTTAGCGCTTCATTCAGGACAGGGCTTATTGGCTCTTCTCCCTGTGAACCCGGGCAGTGACTACATTGTTGCAATCTTTTGTCTGCACTGTCTTCTAGAGGTCAGTTATAGGTGAATTAGCACTGTCTCATTGGCTGTGCTGCACTCATTAGCTCTTGAGTTCACTTCCTGTTCCTGTGACTAGTTCTAAGTCTGAAGCAGCCTCTTTTTGGTTATTGATTACACTAGCTGCTGGTTAATCTGTTTCTCTGAGGTCCCAAAAACTCAGCCTTATTTTTGTCTTTGTTTTTATTGTTGTTTGTTTGTTTTACAAAAGAAATAATTTTATTATTTTCTCCTTTAATTTCCTTGTTATCATTGTGGTGCTTTCACTATGTTTTTGAGACATTTTTGTCTTAAGATTTTCAGTCTTTCCAGCTATTGACAAACATGGGAAGATGATTTTCCCAGTCTTAGGATTTGCTATATCTTATAAAATTTCAGCTGAAATGTTCTCATGGTTCCCTCATAGTTTGACTCTGTGGTTTTGATATTCTCTTTCATATAGGAGAGGTGGAGGGTTTTTGTTTATTTATTTTAATTAGCTAGCAGGATTTATTTGGGGTGGTGTTTTAGTTACTTCTCTATTGCTTGTAAAGAGACCCACGACCAAGGCAATTTATAAAAGAAAGCATTCATGACTGTTGTTGTCTGCATTTTGACAAGTGTGATTTTCTATAATGGTTTCCCTCTGCTGCAAAGAGAAGCTTCTTTGATGAGGGGTTAAAGTTACATTTATCTTGGCTATAAGGATAACTACTTAGAACTATTTAGGATTTATGCTGATTTAATAAAGCGGAAGTTGTCGCTTCTCCTCTAAGAACCATGAATTCAGTAGCTCTGGGATGTTGGCTAGGTTTCCTGGGCCTGGCATGATTTCCACCTGTTGACAAGTTCTTAAGTCCAATTAGACAGCTCTCACTTACAGGGGTTGAATGAGAGCCACTATTGTACCCTGAGGGTCATCTTGTCATGCTACTCATTGTGGCTCATCCACATCCCGGCTGGGGAGGACAATTGTTTGCTTTCCAGCTCTTCTAGTCCTATGAAAGCTGATCCCTAGGGAAGAGCTTTGCAGGTCAGATCCAGGTTGGACTTTCTAATTCCTAAGTGTTAAGTACATGATATCTCCAGCAATAGGGCCCTATCTTTAACCGCTGGAAGGGGACCAGGGTAACAGCAATAGTGTAAATCCTTTTGGGAGACTCTTGGATGGTTTGAAAGGGAGTTTCTTATGCCTAGTATTGGAGCTTTTGTTCGATGGTCTATGACTCTTCACAGGGAGCCTTGACAGCTCAATTGTCATAACGTCATTTAATATCCTCCCCCACACCCTCCCCCCACTCTGTGTGTGTGTGTGTGTGTGTGTGTGTGTGTGTGTGTGTGTGTGTGATATGTAATTTGGGTAGATAAAAAATAATGTGACTCCTTTTTTCCAAACATCTTTATTTTTCTCTCTTCCATTCTTCTGTGTTGAGGCAGGGTCTTGCTATGAAGCCCAGATAGGCCTAGAACTCTGAATCCCACCTATTTAACAATCGAAGCACTGGCACCAGAGGCCAGAGGCACACTCTCAGCTCCTCTGCCTGCTCCTTTGTGGGATCTCCTTTTTTTCTGGTGGGTGTGGGGGAGAGACAAAATTCTGTTTAGAAGATAGAGCCACTTCTCCTTTCCTCCTTTTGTTCTTTTTCCTATTATTCAGTTTTCCTGATCTCTATTTTCAAAAGGCTGGCAGCCTGTTTTTCTCTTTGCCAGAAAAGAACTGTTCCCTTGAATAGTGAGAACCCTTCTACTGTGACATGAGATTTAAGGTAGATGTTGGTAGTCCCCCAGCAGCTCAGGGAGACAGCCATGGCTGTTGGTGACCTTGCCCCCATTCTATTAACCTCCAGTCTCTTAGAAACTCCTGCGCAGAGGAAGGAGTAGACCCCACCTCAAGCATGGGTATCCTTCCATCTCAGTTACGCCCTTCTGAAATGAAAGAGACTCTCTTATGGAGTCTGATCTGCAGAAGGAGCCTAGAAGTGAAAGGCTTTTGACAGAGTCTAGCTTCTGTCTTCATCCACAGCCTTTGCTGCCAAGCTTAGAAATGTCTGAGGCTAAGTTGTTATTATGTCCTTGCCTGTCACCATCTGATAAACATACACCTGGTTGACGTAGCTTCTCTCCCCTGAAGCTTCACCCCTGAGACCCAGAATTTCCTTTGTAGGGTGAAGAAGAGGGGTTCTAGAAGGCTATTGAATAATTTATCAATGGAGTCTCTCCTTGTTCCCTGTCTAGATGCTCTCTTTTGTGAGATATTTATGGGTTTTTTTTTTTTTTTTTTTAGAATTTCTTGTTTCCAGCTCCTCCTTCCCTTCCAGAAATTTTTTTTCAAAATTTTCTTTTGATTTGATCATAATCCTTTCATACCTAAATGATCTAGCTGGATATTTAAACCATCATATTAGGCCATTTCACTAATTTCTTTGTTAATTTTACTTCTTCTATAGCTTGAAAAGGGGTCCTCCATGGCTCTCTGATAGACTGCACTTAGCCCTTGTCTTTCTCAGATTCTCCCTCCTCCTACAGCATTCAACTGCTCAACCTTTCAAGGCTTCCTTCTTTATCTGCCTTCTATTTTAGTCATGTGAATGAACCTCATGCCACTCCAAAGGTGTGTGTTTTTAAATTAAAATCCATTTCCCCTATCTTTATAAAGCATACTGTACACTGAATTTGTGGAACATGATGTCTAAATTAGATACAGAATGTAAAACTGAATTTCACTTCTTAGATCAACAAGCATCCCCTCTCTTGCCCTACAATTCCAAAATACTTAATCCCATACACTTATATTTCTATATTGTGGGTGGAATGAACCTTCAGACAAAATGGCATCTCCAAAGTCCCTGTGAAGTGCCTTTGAGGAATGTCACTATGAAAATGTGCTATCCAGTATGACATCCACAGTGCCTGCCTCTACCCTGCACAGTGTCTAGCATCACATTCCACAAACACTGTGTCCTGACAAAGAACAGCGGTGACCCTTCTGAGTAGCAGAATGATGCTCAAAGCAGCAAGTACATCTTAAGGTCAAAGCTCTTAAGTTCACCCTTGACTCCCCACAACTTCCTTTTGCAGAGCAAAGTCACAGGTGCTCCGATTTGGATCTGAAGCCAAGGCCCAGAGAAGAGGAGGTCTGCACCCGTGAGGCCATTTTATCCATGCTGTTTCATTTGAGCTAGGTTGCTTCCCTCACATGTGGTTTCCGGGCTCTGTTGGGAGTAGAAAGCATGGCGTTAAAGACGGCAGGATATTAACCGGGCCAGGGCCTGAGCCAGGTGTGATCTTTCTGTCTTCTGTCTGTCACTTTATTTATCATCCTTCTCTGAGGACCTCTTGAGAACCCCCTGACTCCCAGTCACATAAACATAGGCTCCTGCTGGAGAAGTATCCTGTGATGAGAGCGTGCTGGGGTCATACCATTCCAGGAGTAGGAAATACTAAGTCCTGCATGTTCTGCCTTGTTGGTTCTGATTGTTATGTTTGCCTTGCTGCTACCAACGCTTGTCATGGAGACAACTGAAAGGGGACTTGGTTAATTTTGCCTCACAGGTTTAGAGAGTTTGTATTCCACAATAGTAAGGAAGGCATAGGGGTGTGACTAAGTCCCTGGCAGTGAGAGTTTGCAGCATTAGCTGGTCACCTATTAGTAGACTTGGAAGACAGAAAGTAACCAAAAAGAGGGGACAGACTATTATCTTTAAAATCCCACCTAGGAGCTGATTTTGTATAGCTAACTGTGTTTTTGAGAAGTTCCACAGACCCCAAGACAGTGCCATCAGCTGGGAACAAGCACTCCAGAGCCTGGGCTGGAGGGTCTTTTCTTTTCAAACCACAAGACCCTGCCTATATCTTGGTTTACCCATTTAGAGAGTGTAACTTGGAGACTATTATTCTTAAACAGCCTTGTGCTTGAACTGAGAGTCTAATGTCATCGTGGAGAAACTCCAAAAATTCCATAGGACAAAAAAGAATGTACCTTAGTTGCTGGTCAAATGAGACATATCACTTGATACAAGTATCAGTACTGTGCAGAGACCTGGACAAAGAGATAACAGTCTGTGCTCTTGACTGCTAGGGAAGGAAAATGAAAAAAAAAAAAAAAAAAAAAAAAAAAAGCTCATGACTAGAGATCAGACTTTCACAGAAAAAGTGTTAGGGTGACATAGAATAGGGAAGGGTGTTTAAGGGTAAAAGACCCCCCTTCACTGAAATACACTGCCATCCTAAATCATAGCTGAGTGTGGAAAGTATTTATCCAATGACCTGCCTGGGCTGTGTAGCCTCCCCCTCCTCTGCTTTTCTAGATGGCAATCTCATTTTGCACATTTTTTCAATTCTCATGACTACATTTGTAACTTCCAGTTGTCATAGTTAACTTCAGTTGAAAAATTAAAACTTGGGAAGAGGTAGCTTCAATTAAGGAATTGTGTCCCTTCAAATGACCTATTGGAATGTTTGTTGGGGCATTTTCTTTATTCCTGGTTGATGTGGGGTGCGAATGGTTCCATCCCAGGGCAGGTATTTCAGGGAGGCCAGAGAAAGCATGCCAACAATCAGTTTTCTTCTGTGGTCTCTACTTCAGTTTCTGTTTATAAATTCCTGCCTGGGCTTCAATTAATGATGAACTGTAACCTAGAAGCCAAATAAACCCTGACCTCTCCAAGTTGGTTTTGTTCAGCAACAGACAGCAAACTACGTCATTCATCTATGAACTTGTTGGGCTCTAACTTTTCATCAGAGTTATCACTGGGTAGATGGGAGATAGACAAAAGACTCTCAGGTGTGGGAAGTGGGTGCAGCTGCATGAGCCAAGATGGCGCCCTGGCTCTATGCCAAGCCCCACACCCCTCACTTGTTTATCCCAGTCTCAGTCATGCACAATAAAAGCAGCGCTTGTAACGCACCAGAGAGATGGCATAATGCCTCTCAATACCATTCTATCAGTCTATCCTGCATTGCTGCCTTGGGCATGTGCGTCTATGATTAGGTGGTGTGAGGTGACATGAGTGAATGGAAGAGGATAAATTGTGGGCAGTCCCAGAGGGGTTAATGTTGATAATGATGATGATGATGATGATGATGGATGAAGAAGGAAAGGAAGCTGGGGAAGCGGTGTGAGACCTGCAAATAAGGAGAAGGGGCTGCAGCTGTGTGAGACCTGCATTGGAGTCCCTGTTGTTTATTCCCACTCTCTGTTGGCCAGAGATTGGGGTTGAGACACTCAGGTACATGGTAGGCATTCAGTTGGTGTCTTCTGTTTCTGGCCTATGTGCACCATTGTCTGAGCAAAAGCTGTCAGTTATGATGATCACTAAGCATACATTTGAATCCCCATTGACACCGAGTTGAAAAAGTGAAGTCCTAAAAAGCAGAGGAATGGTTTGGGCCCATGGGTAAATAGTGGTGGATAGGCAAGAAATACTAGTCCTCGCCCTCCTTAATGCCCTATGCTATGCTATGCCCACTCTCCACTTCTATCTCACTCCAACTTCAGGCCACAGAGGTCTGCCTCAGTTTTCCCCTGTGACTGTTTACTTAGACAGAAGTACTCTAAGGAGGAAAAATGTGAGTTTCATCAAAGGGAACTGATGCTCTCCACAGCCACCTATGGGGTGCAAGTTTCTGCTCAATGTTGCTGCACAGTGCCTGGCCACAAGATGTACTCAAGCTGCTCTGAACAACAGAAGATCTGTCATCAGAATGTATTTCAGATATGCTGTACTATTGATGCAAAGCCGACCCCAGGAAGTAGATAAATCTTCCACCTTCCTCAAGGAATTTTTTCCTGGACACTGATGGAGCTCTGAGTCACATGGCAGAAATTCATTTGCAGCCCTAAGGGGGAAATAAGAATGGCCATAAGCAAAATGTACAGGAGGAGAACTCAGCTCAGGAAGCAGCAGGAAGTTGGAGAAGAGCCAGGGCAAAGAGCTGCCTGGAGACTGAAGGTGACGAGGGCAGGGGGACCATCACAGGTCACAAGGCACAGGGGCTATTCTTGTGTGTTCTCACTTATCTTTACTATGCTCAAATATCTAACAAAAAGCAACTAATGAGAAGACAGGTCTCTCTCTCTCTCTCTCTCTCTCTCTCTCTCTCTCTCTTAGTTGACAGTTCGGAGGGGAAAGCCTGCATGGCTGGGGTAATTGGTCAGTGGTTGCTCCTAACATGATACTGCCCAGGAGGCAGAGCACCTTTCTATAGCCCTCAAAACTCTGTCCCTCAGCAGTTCAGCTGCCAGCTAAATCCACATGCAAAAGATTCTTCAGCCCCCAAGAACAGTGCCACTGGCTGGGGGGCTAAGCAGTCAAATGCATGATCTAATTAAGGCCGTTTCTCACTTAAACCACATCAGCATGAGACACCATTTTGCCGCTGGCTATGAGCAGTGAAAGCCCTTGTCTGCCTTTCTTTAGGTTCCCTTTCAGTCTCTTTTCTTTAACTGCCCCATCGCCCTGCTCCCGCTGCCCTGCCCACTGATGCTTCCCTACAGCAGGTTGGAAACCTGGTCTTCTCTCCGTCTCAGCTGTGAACGTCTGTGGACCCGAGAGTAGAACCTGCAAACTGACAACTTCAAACTAATCAAATGATTAACTCAGTTCCATGAGGGATTACACAGTGGAAAATTATTAGTACCAGGGGCTGATAACAGTTCAAGACATGAAAGACACACCTCTTAGAGGTCTGGAAGTGCCATCATGTTCTTTTTAAGAAGGGCCAGTCATGTCTGTTTTAGCTAGAGGTAACTGGGACTAATAGACAGTGAAGATTTAAGATGCTGGTTCTCGGAATATGAGAATTAGTAATAAAGAGGTTTTTGAAGGATGTTCATTTTGACATATTTATCAGAAACATTGAAGGCAAGTGCCAAAGAGAAAGAAAAAAAAAAAAGAAAGAAAATGATACAGATAAAATCACAAATCCACAAACTATATACTTTGCAAGTCAAAGCTTGCTGTATTTTATCCATCTCATTGCTTACGAAAGTATCTTATAGTTGTTTAAAGACTGTCTTATTATCTATGAGAAGATTAGTTACAAAACAAAGAATTCTAAGACAACAACCCAACAATTGCAGCAGCCATGGTGGATGGATAAAGTTCTTCCTGTGGAATTTTCCAGTACAACCAAATGATCGTGGATCCCAAAGCCAGCATTACAAAAGTATTACATAATCTATTGCCCTATGTTTATTAATCACCCCTGTTAATTAACTGTGAGATTTGGAAAATGTTACTTAGCTTTCTGAGTCGTGTTTCTATAGTTAAAAGAAACAGATATATTGAGTATGAATATTGGTTTTGACATTTGCTTATGTCTGCCCAAGGGCTTCTCCTCTTTATCTCCACACAGTAAACTCCTTTGTTTCTTTCAAAAAAGGTCAAAGCATTAAAGGAAGAAGACTTATTTCGATCTGAACTTGGAGGTCATTTCTCATGCAAATTCAAATCCATCCTCAGTATTTTGTTGAGGTAATAACACTGGCATTTTTTCCTTCCCCATCCTCTTTCCTATACTGGCAGTCATGTTGAGTCTTCTCTTAAACATCATAAGGTCATTTTCCAAAGATTCGGTTATTCAAAAAATGTTTTCCTGTTGGTTTTGGTAGTGTGAAATCATTTTCTCTCTCTCTCTCTCTCTCTCTCTCTCTCTCTCTCTCTCTCTCTCTCTCTCTCTCTCACACACACACACACACACACACACACAAGGAAAACTTATGCAGAGGGTGAACATGTAAAACAAGCCAGACCTGCCCTGCTCTCTCTGAAATGGGGTAGGCTAACTCCACCTCTCCCGACTTTGTCTATTTTCCTGTTCATTCCAGGAAGCCTTGGATGTTTCTAAAGAAATGCCAGATGTCATTGAGATATCTTAAGACCCACGGGTGCATGTCAATAAGATAGCAGCATCCTTTCTTCCACTCCCAGAAAGTGTGTGGAAACAAACCTAGCTTATCTGAGACAGGGAAGCCAAGTTGAAGAGGTGAATATATATTTGACTTCTCCCAGAAATATCATTGATGTAGAAGATACAGTTGCATAGCCTAGATCTGCCTGTGAAGATTCTAAATGTCTGTGTGCAACCAAGGCAGGCAATTCTGTCACTTATACGTCTAAATTTATGACACTATGGTACTTATTCATGAGAGTATAATTGTGTAACTTGCCTTAGCCAGGAGAGAGCATGTTTCCTATTTCTTTGCCTTAGGGACCACAGTTTACCCCTTCTAGAATAATGTTTATCCTTCCATTTCTGCCTACCTATCAGACTCCCTCTCCACCATCTAAGGCCTCTCCTGTGTGTCCCTCCTTAGTGTTGAGCTCAAAGTCCTTCCTTTTGTATGCTTCTCACTTTTGCATCCTTTATTTTCTGCCAACTTCCTCAAATTTCCTTGTAACTTAGAATAGTCCTGTGCATAACAGGTGAAGTATGTTAGTTTTCTCAATGCTTCAGTTAAATACCTAAGAGAAACAATTTAAGAGAGGAGAGGTGTGTTTTGGCTCCTGGCTTATAATGGTTCAGTCAATGGCTTCTTCAACCTGTCATGGTATAGGAGGAACATCATGGTAGTAGAAGCATGTGGTGAAGGCTGCTCTATAATTTCTTCTGACTAAGATGAAGAATGCTAGACAGAAAGTACCAAGGCATACACCTCAGTAACTAATTCCTCCAAGTGTGTACCACCATCTAGGGTTTCTAGAACATCCCACATTACATGCTCTATTTGAAGGTCAAGCGTTTAGGACAAGAGCATATGGAACTTGTTGACTCTGACTGAATGGATGTAGTATTGATCAAGCCTCTATCAGTTGCTTGTGTTGACAACATGGTATTATTTCATTAGATAGGGGTGTTTCACACTGAGTCAGAACAGAGAAGATTATTCCAAAGAAGGCCCAAGGCTTTTCATTTCTAACTTCCTTCCTTTTGAGTGTCAAATGGAAACTGGGAAAGTTATACCCATCTCATTGCTTCTACAATAGCCCTTATTTTCTCTTGATTCCCAGCTTCCACTAGAGGCTGTATACTGTCATCGCTGAAGGAGACCATTTCTATCTTGGTTTTCTAGGAATAGAACGAGTTGATAGCTAATACCCCCAAGCCTTTGACAATCAAGTTGTCTGCCTTGGATACCTATTTATCTATTCACCATCCAGCAGAATTTTGGAAACCTAATGGTTCCTAGGAAAAGGCGTTATTTTGGAAATTTCATTGCGCCTTGCCTGAGTGATTACAGATGCGTTGTTTTCATCAAGGGTGGGTGCACATAGAAACTATTTTAGTGGGACAGATTCTATCTACAAATATTTATTGAGAACTGTACCACATCCCATAGTGAGTATTACGGCAAGCTCAGAGATAAATACCATGTTCCAATGAACCAGACAGAACCCCGTCCTCAAGTAGCTAATCAAGTGTGAGGCAAGACATACTGGCGCATTGTTAGACAGGGGCTGCCTTTTGTTTACGCTGAGCTTTCTTTCAGGAATTTATGGCATTTTACAAAGAAACATGAAAAAGTCTTAGCAGTGAGGAAGGTTTGTAAGAGGGACAGCAAAGACAAGCTCTCTGGCTTCAGTTGTCTTTATTGTCCCTCTTACAAACCCTCCTGACCGCTAAGACTCTTTCATGTGATGTTCTGGAAACAAGGGGCATCTTGTCTATATGCAGTAAGTTGTTCACTGTCCACACACAGTATGTAACTCAAAGGAGACACTCAGTAAACAAAGATGAAATGCATGCCTCCACAGTAGGCTTTGTTGCAACACTTTTAACTGCATCAAACACCACTTTGAAGAATCTGAAGTTGGGGGATACAGTCTGTGAACCATGGTACAATGAAGAGCTAAAACCTGGAGTCCGTCAGCCATTTCTTTCAATCTAGAGCACGTGTGTTCTGTCTGAAGAGGGATGACGGGAACAAGCATGGTATCCTCACTGTAATTGTCTAGCAGTCATTCTTTGCATGAGATAGCTCTCCCTCCAAGAAAGGGTCTCATTACTTGTCTCACTGGGTTAAGGTTTCTGTTACCATGATAAACACTAGTGACCAGAAGCATCTTGGGGTAGAATAGGTTTATTTCATCTTATAGTTTATAGTCCATCATCAAAGAAAGACAGGGTAGAAACCAGGAGGCAGGAACTGATGGAGAAGCCATGGGGCAGTTTTGCTCACTGGCTTGCTCTTCATGGCTTGCTCAGCCTGCTTTCTAATGACACTCATGCCCACCAGCTCAGAGGTGGCACTGCCCACAGTGAGCTGTGCCCTCCCACATCAAACACGAATTACAAAAATGTACCACGGGCCAAGATTGATGGGAGCATTTTCTTAGTTGAATTTTTTTTTCTTCCCAAATGACTCTAACTTGTGTCAAGTTGACATAACACGAATCAGCATACTCTGTATACTAGACTGAACCAGAACTTACTATATAGCTCAGGCTGGCTTTGAATTTACAATCTTCCTTCTTCAGGCTCCTAAATTCGGGGATTATAGGGCAGGTGATCTCATGCCCTGCCCAAGGATTTTCTCTTGAATCATTCCTACTTTTTATTTTGATAGAGAGAGTTTATTTTTCTATATCTATGGCTTTTTTTCTTCCCATAAGTCATACAGGAAGCAGGAAGCATACAGTTTTCATCCTTCCTGTGTCTTTTGTGTAAGCACACAAAACTATGTCCTCATGACCATAGGCACTTAATAATACTGTACATTATTGATATTCATAAGTGGTCATTACATTTAAGTTTGGACCACAATGTACAATGATGTGCCTCCTTCACACATTGAGAGCAATAGGGTTCAAAAATGACACTGTGAAGAAAAGATGTATGTGTGCATGTGTGTGTGTGTGTGTGTGTGTGTGTGTGTGTGTGTGTGTGTGTGTTGCTATTCTATTGAGCACAAGTCATATTATGGTGCCATAATTGTAGATGTCTGTAATTTCAAGTCTGTAATATGGGGAGAAAAAAGTTAAGAATGGACATTTGGAAGGACAGTCACTGTGGAACCTGGTACAAGGCCTTATGGACTCTGAATATAATTATTTCAAAAAATAATTACAAAAAGCTACCAAAGAGAACAGAAGAAAAGCTATCAAGGAATGCCTGTGGTCCCACACTAAGTAGATGGAGGCAGGAGTATCCTGGGTTCAGAGCCAGCTTAAGGACAAAGATCCTATCTAAAAAAAAACAATAGCAAAACAAAACAACAACCAATCAGTAAAAGAAGGCAAGAGTTTAAAATAGTAACAACATGGGTTATGAACTGGAACTTTAAGAGAGAGTATAAAATTAAACATCTGCTATTAAAGCTATTATTAAGTTTGGCTCCTCTGGCATGCTCATTTGAATGAGAAACACACTAGTAGCAGATTGTATGTGAGCAGGAAATTGTTCAGATTACAAGTGATACATTTTTACTTCCAAACATACAGTCTTGGTTAGAGCAGTTGTAATTACTCACTTAGTGAATTAGGAAAGCATATATTTGGAGAGAAACATGGCAGCAGCCGACCTCTTCCCACACCACTTTGACTTACAAAATAGAAAGTTATTGATTGGAAGCCTTAAAGCAATGCATTTCATTAGTCAATTCAAAGGGCAACGAGACTGTAATTACACTTACTAAACCAGGAAATGTGTTGGAGATGATTGGCATGTATAAAGTAAATTCTTTTACAATGTTTTGATGCCGTACACTTGTGTATTTTACAGGAGCCACCATCCCAAAGCAACAACCCAAATGTAGCAGAAGGTGGAATATGTTATATTCCCAGTTAAACCAGGAATTTTATTCATCCTTTGGGCTTCTTGATTTCATTGTATGTATATGTTTTGCCTCCATGTGTGCATTTGCACTGCATATACGCTTGGTGCCCATGGAGGTCAGAAGAAGGTATTGGATCCCCTGGAACTACAGTTACAGATGGTTGTGAGTCATCATGAAGACTCTTAGAGTCATCTACAAGAGCACTCTAATATTCTTAGCTGCCGAGTCATTTCTTAAACTCTTAACAGATGAACATACCAGGAAAGTAAATACCCATATATATATATATATATATATATATATATATATATATATGCATATATAAATATGCATGCAAATTCTATCTATATGCATGCATATTTAACTTAAATTTTGGAGTACAATTTATACTCATACAGACAAAAGTATGAAAAGTCTTGCTCAAATGTCAGACTTGGCTATAGTAAGAGAATTATGGGTGATTTCCCCCCTTGGATTTTAAAATAAAATTAGTATGAGTGGGTGGGTATGGCTTTAATAATGAGATAAAAAAAATAATCATTGTAAGAGAAATTTTATAAAAACCACTTCATAACTGAAGACAGTCTCATTCACTTTGCCTAACAAAGGATTCTGTTAAATTTTCTACCAAAGCTTTGCCATGCAGACCTATCAACTAGATTTGTCACCGTCTCTTCAAAAGAAGGGATTCTGGTTCAAATTCATCCTTAGCCCAAAGCAGCTAATTTGATTTTATCAGTCATCAGCAAAGCCCTCACATTAAATAATTTATGCATTTTTTTTAAAGCTCCATCCCTACAGGGCAAGATTCATGGCTTAATGGAAACCATTTCGTTGCTAGGCAGCTAGACCTCAGCTTCCATGTCAGCCCTGAGAAGCTTCAAGCCTGGTACTGAGAGGTCACCTGGAGCCTGCTCCTTTGATCTGACAGCACTGGTCAGGAATGCAAAGGTAGAAACAAGATGCAAAAGAGTGCTGTGCTCGTATGTGCCCTGGAGTGGGAAGCACAGAGGAAAAGTCTGGAGTCACCAGCATAGTCACAGGTGCAAAGAGTTTCACCATGGGTTTCTCCAGTTAGTATGTTTAGGTTAAAACGTTGCTTTGGTATGGGGGTAATCCTAGCACTCAGGAGGCCGAGTCAGAAGGATTGTAAATTCAAGGTCAGCCTGTGCTGCAGAGTGAGATCCAGACCCATTTGAGATATGTGGAGTGAGACCCGGTCTCAGTAACAAACAAAACAGTTTCAACTACAAACTCACAAATATTTAAACGTTCCTCCCCTGACTGCATAACACTCCCGAAGCATCCTTAGCCTCTGCCAGTCTACTGCCTGGAAAAGCCGCATAGTGTCCGCTTCTCTGTTAGCAGACCTATTCATCTCCTCTCTTCTTCACTTCTTTTTCTTCCTGTTGCTGGCACTCAAAGTCAAGTCAACGTGCTTGCCTGTGGCGACCTTTCCATCACACACTTTGAATTCAAAGCAGGGTTGGCAGATGTCTCAGACATGATTGATCAGATACTCTGGAAGCAACTCTACTGGCATCGAGGGAGTCTAGGCAAGTATCTCTGACCAGCATGATAGTTGTAAGACCCATGGCACAGGCCTGATACTGTTCTGTTATCAACAGCAGCATCTCCATTCCTGTCTTGTCGTGATAACAGTAACAATGTGTTCAGGAGTATAGGGCCGGTCCCAGAGATTCAGGTATTCTCTCCTCAAAGACATTAAGAAGGAAATATCACATTAGAGTCCGTGGAAAGTCACAAGTAAGGTCATCTGTACCGTGCTTTGCGCAATTCTGTGAGGAAATATACAATTGAGTGGAAGTTAGTGGTCTCCAACATTGCTGGGAAAGGCAGAGGCGGGCCCTAAGTTCAAGAGCAGCCCATCTCTGACACTGCATCAGGAGCCTTATCTGTGTAGGATGATGCTGTGGAAAGCTCTCTTAGCGAGTGAGCATGGTTTAGTGGGCTAGAACGTTTTGCGTTCTACAGAAGCTACATTTTGGGGACCCTTACAGGTGTTTCCCTGGAAGTTCATTTGAGCTTCTTTTAGTTTGGAACATGTAATCATCCAGGTTGTCAACATCTAGCATATCTTCTTCATTTTTCCATGCTCTAGGATGGGTGTGAAGGGGCAGGGCCTGTCACCTGCTCCTCTTACCCATCTTCTTTCTACCCTGCTACCCTCCCTTTCTCTGTCTTCTCTTCTCTCCTAAGCTTCCTTCCTATCCTAGTCTCCCCTCCCCCTTCCTCCCTTCCCTGCTCCCTCCCTCTGGAGTCCCTTCCTCTTTCTTCCATTTTGATTTCCACCTAGACCCGCCTTCCTTCCTCTTCTTTTTCCTTTTCCTCTTCTGTCTAACTGCATCATGGATCTAGGCCTGGCAAATGCAGTCTGCTCTTGGGTTCAGTGAGCTCACCTGCTCAAAGGGGCCCAGCGACAGGCTTTGCTCTGGGTGGGCAGAATCCCTTCCTAAGCACTGGGGGGCCTTCCTTGCATGCCAGTGCCACTGGGCTGATGCCACCTTGTTCCAAATAGTTTGAAAGCTAGGCTCAGCTGTCTCATTTTTAACCAGACCCCAGTGTGATGCTGATTCAGGCAAGCCAACTGTATGTTGTAGAAACCTCTGGCTTAATGGTTTGCAAAGTATCTTTTAAATCAAAGATTCGGGAATTCATTTTCCACCACCTTGCCTTGTGCCCAGAGCCTTCTGCATGCACATTTTGGTGCATTTGTTCTATATGCCTGAGACCTTTGCTTTGCACCTGCCCTGACTCATACCTTTTCTCCATCTATGAGTGGACATTTATTTGCAGAAATCGTGCCCTGTATGTCTGTGCTCCTACTTCACTGTAGCTGATGTTTCATATACTAAACACAGGAGAAAGCAGGAGAAAGATGCTCTGACTTCTGCAGTCGGCCATTCCATAGTCCTGTGAGCCACACACACCCCTTCAGTGGCCTTATCTATCAAAGGAGGATTTATTATAACGCTCTATGCTTCCTGGCATTGTGGAGCAGCATGTAAGTTAGTGGATTTTCTGATCCATTGAACAAATGAGGGCTCAACACAGCAAAAACATTCTATGTTCACTGTTTTCGGTATCACTTAATTCAGTGGGTGTCTAGACAGTTTTTGCTACATGTGTAATTTCCTTTGCATCATCCTGTAGGAGCGCACCACTCTTGTCTTCCCACAAAGAGCTGTTTCATCTGCTTCAGATTTCCTGTATTTAATGCCTCCCTTTGGATCCTGGTGAGTTATTGGAGTCTTCTCTGACCATTTATTTTTCTGATATTTCTGCTTTTGCTCTTCATACCCAGTTCTTGCCCCAGCTTCTAGGAACAGACGCCTGAGACCTAGTAGATAAAGGCTGGGCCTATGCTGGACTGCGGTGGCCTCTCAGTGACAGGGACCCAGGAAAGGCCACCTTTGGATGAGTATGTAAAAGGGCAGCATATCTGGGGAAATGATTAGCACAGCTGAAATGTGCTGGATGATTTCTTTAATGATACTCCCATAAACAATGCTGTCAGCTGCTTTTTCCTTTCTTATCTGGTACGTAGACACACCCTCTCCTCTCTTTTCACCTTTGCCTTCTCAATTGATTTCAATTAAGCTCAGTTGGCATTTCTTAGAAAGGAAAACACATGCTTGCTGGGTTGGGAGGTTTTTGCAAGGCCTCCCTGCTCTAGTAAAATCCTATTTACGTAGGTCTTGCAAGCCAACATTATTTTTTTGCTGTAAAAACACCACGTGCATGGTCTGAGACATGAACCCTCTGTGTAAGATCCCTTCACACATGTGAAAACAGCTGACATTTCAGCACTTCTTGAGAGCAAAAGCAACAGGACCCTGGTTCTCAAAGGCCAGTATGTCTGAGCCTGACTAACAGGAGCCTTACCTGACTTTGCAGCTCCTGCACAAGTTATCAACTGGTAAGTGCCCTTTAGACTTAACCATTCTCATGGGAGATCTCTTCCCAAAGATACGAGACAACTTTGCAATCCCCAAAGGGAACAATGTGTGAGTTTTCTATTGGCAGTGACGTGACCACAAACGTATACCCTTAAAAGCCATACACACTTAAAATATCTCAGTTTCTGTGTGAGCAGGAAGTCAGGTGTGGCTTAGCTGGGTCCTCTGTTTTGGTCCCACAAGACCAAGATTCTGCTTTGAAGGTTGAACAGAGGCTATGGTCTCACTGTGGGCTTCACTGCATGAGGCTCCACTTTTAAGGTTATGTGGATGCAATTAGCTTGGGGATTTTCTGATGGCAGCCAGGCAAGGGCATCTTCAACTCTATGAGCTAAGTGAGTTACATCACAGCCCCTTGCCCTGCTGTATTCTTCCACATGACCTCATGGATGGAAGTAAGGCCAAGTTGGAAATCTAATGGGATGTAGCCACATGATTAGGTAGAGCTTGGACATCTTCTTTGCCACATTCTATAGGTTGGAAGCAATTGAGGTGTTCTCTTCACAAAGCAAGGGGACCACCCTGGATGTGAGCATCAGTAGGCTTCAATGGTGGAGGATAACACCTTAAGCATCTCCTTGTCATGGGAATGCACATGCTCTTTGCTTAGCATCATGTGATCATGGATAAGAAGAGATGGGGCTGAAGTTCATCTTCTGTATGAACTTTCCATGTTGTAACCAAAGCATTGCCTCTCTCCCTCTCCCCTTCCACCTTTCTGTCTTTCCCTCTTCCTCCTCCTCCACCATCTCTTCTTTCTTCTCCTTGAGACAGCATTTCACAAGGTAGTCCATATTGCGTTGACCTTTGCTGTGTAGCCCAGACTATCTAGAACTTTTAGTGTTTTTCTCTCTCTGTCTTGGCTCATTTTAGACATACCCACCATGTCTAATTCACCCCAGAGATTGGGTGACACATTAGATTATGTCAAGCCTCTTGCCCTGTGAACATGGTACAGAAAGGTTTTCTCAAATTCTTGGTCTAGCAAAATGTAGACATTGGAAATTTTAATATATGTGTATTTGTGCAAAAAATGTATATTTGCTTTCTATTCCTACACAGCATTGTGTCATTGCTCTGTTGACTCACAAATCCTCTGGAAAGGCAACAAGCATGGATCATATTTTTGGGAAACAGCTTTAGTGTACTCAGGAAAGTTCCCATTGTGTTGCTTATTATATATATATATATATATATATATATATATATATATATATATACACATCTTTATGTTTTTATATATAATCTAGATGTTATTTCCAGTCTAGATATTCAGGGATATGACTGACTTCCAGGCTCAGAACTATTCTCTAGGACAGGGACATGCCAGGTGATCCTAGGATTTCAGTTGGGTTCCCAAGAATATGCAAATGAGATTACCTGGTCATGAGCTGTTATAAGACTTTGGCTTCCTTTGAGTATATTAACTTTAAAGCATGTCTGCATTTGGGGTTGGAGAGATGGTCCAGTGGTCAGAAGTGCTTGCTGCTTTTCCAGAGGGCCCCAGTTCAATCCCGAGCACCAGGTCATGTAGCTTATATCTGTCTGTAATTCCAGGTCTGGGAGATCCAATGCCTTCTTCTGGATTCGATGGGTACCCATACATATGACACACACACACACACACACACACACACACACACACACACGCACACACGCACACACGCACACACACACACACACACACACACACACACACACACGGCTGCATTTCAGTGCCCAATTTCTTGCTCATCTTTCTGTATGATTATTCTATTCATTGTTGAAAGTAAGGCATTGATGTCTATCTTTGTAGACATGTATCTCCTTCATTATTGTCAGCTTTTGCTTCTTATGTTTTCATGTCTCTTATTAAGTTCTAAATGTTTACAATCGCTCTGCTTTCTTATTGTAGTGAACCGATTACTAATATATAATATCTTTTTTGTTTCTCATAAAAATATTTAAACTTGTATTCTGTGTTGTCTGGCATTTTAATGAGTGATGTGATACTTAATTTTTTCCATGTCATGAATAAGCCATGCAATGTGCATTTTATTGAGGATACTAGAGCTGTTTCCCGAAAGCACGATGCATGCTAGCTGCCTTCCCAGGGGTTATGTGAGTCTAATGAGAAACAGCATGATGGCGTGTAGAGGAAGAAAGCATAGCAGGCTCTGACATCAGACCATCTGGAATAGAACGTGGTTCTATCGGAACCCACTGCATGATGATCCTAGAACCTTGGCCGAGTACCTAATCTCACCAAGTTCTCAGCCTCTCTTCAAAATTGGGACACACCCTGCATTACTATAGGAAATCTGTGAGGTGATCCAAGTGATGGGCTTATCAGAGTGCCCTGCCATCCCACTGCCAGCCTAATAGCAGAGAACCTCTGTCATATGTCATGTGAGTGGTATCCCCTGGAGCATGATACAGATAAGGCTAAGTAGGTTCTTATAAGCAGTCCTAGATTTTTCTGATGTTAAAACTCCCATGTAAGTATCTAAAATTCACTGTTTGCCTTTTTAACTGCCAAGGCCATTTTGAGTAACTGAATGGTCTTAAACACCCATCAAGGAAGTATAACCAAAGACTAAAATGATTGGTATGTTTTTTAATAGTTCAAGGATCACACTTCCCAAAGGTTAGACCTAAATCCACATGAGATGTTATTTAGACAACTATTTTCACTAATGATTTTCTTCTTGATAAGAAAAATGCTATCCAGAGATTGGACGTCATGACTTTGGCTGGACTCAACGCTGCAGCGCCTATGTGCAAGCCAAGAAAAACAGGCCCGCACTTACTTTAATCTGAAGAATAAAATGATGGTTACGTTTCTCTCCTCGCTGTTCCTATCTCAGAGCCATCTGGGAGGGACCTCACACTGTGATTCTAGCCACTCTAGCAGATATCAAAGGGCCTGAAATCAGAGGGGATCCTGGAGTTCATCACTCTAGAGTTAAAGCCTCGGAATCCAATGGAAAAATGAGGAGGGACCAGTGAATAGATGCGTCAGGATGTTCTATTGGACTTTGACTTCAACATTAATATATATTAATGTTTTAGCTTCTTCTAGTTCCTGCTCTGGACTTGTTACGCTAATAACTCTTACCTTTTATTTGTTCCTCCCATCTGTCTCCAGATGTCAGTCAGAGACTTCTTTTCCCTCTGCACCTGGTTGGTAAAAAATGAGACAATTGATGCACATTAGGATGTTTTAGAAAGGCCCAGGGGAGGGGTACCCAACTGTCACTCCTCCCCATGAAACCAGATAAATCAATTCTTCGATTCCCTAAAGGCAGTTAGTATTGCCATCTCTTCAGAGGGACCAGTGATGGGAACAGGGACACAAAGTGGGCAGGCAGCTTGGGTCAGAGACCTGAAAAGTAACAGTTCTAGAAACTGGCCAGAGATTGCCAGAAGAGAGGTCTGGTTTTATATCTCCTCTTCATTGAGCACCCTTCTGCCTAGAGACTACATGCTTGTTGGGGGTGGGGGTCTGAACTTCCAGTTCAGAGGCTGATCCTTTCTGGTATACAGTGTTGGAACTGGATCTCTAGGTTTTCATGATTCTAATATACTTATTCCTCCACTTCAGCCCATCTTCTAAATAATTCAAGGGTTACACTTCAGAGATAAAAGTGTCATGGTAGCATCACAGGTCTATTAATAAATATCCATTCCTATGAAGCTTCTGGTCCAGAGAATGAAATCTCTGGTGGAGCTGGAGTCCTAACATTGCAGTTAGGCATATTCAGTGACCTGTGTGAAGGACCACCTGTGGAGGGCATGTTCATCTTAAGCCATGGTCCCTTTAATGAAACACTATACTTTCCCTTTCCCTGAGTGTCTTGCCCAGTGCACTCCCTTACAGAGGTATAAACTCCTGGCTTTGTGGGTCTATATGGTGGATTTTTTTTCTCTTTTATCTTTCTGTTCTACGCATGCTCTTTCTAATACCCTTGGCTTCCTTACTCTTTCCCAAACCTCCCTCCCTGCCACATGGATGTCTGCTACCGTATGGCTGACCTCCATGCCAGTTTCACCAAAACATGGTTCCTTTTCCTTTCCCCTCCATTACCTCTTCTAGGCGGCTGCCTCTATTTGTACCTTTCCTGTCCTGGAGATTTTCTTTTTTCTTTTAACCTCTAATAAAAGAATCCTCAAGCTTCAGAAAATTTCAAGCAAAATCACTATTTCAAATGTTTAGCAGGACAGCCTATCGTGTATCTCCATCTGAACTGCACAACTGCCCCTTAATTTTCTCCTGGTCAGTTGAACATTTACTCTCTTTTCTGTATCCTGGTCTTCCTGTTCCCTATCTCAGTATGGCACCTACCTACCACTAATAGTTGTAGGCTGCTCTTCCTCATCTTTCAGTCTGTTCATGGGGCTGTTTCTCCATAGATTTTTTTCTTTGAAGGTTCTGTCTGAACTCACTCACCCCACAACAGCTACCCCAGGGGAAACCACTCCAGTGCCTCTACTCCAAGTTCTCATTTTGTTTCAGAGAATCCTGCTCATTAGCATGCATGCCTCCTGAGAGCAGGGAGTCTAAATGTCTGGAACACAACACGTTTTCATCCCTCAGCACGGGGAAGGGCATAAGACAAACTCCAGAAAGATCCAAAGGTCTAGGAAGATCCATCTGGGCTGTGGCTTCAGGGAGCACTTTGGAGAAGTTAAAATAAAAGAATGGTAGGAAGCTGAGTGAAAGACAAGAGAGGAGGGAGGGAGAGTGGAGAGGGACTGAGCTCCATGGTGTCAGAGCAAGGATTTAGGACACAAACAGGGGTCATTTTCTGCTTCTCACACCTAAGGCAGGAGGAACTGTGGGGAGCAGGGTTGGCAGACACTATCCAAAGCATATTGTCTAAGGTATACATCTGTTTTACAGATCCAAAGGGGGTAAAAATAGTGCTTGTTTTATATGGCTCTGTGATAAATAACTTAGCAAGGTAGCTGAAAGTCTTTTATAAGCTATGTAAATCATAAAAATTGCAAATAATACACTTATTTCTGTGCTCAGAGACCAGAGGGAATTCAATTGGGGGGGGGGCAGGGGGAGGGTAATTTTCCTTTAAAGAGTTCAATGTAAAAATAAGAGACTGCCCCACCTGGGGATCCATCCCATATATAGTCATTAAACCCGGACACTATTGTGGATGCCAGTGATTGCTGACTGGAGCCTGATATGGCTGACTCCTGAGAGGTTCTGCCAGAGCCTGACAAATCCAGAAGCAGATGCTTGCAGCCAACCTTTGGAATGAGTGCAGGGTCCCCCAATAGAGGAGTTAGAGAAGGGACTGAAAAAGCTGAGGGGGTTTGTAGCCCCATGGAGGGAGCAACAATGTCAACCAGCCAGCCCCCCGCCCCAGGAGCTCCTGGGGACTGGACCACCAACCAAAGAGTACACATGGAAGGAACCCATGGCTCCGGCCACATATGTGGCAGAGGATGGACTTGTTGGACATCAGTGGGAGGAGAAGCCCTTGGGCCTGAGGGTGTTTGATGCTCCAGTGTAGGGGAATGCCAGGGCAGGAAGACAGGAGTGGGTGGATGGGTGGGGGAACAGCCTCATAGAGGCAGGGGGTGGACTATGGGGTAGGGAGTTTCCTAGGGGGAGACCTGGGAAGGGGAAAACATTTGAAATGTAATTAAAGAAAATATCTAATAAAAATGAGTAATATTTTAAACCATATACAAATATACCAATTCAATATCCACTTTGATAAAGATGTGTATATTCTAGAAAAGTTAGAATTTTCTTACTGCCTGGCTCCAACCCTCACCCTCTTCACTGTGGTGAATGAGTTGTAGAATTGTTTACCTATAGAAATATTGTGTCATTATTTACAGTTTATTGTAAATGTAATAAAAAATAGCTGTAAAACTGCTTAAGAAATAATCTCAGTGACTGAATGTCTTCTTTTCCTTTCATAATGAAAATCTGAATCAATGTATTGGACAAGTTCATTATAGGTTTTATGCTAATGTAGCATATTTTGACAATTAGTAAAATATTCCTAAAAGAACCATTGTAAACTTTTAGTGGGCCTATCCAAAGGAAACAATCATGAATGCAGCAACGTTTATGCATGAAGATAGTTATCATAGGATGGTGTGCTCTGATGAAAGATTAGAACCTGGCTAACATCCATAAAATTAATTAGCCATTAAATAATAACACAACATCAAAACTGGAACATTGTCAAGCTATTAAAACTGGTAGCTACACAATTTGCTGTGGTATGTGGGTGTATGTCCATAAAGTATTGTCAAATATTGTCAGATATTGATGGAGCCTATAAAACCTGAGCACTTGTGATCTCATCAAGCAAGTAAATAGAAAGATGGTCACATTTGAGTAGAGTACTTGATAGGATTTGAGGGATTTTTGTTATAATCTTTACAATTTATCTCCAAATACTTTCAATACATATGAAATACATTAACTTCTGTTTAACTTTCCAAATCAACGTCATAGATATATAGCTTAAAAAGTAAAACAATATTACAAAATTTTAAGATTTTAAAAAGCTCCTGGCAGCTCCATTTAGCTGTTTTGTTTGCATAGAACTTTTGTTTGTTTGCTTATTTTTTTCTGCTTTTGAGTCAGGATCTTTCTATATAGACTGAATTAGTTAGGATTCTCTAAAAGGACATAGCTGATAGAAGTGTGTGTGTGTGTGTGTGTGTGTGTGTGTGTGTGTGTGTGTGTGTCTGCACCTACACGAGTATGGGATTTAATAGACTATCTTACAGTCTGTGGTCCAGGTAGTCTTCACAGTGATTATATAATGATGGAAAAGTCAAAGTCGGGCAAATGTTTAGTACATGATGTTGGGCTTCTCACCAATACCGACTTGCTGGAGTCCCTGAGGACTCTCAGGGAGCTCTATGTGGGCTACCATCAAAAGATGTGAGCTTGACTTAGAATGGGTCTTCCCACCTCCAATGATCAATTAAGGAAACCTTTTGATTGTGTTTTAGTTGATCCCAGAGGTAGTGAAGCTGACACCCAAGATTTGCCAACACAAGGACCAAGCTGGCCTCCAATTCACCATCGTCCTTCCTCAGCTTCTCTAGGTCTGGGATGTGGGGCTCATGAGTGTGAGCTATAACCTTGACCCATCCTCTATCTCAGCCTTGAATCCTACCTTCTGTGAATACAGTTTCTTCTGCATTTCAGAATGACATCGATATTTTGATTTTTTTTTCAGTTTCAGATTTGATTAGTTGACTTCTGAAAACAGAAAAGATAAGACCTAACACACTGAAACTGCTGGGGGCAACCACAGGAACACTTCAAAACATAGGCATAGGGAAGAACTTCTTGGAAAGAATTCCAATAACACAGGAAATACTGCAGACTGAATAATAGAATTATAGGGCATTATAAAGCTCTGCACAGTAAACAGCTCCTAGAGTGAAGAGCCAGTCTATGCACGGAATGAGAGAATATTTTTGTCAACTGTAGTGTGGGTTATATTTAATATCTTGAACATGTGAAGAACTGAAAAAGTTAAGCACACAAAAATGGCCCGATGAATAAATGGGCTAATGAAGTAAAACCGATTCCTCTCAAGAGAAGAAATACCTACAGCTAATAAATATATGAACCAGTGTTCAAGATCCTTAGCTATCTAGGAAATGCAAATCAAAACTACTTTGAACCCAGGTCACAATGGCTTATATCAGGCAATAAACTATAGCAGATTATGAATAAGCTCTGGTGATAAGAGCCTTATTCTTAACTTTGGGAAATGTTAGCTCTTGTAATCTCTTTGAAAATTATATAGAAATGTACGTTAAAAATAGTATTAATACTACTATATAACCCACTTAAACCATCCCTAAGTATGTATTCAGAGAACTCTACAGTCTACCACAGAGAACATCTATGTTCATCGCTGTTGTATTCATAACAGCTAGAAATGGAACCAGTCTAGATGTCTACCAACAGATGAATGGGTAATGAGAATGTGGTACATAGCACAGTGGGATAAAGAAAACAGAAACTATGACACTCACAGTTAGATGTGTAGATGGGCATAGAAATGACCATAATAAGCAAAATAAAGAAGACCTAAAAAGATACATACCATAGTTTCTCTCATATGCAATACAGACACTAGATTTTAACATATGCATATTGGCAGTTGTAGCTCATCAAACTAGAAAGGAGACCATGAGAGTGGGGAGGGCAATCTTAAGGAGGAAGGTAATAGAACACATAAGACAGGAAATGGGGATAGGAAATGGGGATGAAATGGGGAAGGAAGATAGGAGGGGGGGGTAAACAGGGATAATAAGAACAATGTACAGCCCTTCCAGTCAGCGTCAGCTCCAGGCCACCTTGGATAGGAACTAGGCAGATGGTCCCATGGTCTCCAGAGGACTCTCCATGCTGCAGGTGCCCTAGCATGCCCAGGATCTTAGGATCATGGTGAGTGGAATGCAACATCTATTCCAAAACAATCTTGAGGGGCCTGTGACAACAGGAGCAAGGACACAGGAGCCCTGCCTGACCAGTGGCTTGGGTTCCTTCTGGTCAGTGTGGGTATTCCTTGGTTTTGAAGACAGTGGACAGCCCCACAGACCACAGAGGAGATACTACTTCCAGGCACTGTAACACACCCAGGATCTTAGGATTCCAGGATCCCAAAATCCCAGGGGCTTGGTCACACCAGGATCTCAGGGTCTCAAGGAAGCTTGACTGCCAAGAAATCTGACACACCCAGAATCTCAGGTTCACAGGATCCCGGAATCACAGGATCACAGAGAAAGCTAGACTCTGAGAAGTTTTGAATCAACTGGAATTACAGGAAGGACAGGGTCCAATCAGATATATTGAGGGCAGCAAGCACTTGAGATAACCAGATAGCATGAGGAAAGCCTAAGAATAGAGGCAACAGAAACCAAGGTCACTTAGCCTCATCAGACCAAACTCTTCTGGATACACCATCACACCAGAAAAGCAAGATATGGATTTAAAGTCAATTCTCATGATGATGATGGAGGACTATAAGAAAGAAAGAAATAACTCCTTTAAAGAAATACAGGAGAACACATCCAATCAGGTGAATGAATTGAACAAAACCATCCAGGATCAAAATTGGAAGTAGAAACAATAAAGAAATCATAAAGGGAGATCATTCTTAAAATAGAAGATCTAGAAAAGAAGTCAGAAGCCATTGATGCAAGCATAATCAACAGAATACAAGAGATAGAAGAGAGAATCTAAGAAGATACCATAGAACACAATAGGACACAATGAGAAGACCAAACCTAAGATTAATAGGTATAGATGAGAAGGAATATTTCTAACTTAAAAGGCCAGTAAATATCTTCAACAAAATTATAGAAGAAAACTTCCCCAACCTAAAGAAAGAGATGCCCATGAACATATAAGAAGCCTAGAGAACTACAAATAGTTTGGACCAGAAAAGAAATTCCTCCCATCACATAATAATCAAAACACCAAATGCATCAAACAAAGAAAGAATATTAAAAGCAGTAAGGGAAAAAGGTCAAGTAACCTATAAAGGCAGACCTATCAGAATTACACCTGACTTCTCCACAGAGACTACAAAAGCCAGAAGATCCTGGGCAGATGTCATACAGACCCTAAGGGAACACAAATGCCCGCACAGGCTGCTATACCCAGCAAAACTGTCAATTACTATAGATGGAGAAACTCAGGTATTCCATGACAAAACCAAATTTACACAATATCTTTCCACAAATCCAGCCTTTTCAAAGAAAATAAAGGGGAAACTTCAACAAAATGAGGGAAACTAAGCTTGAGAAAAAGCAGCAAAGTAATCTTTGAACAAACCTAAAGAAGACAGACACATGGACAGAATTCCAACTCTCACAACAAAATAACAGGAAGCAACAACGACTTTTCCTTAATATCTCTTAATATCAATGGACTCAATTCCCCAATAAAAAGACATAGACCAACAGACTGGTTATGTAAATAGAATCCAACTTTTTGCTACATACAGGAAACCCATCTCAGGGACAAAGACAAATACTACCTTAGAGTAAAAGGCTGGAAAACAATTTTCCAAGCAAATGGTCCCCCAAACAAGCTGGAATAGCCATTCTAATATCAAATAAAATTGACTTTCAACCTAAAGTTCTCAAAAGATAAGAAGGGACACTTCTTCCTCATCAAAGGAAAAACTTACCAAGATCAACTCTCGATTATGAACATCTATGCTCCAAATGCAAAGGCATCCACATTCACTAAAGAAACTTTGCTAAAACTCAAAGCACACATTTTACCTCAGAGAACAATAGTGGGAGACTTCAACACCCCACTCTCATCAATGGGCAGATTCTGGAAACAGAAACTAAACAGAGATATAGTGAAACTAAGAGAAGTTATGAAACAAATGGATTTAACAGATACCTGTAGAACATTTCATCCTAAAACAAAAGGATATATCTTCTTCTCAGCACCTCATGGTACCTTCTCCAAAACTGACCATATAATCGGTCACCAAATGGGCCTCAGCAGATAAAAAAATATTGAAATAATCCCATGTACCCTATCAGATCACCACGGACTAAGGCTGATCTTCAATAACAAAATAAACAATAGAAAACCCACATACATGTGAAAGCTGAACAACACTCTACTCAATGCTACCTTGGTCAAGGAATAAATAAAGAAAGAAATTAAAGACTTTTAGAGTTTAATGAAAATGAGCTACAACATACCCAAATTATGGGACACAATGAAAGCAGTGCTAAGAGAAAAACTTATAGCTCTGAGTGCCTCCAAAAAGAAGGTGGAGCAAGCATACACTAGCAGCTTGACAGCAAACCTAAAAGCTCTAGAACAAAAGGAAGCAAACTCACTCAATAGGGGTAGACATCAGGAAAAAAAAAAACTCAGGGTTGAAATCAACCAAGTGGAAATAAAAAGAACTATTCAAAGAATCAACCAAACCAGGAGCTGGTTCTTTGAGAAAATCATCAAGATAGATAAACCCCTAGCCAGACTAACTAGAGGGCACAGGGACAGTATCATAATTAACAAAATCAGAAATGAAAAAGGAGATATAACAACAGAATCTGAGGAAATCCAAAAAAATCATCAGATTCTACTATAAAAGCCTATACTCAACAAAACTGGAAAACCTGGAAGAAATGGACAATTTTCTAGACAGATACCAGGTACCAAGGTACTAAAACAGGATCATATTAATAATCTTAGCAGTCCCATTTCTCTAAAGAAATAGTAACAGTCATTAATAGTCTCCCAACCAAAAAAAGCCCAGGACCAGATGGGTTTATTGCAGAGTTCTATCAGACCTTCAAAGAAGACCTAATTCCAATACTCCTCAAACTATTCCACAAAATAGAAACAGAAGGTACTGTACCCAATTCATTCTATGAAGCCACAATTATTCTGATACCTAAACCACACAAAGACCCAACAAAGAAAACTTCAGACCAATTTTCCTTATGAATATTGATGCAAAAATACTCAATAAAATTCTCACAAACCGAATCCAAGAACACATCAAAATTATCATCCATCATGATCAAGTAGGCTTCATCATAGGGATGCAAGGATGGTTCAATATATGAAAATCCATCAACGTAATCCACTATATAAACAAACTCAAAGAAAAAAGCCACATGATCATCTCATTAAATACTGAGAAAGCATTCGACAAAGTCAGACACCCCATCATGATAAAAGTCTTGGAAAGATCAGGAATTCAAGGCCCATACCTAAACATAATAAAAGCAATATACAGCAAACGAGTAGCCAACATCAAACTAAATGGTGAGAAACTGGAAGAAATCCCACTAAAATCAGGGACTAAACAAGGCTGCCCACTTTCTCCCTACCTATTCAATATAGTACTTGGAATCCTAGTCAGAGCAATTGGACAGCAAAAGGAGATCAAAGGAATACATATTGGAAAGAAAGAAGTGAAAATATCACTATTTGCAGATGATATGATAGTATATATAAGTGACCCCAAAAATTCCACCAGAGAACTCCTAAACCTGATAAACACTTCAGTCAATCGCTTCATATAAAATTAACTCAAACAAATCAGCGGCCTTTCTCTACACAAAGGAAAAACAGGCTGAGAAAGAAAATAGGGAAATAACACCTTTCAAAATAGTCACAAATAATATAAAATACCTTGGTGTGATTCTAATTGAGGAAGTAAAAGTTCTTATCTCTATGATAAAAACTTCAAGTCTCTGAAGAAAGAAATCAATGAAGATCTCAGAAAATTGAAAGATCTCCCATGCTCATGGATTGGCAGGATTAATATAGTCAAAAGTGGCTATCTTGCCTAAAACAATCTACAGATTCAATGCAATCTGCATCAAAATTCCAACTCAATTCTTCACCAAGTTAGAAAGGGCAATTGCAAATTCATCTGAAATAACAAAAAATCCTAGGATAGCAGAAACTCTTCTCAACAATAAAAGAACCTCTGGGGGAATCACCATGCCTGTCTTCAAGCTGTACTACAGAGCAATTGTAATAAAAACTGCATGGTACTGGTATAGCAACAGACAGGTAGATCAATGGAATAGAATTGAAGACCCAGAAATGAACCCACACTCCTATGGTCACATGAGCTTTGACATGTGGAAAAAAGACAGCATTTTCAACAAATGGTGCTGGCACAACTGGCAGTTATCATGTAGAAGAATTCAAATTGATCCATTCATTCTTATCTTCTTGTACTAAGTTCAAATCTAAGTAGTTCAAGAAACTCCACATAAAACCAGAGACACTGAAACTTATAGAGGAGAAAGTGGGGAAAAGCCTCAAAGATATGGGCACTGGGGAAAAACTCCTGAATAGAACAGCATTGGCTTGTGCTATAAGATCGAGAATTGACAAATGGGACCTCATAAAATTGCAAAGCTTCTATAAGGCAAAAGATAGTGTCAATAACACAAAAAAGCCACCAACAGATTGGGAAAGGATCTTTACCAATCCTAAATCAGATAGGGGACTAATATCGAATACATATAAAGAACTCAAGAAGGTGGACTCCAGAAAAATCAAATAACTCCATTAAAAAATGGGGCACAGAGCTAAACAAAGAATTCTCAAGTGAAGAATACCGACTGGTTGAGAAGCACCTGAAAAAATGTTTAACATTCTTAATCATCAGGGAAATGCAAATCAAAACAACCTGAGATTCCACCTCACACCAGTCAGAATGGCTAAGATAAAAAATTCAGGTGACAGCAGATGCTGGCATGGATATGGAGAAAGAGGAACACTCCTCCATTGTTGGTGGGATTGTAAGCTGGTAAAACCACTCTGGAAATCAGTCTGGCGTTTCCTCAGAAAATTGGACATAGTACTACCAGAGGATCCTGCAATACCTCTCCTGGGCATATATCCAGAAGATGTTCCAACTTGTAATAAGGACACATGCTCCACTATGTTTATAGCAACCTTATTTATAATAGCCAGAAGCTAGAAAGAACCCAGATGTCCCTCAACAGAGGAATGGATACAGAAAATGTGGTACATTTATACAATAGAGTACTACTCAGCTATTAAAAACAATGTATTTATGAAATTCCTAGCAAATGGATGGATCTTGAGGGCATCATCGTGAGTGAAGTAACCCAATCACTAAAGAACTCACATAACATGTACTCACTGATAACTGGATATTAGCCCAGAAACTTAGAATACCCAAGATACAATTTGCAAAACACATGAAACTCAAGAAGAATGAGGACCAAAGTGTGGCACTTCGCCCCTTCTTAGAATTAGGAACAATACATACATGGAAGGAGTTACAGAGATCAAGTGTGGAGCTAAGACAAAAGGATGGACCTACCAGAGACTGCTGCAGCCGGGGATCCATCCCATAATCAGCCATCAAACGCAGACACTATTGCATACGCAAGCAAGATTTTGCTGAATGGGCCCTGATATAGCTGTCTCATGTGAGGTTATGCCAGTGCCTGGCAAATACAGAAGTGGATGCTCACAGTCAGCTATTGGATGGAACACAGGGCCCCCAATGGAGGAGCTAGAGAAAGTACCCAAGGAGCTGAAGGGGTCTCCAACCCTATAGGTGGAACAACAATATGAACTAACCAGTACCCCCAGAGCTCTGCATATGTAGCAGAAGATGGCCTAGTCATTGGGAAGAGAGGCCCCTTGGTCTTGCAAACTTTATATGCCCCAGTACAGGGGAACACCAGGGCCAAGAAGTGGGAGTGGGTGGGTAGGGGAGCAAGGCATTGGTGGGGAAGGGTATAGGGGACATTTGGGATAACATTTGAAATGTAAATGAAGAAAATATCTAATAAAAAATTTGAAAAAAAAAACTACATGGTACTCGTACAGTGACAGATACGTATATCAATGGAATAGAATTGAAGACCCAGAAATGAACCCACACACCTATGGTCACTTGATCTTTGACAAAGGACCTAAAACCATCCAGTGGAAAGAAGACAGCATCTTCAGCAAATGGTTCTGGCTCAACTGGTGGTTAGCATGTAGAAGAATGTGAATTGACCCATTCTTATCTACTTGTACAAAGCTCAAGTCCAATTGGACCAAAGAACTCCACATAAAACCAGAGACAGTGAGACTTATAGAGGAGAAAATGAGGAAAAGCCTCAAAGATATGGGCACAGGGGAAAGATTCATGAACAGAACAGCAATGGCTTTGCTGTATGATCAAGAATCGACAAATGGGACCTCATAAAATTACAAAGCTTCTATAAGGCAAAGGACACTGTCAATGAGACCAGAAGGCAACCAACAGATTGGGAAAAGATCTTTACCATTCCTAAATCAGATTGGGGCTAATATTATATATATATATATATATATATATATATATATATATATATATATATATATAAAGAAGGTGGACTCCAGAAAACTAAACAACCCTATTAAAAATGGGGTACAGAGCTAAACAAAGAATTCTCAAGTGAGGAATACCAACTGGCTGAGAAGCACCTGAAAAAATGTTCAACATCCTTAATCATCAGGGAAATGCAAGTCAAAACAACCCTGAGATTTCATCTCATACCAGTCAAAATGGCTAAGATCAAAAATTCAGGTGACAGCAGTTGCAGGCAAGGATGTGGAGAAAGAGGAACACTCCTCCATTGCTGGTGGGACTGCAAGCTGGTACAACGACTCTGGAAATCAGTTTTGTGGATCCTCAAAAAAAAATGGACATAGTTCTACCAGCAGATCCAGCAATACCACTCCTGTGCATATACCCAGAAGATGATCCAGCATGTAATAAGGACACATGCTCCACTATGTTCATAGCAGCTCTATTTATAATAGCCAGAAACTGGAAAGAAAACAGATGTCTCTCAACAGAGGAATGGATACAGAAAATGTGGTACATTTACACAACAGAGTACTACACAGCTATTAAAAACAATGAATTTCTGAAAATTTTAGACAAATAAATAGATCTGGAGGATATCATCTTGAGTGAGGTAACCCAATCACAAAAGAACAGGCATGATATGCACTCACTGATAAGTGACTATTAGCCCAGAAGCTCAGAATCCTTTTTAGAAGGGGGAACAAAATACACATGGAAGGAGTTCCAGAGACAAAGTTCAGAGAAGAGCCTGAAGGAATGACCACACAGAGACGGTCCTACTTGGAGATCCATCCCATAAACAACCACCAGACCCAGATACTAGGCGGATGCGAACAAGAGCTTGCTTACAGGAGCTTGATATAGCTGTTTTCTGTGAAACTCTGCCAGTGCCTTGCAAATACAGAAGTGGATGCTCACAGTCATACATTGGATGGAGCACAAGGTCCCCAATGAAGGAGCTAGAGAAAGTACCCAGGGAGCTGAAGAGGTCTGAAGTTCCATAGAAAGAACATTAATATGAACTAACCAGTATCCCCAGAACTTGGAATTATACCACCAATCAAAGAAAACACATGGTAGGACTTGTTGCTCTAACTGTATAAGTAGCAGAGGATGGCTTAGTCAGTCATCAATGGGAGGAGAGGCCCTTGGTCCTGTGAATGTTCTATGTCCCAGTATAGGGGAATGCCAGGACCAGGAATGGGAGTGGGTGGGTTGGGGAACAGGTGGATGGGGGAGGGGATAGGGAATTTTCAGAAGGTAAACTAGAAATGGGCATAACATTTGAAATGTAACTAAAGAAAATATCTAATAAAAATTAACTAAAAAAGAAACAATGTACATATGAAAATGCAATAATGAAACCCATTATTTTGTTAATTACTAAAAACTAATTGAAAAAAGACACTATAACTATGTAAAAAACAAAAACAATTAATTTTTTCTACTTAGCCCTATTACTATACATGGAATTTCTCCTCTCCCTGATATCCCAACATAATAATATAATAAAATGAGGTTAGATATATCTCTGTGGCTATAATTGTAAATATTGTCTATCTTGGCACATTATGGTCATTGGGCTTTTCCTGTACAGTTTTATTTATTTGTTTATTTGTTTATTTATTAAAATTTGGTTTTCCTGGAAGGGATAATATTCTAACTTTGTAATATCATCATATTTCTATTTACTGAGACCTAATTTATTCCTAGGGTTTATAGGAGACAATTCACCTTTCAGTAAGGCCCTGTATCCCAGCGTGGCTCAGCTGTAGTGGGTCCTCTGGCTGCTAAAGCAAGAACAATGTATGCTGACTTCTGATCCTTTATTGGAATCTATTTTCCCCTCTGCAGCCTTTTGGAATATTTTTCTCTTTTATGCTATTCTGAAACTCTGTGACACTCTTTTTGAATGTAGGGAATTCTGTATTCATTTTGCCAGACAGTCAGTATCCCTACTAGTCTGACAAAGTATCTTCTATAAGGCTAAGAAAAGATTTCTCATTGTAGCTTTGGAATGTTTGTCCCTCTTACTTCTTATCAATCAGTGTTTTGGGGGTGCTGCTTCTCTGATGGATTTAGCTCAACTTTCTTTGATTCTCTTATGCCACAATCAACATTCTTGGATACACTTAGTATTACTCATTAGTAAATTGTTCTCTTTGATAAACACCACATAGTAAATACTGCAATGTAAAGTAGAATTGCTACAACACAGGCCATACTACAAGTAACATAAAGAGAGATGAGAAGGAAGATGAAGAGTGTGGACAAGAGGGAAGAAAGGAAGGGGGAAAAGGAAGGAGGAAGGAAAAGATAGAGGGGAAAGAAATGGAGGGAGAAAGGTAGAAACAAGCTTCTGATAGGCAGAGAAATCCTGATACTCAGTACTCAATCACAGTATATGCACATCCAGCATTGTATATGGGGAATTCTTTAAAAAAAAAAAAAAAAGAAAAGAAAAGAAAAGAGAAAGAGAAGAAGAAAAGAGAAAGAGAAAAAGAAAAGAAAAGCGCTCTCTCTCTCTCTCTCTCTCTCTCTCTCTCTCTCTCTCTCATGTGTGTGTGTGTATTACATGTACTTTTAGAGTCTAGAAAAGTGGGCTGGATCCCCTGGTGCTGGAGATGCAAGCAGTTGTGTGCCACCTGACATGGGGACTGGGAATGCTGCTCTTGTCCTTTGAAAGAACAAGCACTCTTACTGGCTGGGCTGTCTCTTCACTCCACACTTGTTTCTTATAATATTGACAATATTACTTTAACTACCTTTCCCCAGCCAGTTACTGATTTTGTTTTTGTAGTGAATAGGGCAGGCAAAACCAATTCAGAAGTTCCAGCATTCTCTAGCAACAAGACCCTGTCTGAGCTTCATTTTTAGATGTGAAAAATGAAAAAAAAAATCTATTTCCCAGTGGTCTTGAAAGATAAAATTGAATATATTTAGCATAGTGTCTAGAAAATATGACAATAAAAAAAACACACTGCTTCCTTTAATTGGTCCCCTGTATTCAGTAATAATGGAATTAACATGTTGGTTCAGAGATACAGCTTAAACACATGTCATAACTATAACTGAAGGAGGTGAGAACCTCCCCAGACACAGGTCTTCATATAGGTCTTCTCAGCATCAGTGTAGTCAGCTGAGAGTCGCTCTTAGTTCCTTCTCAAAATAGGACCTAGATAAGTCCCTTCAAAATACACTTGTATACACACACACACACACACACACACACACACCACAGGTTCTGGGCACTTCCATGCTCCCTTTACCTAGATAGATTTCTGCATATTTTTGAATCATAATCAGGGCTCATGACCCAGAAAATCACCTCAATTTCATAATATCTTTATCCATTTCATTGTGCAGCACATTTTATAAAAACTCACGTTACAAAGTGATAATCACTTCAGTGATCTTGGCTGATTTGCCCACCTATCTGCTGAATGATGTCACAACTCAGATAAGTTCACAACTTAACTTCCCACTGGGAACATTTCCAGGTGTTGTCCTGATGGGCTCCAGGCAGACATGTCAAGAGGGAAGGATGCTGGCTGTCAGAGAGCTCCTCCCACATCAAAAGTCAAGAACGAGGCTCATAATAACCAATCAGGCAAAGTCCTGTGTCTTTGTGAGACCGGAAGAGTCACAGAGGATTGTTATGTGAAGGAACTTGAGCAAGAAGTGATGGCCACCCTGGTAATCCCATCTGTCTGAATGGTCTCTGTGAGGGCAGCAGGTGCGCTTGACCTGACTCCCTGTGTGTGACTTCGAGCCATGTGTGTAGTTAGTCTCTGCTTCTTCACATGAGAGGGAGGCACGGCAGCTTCTGAGAAGTTGAGTATGTAGGATATGCTATAAGCACCATGTAAATATTTTAGTGGCAGTCTGGCTATTCCCTCCATCCATCCCGCTCTTCCCTTCCTCCCTTCATTTCTTTTTCTCATCCTTTCACCCCGCCCTGTCCCTCCCATTGTACGACTGCATGTGGATAGAATTACCCTGTCTTCTGAAGAGCAGGATTTGCTTTACTGTAGCTCTCTGTGGTGTGCCGCCAGTAGTGGATGGAGTAGAAGGATCTGGGCATGGAGCCTCTGCACATGGCTTGCATCTCTGTGTTTCCCCCTTGACTTTACTACCTCAGAATGTCACATGAGTCCTGGCATGGTGTGTGACCTTTATCCATGGAGCAACTTCCTCCCTGACTTCTTCCTCTCCTGTTGTTTATATCGTCACTGCTAGTGTAAAGATTCACAATATCAGATATGAAGTAATGAAAGGTCTTTGCTGAATACTTAACTTGCATTATCCAGACACCTTGTCAAATATCCTGCGTAACGTGCTTTATCTCATTTAATTCTCTCTTCAGCCCCTTGCAGGATGTGTAGCCCATATCTTTATTAATAAGCAAACATTCAAATGCAGAACATTACACAGCTTGCCCACATCTACACAGGTGGGAAACGGTAAGATCAGAACCCAGTTCCAGAAAGTCTTTCTTCCTGAATGCAGTCTGTGCCTGTGGTCACAACAGATTCCCCTGCCTCGGGGATCAGAGATGGCAGCTTCTGCAGTCTGTGCCTGTGGTCACAACAGATTCCCCTGCCTCGGGGATCAGAGATGGCAGCTTCTGCAGTCTGTGCCTGTGGTCACAGCAGATCCCCTGCCTCGGGGATCAGGATCAGAGATGGCAGCTTCTGCAGTCTGTGCCTGTGGTCACAGCAGATCCCCTGCCTCGGGGATCAGGATCAGAGATGGCAGCTTCTGCAGTCTGTGCCTGTGGTCACAGCAGATCCCCTGCCTCGGGGATCAGAGATGGTTGGTTTTCCTCAGCACTGCAATTCAAAAAATTCTTTTCAACTTGAGGGATTTTTTTCGTGTTGTTCAGATTACATGGAAGAGGCATTTCTCAAAACCTTTATTTTCCAATTTCATGTTGTAAGAACCTGATTTGGGTCACCTCTCCTCTGGCATCTATAGCCTAACTTCAGATGAGTGCTAAGCCTGTACCTAATAGCATGGAGTATAGCTAAAATCAGACTGTTTGCACTTAACATCAGATTGTCAGAGCCCTGGGAAAAATAGAAGATGGACACGCCCACAGCAGAGCCCCGCCCCCACCCTGAGTCTTCTCAGGGGGGCTCTTTGACTGACTCCCTGTAAGCCACTATGCTGAAGGGCAAGACCTGTGTCAACTATTGAAACAGACCCTTAGCTAGGCCTCTACCTTAAGTCCTAATTCTGCTAAAACCTACCACACCAACCAGCCAAACACAAAAAGCTTCTCTCAAAAGGAAGCCTGGATGTCCATGTCCCTAGACCCATCTCCAAAGAGCACTGCAGGATGTGATCCCCAAGTAACAGAAACGGGGGGCTCAGTTGCCTTTTGCCGAATCATAACGCTCTTTAAATTACTGTCCACAACTCCCTCCTAAGCTTACGCAGTGACGTTATACTTCCGCCCAGATGTGCAGGGGTCCAGCTTGAAGTGTCAGATGACCATGACCGTCTCTCGCCATTCAGCTTCAAAGGGTGTCAGGGTCTGGTCTCATTCCGGTTGTCCTGTTTTGCAATCAGGAAGTGTTGGCCAGCTTTCAAGCCTATGTCCTAGCCATTATGTCCTTGTACCTGAGAGATTTGTGCCACTTCCGGGAAGAGCCGCGCCATCCCAGTATCCTTACTGATCCTGAGCTCAGGGCATGAGCTTGCTCTGGCCTACTTTCCATGTTCCTGGTGGATTTCCTAGGCCCCCTTCTCACCTTGAATTACCTCTCCTCAACCCTTCTTGCTAAAGCAGGATATTACATTGCATCTTAGTAACCCAAAGGGAATCTTCCTCCTTCCCCTCATCCCCATCCCTGTGCACTGTTACATAAGTACATTTTCACCTAAGTGTACATTGAGCTTATGCTGAGCTTGTTTCCCTCAGTACCCCGCCACCTCTCCCCCTTTCCCTCTACTATCCCCCATTTCCCCTACATGTTTTTGTTTCTATATTCATGTCATATGTGCATATATAATTCTACATATTGACATAATATCTAGGGACCCTAAAATGAGAGAAAACATATTTATTTCTGACACTGCCTTAATTTCCCTAATGTAAGTGTCTCCAGTTACACTAATTTTCTGATTTTACTTCTAATTTACTAATTTACCTCTGTTCTTTATGAATGAAAAATATCACTGTGTGTACCATGTTTTCTTTTTTCTCCCCTGTTTTCTAAGGTCTACCAATGGTTGGTTCCATAACTTAGCTCTTAAGATTGGGGCTGCTGTACACATTGATGTGCAAGGATCTCTTGGACATGTGGGCATGAGGTCTTTTGGGCAGTTATCAGGAATGGTAGAGGAGCTACATGGAAAAATCTATTTTCAGTTTTTTTGAGGTATCTCCATGCTGGTTTCCATGGTGGCTGGACTAGATTACATTCCCAACCAGCTAAGTATAATGATTCCCTTTCATCTGCAAACATACTACCTACCACTTGTTCTATACTTGTTGTATAGTTAATTTACATTTCTCAGATGGCCAGCATGTACTGTCCTGATAGAACGCCAAGACTAAAAGGAACATGGGATGGAAAGAGTTTCCTTAGTCTATATAACCACCTCATATTCCATTGAGGAAAGCCAGGGCAGAAATCTGGGCACAAGAACTGAAGCAGAGGCCATGGAGGAATATTGCTCTCAGCCTTGAATACCCTGGTCTGTCCAGTTTGCTTTCTTATAGGCCCCAGGATCACCTGACCAGATATGAGACCAACCCTAGTGGCCTGGGCCCTCCCACATCAATCATTAATCAAGAAAATGCCTCACAGACTTTCTTACAGGCCAACCTTACAAAGGAATGCTCTCAATTAAGAGTCTCTCTCCGCCTTCGCAATTATGTCTAGGTTTGGATCAAGTTGACAAAACCAACCAGCACACCTAGTACAGGTGAACATTTTCCACACTCAGGTCTAATTTCATTCTTCTAAATTTGGGTATCTAATTGTCTCAGCACCATCTCTTGGAGGGATTGTTTGCTCTCTCCAGTACATATTCTTGGGATCTTGTCAAAAACCACATGGTTAGAGCTGTGTAGATTTGTATCTGAGTCCTTTATTCTATTTGCTGGCTCTGTCTGTTTAGGTGTTGGACTATGCTGCGTTTGTTACTATGGCCCTGTAGTATCGCTTAAACTCAGATATAATGATACCTTCAGAATCTTTTTTTCCCCCCTGTTCAGGGTTGTTTTGATTATCTAAGGTCTTTTGTGCTTCCATGTGAATTTTAAGATTATTTTCTTATTCTATGAAGAATGTCATTTGATTTTTGATGGGAATTTTATTGAATCTGTAGATTGTTTTTAGTAAGATAAATGGTTTCAGTATTCAGTCCTTCTGGTTCATGAGTGTGGGCAGTCTTCCTATCTTCTAGTGTGCCTTCCTTGGTTGTTTTCTTCAGTGTTTTGAACTTTTCACTCCAGAGCTCTTTCCTTCCTTGGTCAGGTATTTATTCCAAGTCATTTTATGTCTTTGTTTATGCTTCTTTGTTTTGGTGTTTGTGAATGAGATTGTTTTACTAAATTCTCCTTCAGCTTATTTGTTATCAGTATGTAGTAGTTGATGTTGATTTTGTTTGCCCACTTTGTTGATCTTATACTTAACACAACCTATTTCCATAGGATTTCCAGGAGCCAACCAACATTCTTTTGGAAATAAACTTCTCGACCCCAGGCCCTGTGAAGGTATGCACACTTAAAGAAATGAAGTGCAAACTTCTAGTTCTTTGGAAAGTTAGTTATGTCAAATGATGGTTTGCTGGGGCACACAGGTGAAAGGATGCCTTGCTAAAGCAAACAGGATGTTTTCCTGACACAGACACAGGTGAAAGGATGCTTGGATATAACAACCACAAGAAAGGACTCTTGATGAAGAAGTATATGAGCCCACAACCAACACAGCCAGTCAGAGAAACTCACCCAAGAACTAAAATCGAGGTTCTTGCAACAGCTTGCTGCTTCTGCAGCTTCACCTCAGGTCAGTTGGTGGTTGCCTGGTGGTTTCCTCAGGATTGAACTACAGCTGCCTGGTGTCTGCTTGCTGAAAAGACTGGACTATAGCTGCTAATTCATGTTTGGTGTTTGCTACTGGACTGAACTGCTGCCCAAGAAGATTGAGTTTGCCCCAAAGAACTATTGCTGAACAGGTTCACGTCCCTCATATCCTAAAATACTTTTCTTTTCTATTACCTCTGATGCATGGTGGGCTAGAGGAGAGATTGAGCCCTTATTAAAATAAGTTGCAAAAATTTTATGCCTACAAAGAACAGACTGGCAATTGCAAATGGATTTCTGCCAAGTCCTGAGTGTGAACAGTCATCCACACCAGGACTGGGTTCTTGTTTCGTCTGCACTGTAAAGAGTGGCAAAGACTTCAGTACATCTCTACATGTAGTGGATCATGGTTGGATACCACTCTGCTCCTCCTGATCCTTCACCCTGCTTTCAAGATTAGGGGGAGAAGAGGAAAGGTGAGCAGTGCAGACCCCACAGCATGGCATGTGAGGGAGGTGGGGAGGCTGGTGGCAATACTGTCTGAATACCAGCAACTTTTAAGTAGGATAAAAAAATCATCCATTTATGAAGAAAATCATTATCTATCTAGGTGTGCCCCTTCAAAGCTGATAAACTCTCTCAAGTCAAATGTAACCTAAAGAATTTTATAAAAACATACTATTTGTCTCTTACACATAGGGCTAGATTCAAATAATAAAACACATAAATAATAAAGTAATTAAATACCATGTAACCAAGTACAAATAAAAATAAAAGCAAGCAAAAAAAAAATCTAGTAATATGTATAAGTGGTCTCAGTCCCATGTATCTGTGGTGAACTTTGAAGATGAGGCTCCTGCATTGTCTTCATTATGAATGTAGTTTTAATGCGTGTGTGCATGATCACAGAACCTGTCACTCTGAGATGTGTGTGTGCATGATCATAGAGCCTGTCACTCTGAGATGCGTGTGTGCATGATCATAGAGCCTATCACTCTGAGATGTGTGTGTGCATGATCATAGAGCCTGTCACTCTGAGCCTTTCATGGTCCTAGGAGACTTCACTTCTAACCTTTGTACTATATAAATGCATTCTTTTGGAATTAGCACTCTAACAGAGTTGCCAGAGAAGATGTGAGTAAATGCACATTCTACATACACACACACACACACACACACACACACACACACACACACACGGAGAAAGAGTGAGTGAGGTATGAAAGAAAATAAATCTCTCCATCCGCCAGCATAGCATTTTGGTCTAATGTTACTCGTGTAGGAAAACAGGAAAGAAATTAATGGATAAATTTATTATCACAGTTATCAAGTAACCACAAGCCCAGGTCTCGTTTCACGACGGGCACTAAATCTAGACTGGGCACTGTTTCATCACCAGTGGGAACTCTGACAAGCAGGCACAAAAACCAATCGGATTTCAAAATGCTTTTTACATTACCCTTTCAATATTCAGAAGCCAGTGTCTCCAAAACACAGCCAATCTTGTCTCCTGTGCGAACTCCCCTCTTATTTATTTCACCTACACACAGCGAGTTAGCAGAGGAGGGCTGTAAATTTGCTGACCTTTAATAAAGACACATATTCCAGGAGGATGGAAACCCACTCTTCTTTCTTAACCTGATTCTGGATGATTTCTAATGACCTGGGATCCAAACTGGGTGCCTCTCACATTTACATGCATAACCAAGAAAATAAATCAAAGAAGGAAACTCGCACCTTCTTACACTAGCACGCTCGCGTACACACACACACACACACACACACACACACACACACACACACACACACACGAGTCTGGCTGAAGGATCCCCTTACCCATTAGCTGAGGCCTGTGGGGAATTAGCCAGGCTGGAATGCTTGCTGGAGCTTTGACAATGAAACCACTGCTATGGCTGTGTTTTGCATTTCATGTTGGGTGTTCGAACTTAACAATTCTAGTCACCTCAAAAATAGCATTTAGTACTTAGGGAGGCTCTCTAAGCGGCGGGGGTGGGGGGTGGGGGGAAGGGGTAGGGGGGTTAGGGGGGATGTCAGGAAGTGACTCAGCTTGAAATCTGCAAAATGTATTCACATTCCCTGTCTTTGGAAGCTTCCAGTCAGTTCTCTGTTGTTGAGGCCCAGGAGTTGCTCTTCAAAGGACTAAAGAAAAAGGGCGCGCTGCATGGAGGCCAGCTACACCCAGACGTGACACACTCACAGTGAAGACTTGGAGTTTTTAACACTGACACTTAAGATACACGGTACACACCTGCACTCTCTGGAGTCTAGCAAGAAGCAAGCTCCTGACTAGTTTCTCTCCGCAGCTGTGACTTTGGAGCTCAGCTAGGTCTTCAAACACTAAGAAATCAACGCATGGGGCCTGCAAGATGGCTCAGCAGTTAAAATCTGTAACAAATTGCCAAGGAGAGTCCACCATCCCATCGTGACCACAGTGCTCACAAGATGGGCTTTTGTCTTCGCCTCCATCAGTCTGCCCCATTTTGAGCTATATAGCCAGTTTTCAGGAAAGCTTGAGAGATTGTTCTGCGGTCTTCACCATGAAGCACAGATCTGCAGTTCCTTTCTTCCGCGGCGTCTTGTTCTCAGGCTGGAGGCAGGCCTCTGGCACGGGCATGCGCAATGTGGCAAGCTGGAGCTGTCATGCTTGTGACCGGTTACCTTTCCAGCATTTGAATTTAGCCAAACAAAAGTGCTAAAACACCTTTGCTCCTGAGTGATGATAGGTCCACCAGTATAATGTCAACCGGACATATCAGACATGGTTGATGTATTAGGGGAAAAAAAAAACCCTTCATATTCTGTGAGAGCATAACTACTCAGCTGTTCTGTGACTTGTTTGGTTGATTCTTCTCTGAACTGTACAGTGGTCCTGGGGTATGTCCATACAATAGCTCTGCATTCCACACTCAGTAGAGAATTTCCTGGTTACCCAAGATTTAGCATTTGTATAAAGTGGGCTCTGTGTCAGATGATTTTGCCCAAAGCTGGCTAATGGAAAAGCCCAAGCCTGTTCTCTGGCTAGCTGTGAGGTTCATGGTGTTTGCTTATATTTGGTGCATGCCTTTTTTTTTTTTCTTAGATTATCAACTTGCAATGGCTTTATGAGGATGTGTCCTGACTGGTTTTAAGTTGAAAACCACCCATACCCTGTTTCTGTCTTTCCATTGATCTATATATCACATGTAAGCTGATTTCTCCAACAGGCCACCAATTAAACACCTTAACATTGAACTGCATCAAGTAGATACTATACTTGGCTAGAAATCCCACTGTGTGTGTGTGTGTGTGTGATATTTCACACAGGAAGATGAACATTTGAAGTTCTTTTTACCTGATGCTGGCTCTGTTTCCATTAGTGTACTGCTAACCCCATTCCCCAAGGGCAATGCTATTAGGTAATGAGCCATAAGTTTACTGAGGATTGAATAAATAAAGAAAGGTATCCAGAGGAACTATTCCAACATTTAAATACAAATTGAAACAATCTATTCCTTTTTTTAACCTGCAGACCACAGTCAAACATTTTTTTTAAGTGACTTGTAACAAAAATCATTTTAAATACACATGTCTTTGTGCAAAGTCTAAAGCTTGTGGCCATATCACAGTGCAGGTTCATTCCCTGGACTCTAAGCATGAGCTCAGAATATTAGAACACACACAAACCTCTGCCTTGCCCACTATTAGAAAATTTAAATCCTAGGTTAAGACCTGGTCTCAAGTTAAGTACAGATTTCAGTGGGATTTGGAAAAAGCCTTTAAATAGATTTTTATTGGTTTTTAAGAACAGGGTTATTTTGTGTTAATAATGGGCATACATTAGGCTTTAGATAATTGCTTTATGTAACTTGGAGTTTTGGCTTTCAGCTAAATAAACACGCTCTGTGTTCACAGGTGTATTGTCCTCAAGGGCACTCTGCTTTTAAAGGTGGCAGCTGTGGTCAAGGTGTTGCTGATACAGTTCTGTGTATAATTTATTGGAAACAGGTGCTGGCTCATGACGAAGATAGACAGGAAACTAAAGCAGACAACATGTTTAACCACCATTTAAAAAAGTCCAGGTTCAGGGAGACAATGTGTCTGAGATGTTTGGGGGATGTTGCCAGCATCCCAGCACAAGCTTGAAAGCTACGGCAGACACCCCCATAAGGAAGATATTGTACATGAATTTCAAACAGCCTGGCCTAATGAGTGCCTGATGCTACGCAGCCAGATTTAATTGATTATATGAAAAAGTTTTAGTTTGTGTAAGGCTAGCAAAAAAAAAAAAAAATCATAAAATACTTTCCTAAGTTAATTGTTAAAAATTACTTTCAAATGAGGTAATAACTGTTAGTTTTCAATGAGCTGGACAGCGGATTAGGCTCTAATGCGCTTTCATTATTTTTGGAATATTTGCTCAGGGTGCTGGTTCTGTCTGTGGGTACGTCAGTGTAGCGAAGAGCCAAGATTCACGTCCTCAAGGTGCAGACACAGGCTAGGGCAGCAGTGCAGGAGACAGAATCTAGAAGGACAAGGTCTGGATGCTTAGCCTTCCCTCGGGATTCCATGGGCTTGTGAGATGGGGAGCAGAGTTAGACATGGCTGTCATGTCTGGTGTTTTGTGGTACCAAGGAGGAGTGAGAATGAATCAGCGACACCATATCCCCCATCCTAAGCCCTTTCTCCCCAGAGAAAAGCAGGAGGATACATTAACTCAGATTTTCCTATGGCATTCCCCCCCCAAAGACACATATTTGGTATTTCCCCAACTTATTTTGAGTCTAATCAGTCCCCTATCGTAGAATGCACATGTGCAGTAAATATGCATACCAAATGCAGCCGAAAAAGTTGTTAAAAGTGCGTGCACAGTTTCTCAACCTCAAAAAAAACTAAATATCTTGGCCATTTGCATGCTTAAAAAATACCCAAAGGCATTAGACCACATTACGGACTATTGGCTTGCCAAAATTCATTTTTTAGGGGAGGGTAAGTGGGGGAAAATATTTAAGTTATAACACACGGGTGTAAGAGGGGGAAAAAAAGCAACTGAAACAACAAAATTTGGTTTAAAACAATTTACCTCAAGGCTTAGACGCTGTGTGCCAGGAATGCTGATAAATCTTTGTACCAACACCAAGGGGCACACACAGTTTAATATCTGCTTGATGTCAAAAATCAGGGACAATTTAATGCTTGCATTAATTTGAAAGAATTTTTGTGCAGTAGGTAGAAAGTTATCCATTCCAGTTCCTAATCTCTACCAGCCACCCTGTCCCCAGCTCCATGAGAAAGTGACTGACAGGGTTGCAAAATCCCAAATCTGCTGGAGGACTTGCAGATGCTTTTATCGACCTCCCAGTAGCCCCTATCCTTGCCTTAGACACAGGAATTTGGTTTGCACATTGCCTTGGAGCCGTCAACAGAGGTTTAGCATAGAAAAGCAAATAGCTGGTGTAAAAATAAACCTTTTATTTAAGAAAAAAACTTTATAAGGCCCCTTTATTTAGAGGGAGACTCACTCCAATAAATACGCTGTTAACAAACTTATATAATGAATAATAATATATACTGTAGCAAGTGATGAGATGGGATCCCACAAAGCAAGTGCTGAAATCCAATGATTGATTATCAAACCTATAGGATAAATAAACTCCATCAATTAATAGCTTGTCTTAGGGATGCGTTTCTGTAGAAATACCCCACAAGGAAAAGTCCCAATCGCAGGGGTTCAGAGAGAGTAAATTCTGAATCAAGCAGAGCCAGGTTTCAACACAGTACTCATTCCTGGGTAGGAATCAGCTTGGGGGTCACGGCATGATGAGTCCAGCTTACAGACAGAGAAATGTGCTTTCTCCATCCAAGCTAATGAATTATCCAGCCATTTGGGACCCACATGTCTAAGTATCAGAAGCGGCTATTTATAATTTATTTAAAAGGGAATTGAGAACCAACCTGGTTTTCTTGAATGTACTTCTTGCCAACAAAGCTCTGAAAGCACCCATTCAGAGACTTGGTGCTCTCACTTGGTTTGCACGCCCATTCTTCTCTAGAGTCTAGAAGGCTAACCCCTGTCAGGAGCTGCATATTGACTTTGGAAAGGAGCTGACTCCGTGCTTGTAACCAGCTGCCTCTGATGTCTGAGCACTCGACTTAGGAGAGAATAGCAACCAGTGGGAAGTCCCAGATGGCCAGCTGCATGGCAACTGCTCCAGCACCTTGTTTTGCAGGATTCTCATTTTGAAAGCAATGGAAAAGATGTCTGCCCAGGGTTCTGTAAATGCTGCTTTCTGAGTCTGTCTTTCCCTTGACCTTGAAATTGGAAAGCTCTCACTGTTGCAAACATATGGATTAGAGCTGCATTATGGATATCTGGGAGAACTAAACCTTGATACGTGTTAGTCCATTGATTCACCTACCCACACCCATCCAGATTGGGTACCATCTGGTTAGACTCTTGCTATAAAAACAACAACAAAAATACAACAAGAACAAAACCCAACTTAGTTCTGTTGCCTGCAAAGCTGCTATGTGAAGCATCTATTCTGTCTTGGTGCTTTTGCTGAAACAAGAAAGGACTCCCCCTGTCAGGCCTAGCTAATTCCCAGGTAACAAGCATCTCCTCTGAGGTATGAGAAGCCATGCTTGGCCTGCCTGCCTGCCTTGTTGGGTTCCCACACTTGGGCATTCTCCTCTCATTCGCAGGGCCAGGTTCTAGGTGTCTAAAGGGTGAATGACTGCTACTTCCCAGAGCCTTCTGAAATGAGGAATGCCAGCCCCTCCCAAACCTGCTGACCCTGCTTAATCTGTTTCATATCTTCCTTCCAAAAAGAAAAATACAACAAAAGTTCCTGCCCACATTGTCCTCCCAGTCTATCTGCCTCCTGACTGATTGGCACCCTTCCATGTGGCCTCATATGGCCTAGCATGGCCCTTCCTCTGGCAAAGAGCTACCACCTCTTTGCAATGGCGTTTCACTCCTGATATGCCAGTCTCACCATCTTAACAATATCAAAACCTGCATTGAAGACTAGGTAGAGTATGGGGCTGTCAAGATGGTTCAGTGGGTATAGGCACTTGCCCCCAAGCCTTATGACATGAGTTTGATCCCTGGATCCTACACAGCAGAAGGAGACAGTCAACCCACACATGCTGTCCTCTGACCACAGGGGCCATGACACACATACATGCATGTGCCACATACAAAATAATGCAAGAAATAAGTGTTGTTGTTTTTTTTAAATAAGGGGAATAAATATACATTTCTTCCCAATCTGAAAGCCTCTGGATCGAATGAAATTAGCCTTGTGATTGGAAACGGGAGATCAGTGCTGGCCGTTAAATACCGAACAAAGTAGCCTAACAAAATCTTTCAGTCTTGCTAATTTTACTTTGATCACCTGGACATTCTCCATCTATCTTGATTCTGGGAAAAGTCACACAGATTGCTGTATATGAGACACCTAATTGCATGCCAGAGAAAAGGGTTGGATTCATTATTTTCCTTTAAGCTTCTTGTCCTTCCTCACTTGAGTTTTATGAAGCCCACTGCAGGCCACTCTTTCAGCATACAATTCAGAGCCAGCAGAGACAACAGGGAAGGCTATTTCTAAGCTGTCTGAGTACTAAGGTAAAGGCTCATTGTAGGGGACATAGTAATTAAGGTCAGATTGGGGGAGTGTGATTACTACTCAATAGCCACATGGTAAAATAGATTGAAGCCTTTACTTAATGGATGATTTAAAGATGAATTTAGTGCTGACCGAATGCAGGGGGCCAAGGAGAGGGGAAAGGTGTGACAGGTTCCTTAAGATGACTCAAGTTCAGTCCTGGTGTCAGACAGTCAAACTGGAGCCACCATCCTGAAGTTGGCAGAAGGCTATGTCTAAGATCAATCCTCTTCAGGAGAAAGAGGTTTGTTTGTTTGATTGCTTGTTTTTCTAACCAATTTTTACTTATTTATATTCCCAGCATTGGCCCCGCCCAGCCCCTCATTCCGTTTCTCCTTTCCTTTGCCTCTGAGAGGGTGCTCCCGGACCACCAGGCCTCCTCGTTCCCTTAATCTCTCAAGAATTAAGTGCATCTTCTCCCACTAAGGCCTGACCAGGCAGACCTCTGCTATATTTGTGCCAGGGGCTCAGACTGGCCCATGTATGCTCCTGGTTGGTGGCTCAGTCTCTGGAAGCTCCATGGGGTCTGGGTAAATTGAGACTGCTGGTCTTCCTATGGGGTCACCCTCCCGTTCAGCTTCTTCAATCCTTCCCCCTATTCAACCATAGGGGTAAGAATGAGGTATTCTGTCTAAACCAGGCTACACTTGCCCTAGGTATGGCAAACCTCTCACCTAAATCTCAAGCAAGAAATTATTTTTTTTTAAAGAACTTCATAACAATTTTATCATTGTAAATGAGATTTTTCCAAATATTACCAAAACCAATGAATTTATGAAATCACTCTACTGTAATATCTAAACACATTATAAACCATCTTATATTTAATTAAAGTTCAGGTGAGGCCACCTTGAGCTACCAGACTTAAGAGTCTTGTCAATCCATCAGAGTTGATAGATAATTAGGGATTCTTTATTGCCCAGTGCTTATTGGTTCTCCTCAAGGCATGTTCTATGCTTTGGCCGTGTAATGGGGAATGGGGAACCAACTATAGTTGGTCCTCATTCATGTTAGAAGTATAACCAAAGCAAATAAATGATTGAATTTGCAAATTTGGGAGTTAGTCCTACCTGTATCGAAATGTTAACTCTAGAATTCATGTACCACATTCACCATGCTCAACCTTGTCTCCTTACAATAGAATAGTGATGACAAGCTGACCTCATGGGGTTAAAGCCTTCATGGCATAGGAAGTGACCCTCATCTATGGAGTACCTACTACCAGCAAAGCAAGAGTACTACAGGTAGTAGTCATGACTTTGTTTTACAGAGGAAAAATTCTAAGACACAGAATAGAGGCATAGGGACCTAGGATTTACCCAGGACACCGAACCTGGAGATTATGCTTTTTAAAAAAAAAAATGGTCCCATTATATTGTATTTATTATACCACATAATAATACATAATGTATTATTATGTGGTATAATAAATACAATATAATAATTCTTTGGAATAATTCTTCAGAGGCCAGTGTACATTTTTTTCTTGCTATTGTATCTTTTATATAAAAAGTGTCAAGACTCCTCTCCTAGCTCAGTTGGCCCCAATCTCACTACTTGCTCTTTCTGTGCCAGCTCATATCCCTGAAAACACATTTCTTCTATGGACAAATTCAGACTTTGGTAGTTGAGGGAAATGGTATGGGGAGAGTTTAAAAGGCCAGGGTGGGACCAGACTGCCCAGATAAGAGGCAGAGACACTTGGAAGCAAGGCTGGAATGAGTAATCAGCTAGTATTTATGTAGTGCTAGGCATGTTGGGGAAAACAGAAAAATTATAAGACGCCATGCAGTCCGTGGCGGAGCTTCTGGTGAGAGTCCCTTGTGTAAGAATCAGGACTGGTGCCTGGTTCTGCCCAGCCGATGGAAGCCTGCCATGGTTTTTGAGACTGGCTGGCTAGCCTCTGTGTAGAGCCACAGGGAGTAGTGGGCAAGCCAAGGGTCTGGGAATGAATGAGTTGAGTCCCATTCCCTCTAGAGCTGAGTTTCCATAGCTGTGCAAAGTGAACCGCATCAAGACTTGCCAAGCCCTAGCATACCTCAGCGGTTTACGGGAAGTGGAATAAGCCTAACAAATGTGGGTTCTTATTAAGAGGCATTGATTAAGGTAGAAAAAGGGTGGTGCGTTCTGAAAGCCCTAGGTACCCTGCCTAACTTTCTCTTGAGTTTCTTTTGCTGAAGCAGTTTCACAATACCGGTATACTATTTGATGTACCTGCGGAGGATATAGGCTGTTATACTCACTTCTAGTGAACTTATATAAAATAACTTAAATAAACTTAAATAAAATATTAATAACTACATATAACTCTTGAGAAAAAAATAGGAGAAATAGGTAAAAGTTGAAAGACAAGCCCAAAAACAGATCTTGTGGAAAACCGTACTGCGCCTTTCTGTAGGCAGGTAATTCTGAAGTACATTCAGCATGGTTCATTAGGGGAGCTGGCTCCATGAGAGAACATCCAGTACAAATGCACCCCTCTGTCTTTGCGTCGCCTCCTCTCTCCTAAGACTGATCTCCAGAATAATCCCCAGTCTCAGATTTTAAAATATGCAGGAAAGATAGAGGAGGGTCTTCCCAGGCCATGGCACGGCATAGCATCGTAGTTAAGAGTTTGTGGTTGAGTTAGAGCTTTCTTGGACATCGGCTTTGTGATGGAAATGTTACTAAGTATGCACAAGCCTGCATTTCATCATCAACATAATGGGGGAAGTTTTGTTCTGTGGGCTTTGTGCTTTGGAAGCTAGAGGAAACAATGCTCAGCCTGTTCAGAGAGGTGGGGTCTCTAGAAGCAGAATCTACCCGTGGGGTAATTCACGCTAGATTCCAAAGGGTGATCTTAGGCCAAGCAGAGGGTTGGAGGTAAGCAAGGAGGCTAAACATATAGACAGGGCATCTGAGTGGATACACACACACAGAGGCCTGGAAACAATTGGCTAAGGGAGGTAGCTATGTGAGCCTGGGCACGGTGGTTGAATTCTAAGGTCTTCCGGTCCTAGTCCACTCAGGTTCTCTAGGCTGCAGGAGGCTGAGGCCTCTGCCCACAGAGAGCCAGACCCCTGAAATAGGTTGGTGCCACACACTTCTGAGGCTTTTGGGAAGAGCAAAGAAGTTGGATTTAGGATCTATGGGCATCTGTTTGCCCAATTCCATGGCCCCTTCCTTCCCGTATCTGGTATTAAATGTCACATAGAATGGCCTCTCCTCTGGAAACTAGCATCCCAGGTCCTGACATAAGCCTTGGGCATTTTTTCCACAGTGGCTAAAAGATTCTCCCAGCATCCTGTGGACTGGAAGACAGGGGCAGAAGCTTACAGGGGAACCAGGCAAGCACTGGAGTGAGTGGAGACTTCTGGGTGAGGTGAGGTGAGGTGAGGTGAGGTGAGGTGAGGTGAGGTGGGGATCTCCATGTAGACATGCTGGGAGGAAGCATCAGAAGCTAATGTGAGAGCGATCTAACAGGCTTTAAAGGGCAACACGAGGCACTAAGAAAGAGAGAGCCTTGGCTTTGGGAAACAAATGAGTCCATGGTCAGGACAGCTACTGGCCTGAAAAAGCAAAGAAGTAGGTAAAAGGTGAAGGAAAATGCAGGGTAGGATCTTTTCTGTTTAAGGACTATAGGGGGAACACCAAACACCTGATGGAGCTGCCTCTGGGTACAGCTTGGGAAAGACAGCTTGCTTGGCTCACAGCCTGGCATTCTGCTTTCCTAAAGCTGAACCAGCCTGTCATGATGGAGAGACAAGTCCACTGTCCAGTCTGTCCCACTGAGCAGATGTTGAGAGACAAACACGTGGGAAGGCACTGTGACTTGGGTCATTGCAGAAGAGAGCACAGATTGGCCTGCTTGCAATTCCTCCAGTGGTTTTCATCAGTCTAAATGTTCCTTAGATGGAGCACTCAAGACATCTTGCTGAAAGGACTGGAGACAAATTTCAGAACTTTCAGCTCCATTCTCACTCCCTGTCCTCATCACTCAAGACACAGGGAGGGATCCGACTTTCCTCTGCAAGCACCTGGGTTGTCTCCCTGATACAGTTCCTTAGCGGGAATTAACATATTCCAGGAACAATGATTTGCCAACAAATGAAGGAAGTTGATGTTTAGTTATCTCAGCTCCCTCGCTGCTTGGGTAGAACCATCTGGAAGGGCATGCTCTTCCCTGGCTCTTAAGTTGCTTGTTGGATAGAGGTACTGCAGCATTCTGAGTTTCTAATACGTTCTATTTCCTGTTGGACAGTGTTATGCTTTCACTTCTCCTCAGGTAGCTGGACGGCTGCTCGGTAGCTTCGGATGTGGACAGTTGGAGCCAACACACGGCTCAGCTGTCAGAGCCTGAGGGGACTTTAATTATAGAACGCACAGACATCATGGGAGATGTTTCTAAGCTTTGCAAACTGTAGGTTCCATCTGGAAAATCTCAGAAAGGTTGGCCATGTGGTGTGTTCCGTATGACATAACCCATGCTTAACACTTCTGCTCACGTTCCAGACATGGAACAACTGCATTTCAGGACGTTCTTACTCCAAAGTGTCTGGAGTCCTCCTGGAAGACCTTCTCAAAGCACTGGTGCTCAAGTCCAAATTCGGCATGCAAACCTTCTCCTGGGCTTTTCCTCTTAAAACATCCATGTGGCCACAGGCTCTTTCGGAATCTGGAGGTTCCTTCACTCTTGCCCGCCCCCATAGTAAGGTGCTAATCACCACTTAAAAACATTAACATTTGTGCAGTAAAAAAGATTTATGAATATTAATTCTTTTTATAGCAGGTCATAATATGAGCTGGAGAACAAACAAAGTGTGGATTCTTCACGGCACTGTACTGAAAATGAAAATGGGGCTCCCCGTTGTAGAAATTATTAGGTGGAGGTGCTAGTTTGAAAACTAATTTGTTTAGAGTGGGACTTTGCTCTTAACTCACCAGACACCCCGAATTCGAATTCGTGGTACATCTATTCTGAAAAGGGAAGACCATGAATTGTATAGATGTCATGTTGTTCCTAATCAGCAACATTAGGCAAAGAATTTTAAAAATATATTCTTAAAGAGCAAGTGGCCAAGCACTGAGGTGACTAAGTCATAAGGAGGATGAGCATTTTGACTCTGGTTGCAATGTGGGCAAAGTACTTGCTATGTAAGTGAGGAGGTGAGTTCAGATCTCCAGGATCCATGTAAAGCCAGACATGGTAGCATGGGTCTCCAGTCTCAGAACTCCTGTGGTGTCTTCAGTAAGGAACAAGTAGAGACCCTTTCTCAAGCAACATGGAAGGGCAAGAACTAATACCTGGAGTTGTCTTCTGTCCTCCATATGTACTCCTTGGTATTTCCTCTCTCTCTCTCTCTCTCTCTCTCTCTCTCTCTCTCTCTCTCTCTCACACACACACACACACACACACACACACACCCCAGCACTGCCACACCAACGCTGAACACTCTTACTTCATCTTAGCCAAAAGGCTGAGAGTAATGACCAGGGAGTCACTACACTAAAAGTCCCCATCTGTTCTAGCTTGCTTTTTGCTGCTATGAAAAACACAATAACCAAGAACAATTTAGGTCATAGTGCATCACTAAAGGAAGTCGGGGCAGGAACTCAAAGCAGGAGCACAAGACAGGAACCATGAAGAAAAGCTACTTATTTACTTACTGGCTTGGTCTCTATCTCATGTCCTGCTAACTTTCTTACCCAGCCCAGGTCCACCTGTCTAGGGATAGCACTTCCCACAGTGGACTAGATCCTCACACATCAGTCAGTGAAGACAATCTCTCACAGACATAGCACTGGCCATTCTTCTATTGAGATTCTCTCTTTCCACATGGTTCTAGGTTGCATCAAGTTGACTGACAATAAAAACTAACCCAGAGTATCATCTTTTCCTTTTCTCTAAAGTTGTATTCTCAGATGTCATCAGAGTACTAAATTACCTTCATTCCATCTTTGCAGAATCTGATAGCACAATACCATTTCTGATCTATTCTCTTTTCTTGGCGTCGGCTAGATACATCTTAAGAGGAAAACGCTGAACTCAGCCATGGTGTCAGAGTTTCAAGGCAAGGTTTATCTTTTTACGCTATGACTGGGCAAGTTAATAAACCTTAGGGTCTTCACCTGTACAGTGGGTAACACTTATACCTACCTGAAGGGTAGTAATGAAGGGTGAGTAATTCAGGGTACATGAATCATTGCCACATTACCTGATACATTAACACTTGTGCTTGTATTTTATTATGTAGTGGACCCGTGTAAGTCTTCTCCAGTTTAATATCTTTGTGCTACACTTTTTGACAGATGATGTTTGATTTTGACATTTGAGCCATCAGATTCTCTCATTAATATTTTACACTTGATCAAAAAGCTCTATACACTCTGTGGGATGATTTGAAGAGTGTTGGTTCTTCTTTGGAAGTCGGGTAGAACTTTGCAGTTTATCTGTCTGGGCCTGTGCTTTTTTTTTTTTTTTTTTTCCAACATAATATTTGTATTGGTTATTTGGGAATTTTCACATAATGTACCAAGCACTCTCACTTACTTCCAAGCACTCTCAGATCTGCCTTCTCACCCTTATTACTCTTCCTCCCCAAGAGAAAAGAGAAAAAAAGAAAAAGAAAACAAATTTAAACAAACAAACAGACAGACAGACAGACAGACAGACAAACAAAAGCAGAAATCCTATTTGTCTTGCTCATATACTCGCTGGGGGCCTGGTCAACTCCCAGTGGTCATTCCTTTGAAGAAAACTGATTCTTTCCCTTCCACACCCACACTAAAAGCTATCGGTTGTGGAGAGCTATACTTCAGCAGGCTTATCACAAAGTTTAAGAGTTCTCTTTAATGGATTCCTGTCTAGGCTGTTATTTTGGATAAAGGGTGGAGGGACAGGGTAGGGGTTGTCACAGGAGCCTTCTATGACTCTCTTTCTCAACTGTGAGTCATCCGAATAGTAGTCTATATCATTGCAAAATAACTTCTTTGCCCTTAACAGTTAGTAAAAGAATGGATCATGGATTCCACATGGCTTCAGTCAACAACATGAACCAAGGACATTCATCTACATGGCCTCCAGTATCACCACATGCCATGGACCCCAGCATGGTCTCCAGTGGAAGAACAGGTGATGTCAACACAGTCCTCTGCCACAGCACCAGCCACACACACCATCATGACCCTTGGTGGCAGAGCCTGGACTTTTCTAACTGGGGGGAAAAAATTAAATTACTGCTATTGCTTTCGCCTTGCTAGTTACAGATATGTTTCAATTATTTATTTTAACCTTGTTTAATTTTGGTGGGTCATTGCTTCCAGAAACTCATCCATTTCTTTTGAACTTTTCTGATGTTTCAAAGGAATGTCATTAATGACTTTTTAAATTTTATTAGATCCTTTGTTATCTGTCTCCATTTCATCTGCAATTTTATTAACTTGGACTTGGGTTATATTTCTTTTTGGCTAAATTGTCTAAGGGTTTGTCAACTTTATCTTTTCAAAGAATCCATTTCATTGATTCTTTGAATTGGTTTTGTTGTTGTTTATATTCTTTACTTTTTGCTCTGATATCTTAATTATTTCTTCTTGTCTACAAGTTTGGAATTTTTTGTTTTTGTTTTGTTTTGTTTTCCTAATGTCTTAAGGTATACCATTAATGTCCAAAATGGAGATAACTTAATATCTTATTTAGGCATTTAGGGTTATAGACTTGCCTCTGAGGATGAGATTCACTGTATGTATATACCATAGACTTTGGTATGTTGTGTGGACGGCTGTCATTGTGTGTCTGCTATAGACTTTGGTGTGTTGTGCGTTCCTGTTCATTCAGTCTTAGGAAATGTTGTTTCTTTTGGGGGATTTTTTTTTAACCATTTAACAGTGTATTTCTTAATCTCTGTGAGTTAGTGCGATTCCTGTGGTGCCTCTTACTATTGATACTAGACTATTCTATTACAGTTAAGGTATTACTTACATATACCTATATTTGTCTTGGCTTGTTTTGTGTCATGATTCTTTTACTTTTTGTTCTTACCTGAATCATTTACAAAGAATGAAACTCTATTTCTTTCATCTTTTCTCTTTACTTGGCATCTCCAGAGAGAGAGGGAGTTCAGAATAGTAAAGAAGAAATGGCAGCCTTGCTTTGGACCCACATTGTAAGACTAAAGCGAGTGGGTGGGGGTGGAAAAATAGATAAGTGAGGAGAGGCAATAAACCCTCAAATCTCTTAACTGATAACATACTTCCTTTAGCAAGACCCTATCTCCTAAAGGTGCTGCACACAGAACCACCACCAGGGGACCAAGTGTTTATGTGCATGAGCCTATGGAGATATTCTTGTTCAAACCACCGTATTTCTAATGTAAATATACATGGATAGATATTGATTTTTAAAACTCAAATAATTAAGAAATGAACGGACCAACCTAGTTTTAAAAATGGGCTAAACAGCTGAACAAAAATGTTCACATTTTTAGACTATTGGTGGGATTATAAAAACTGGTACAGACACTATAGAAATCATTGAGGAATTTTCTCAACTAGAACAAGCATATGCCCCAGGTTTTGCACTCCTAAACACACAAAAGATTCTATATCCTGCCACAGAGATACCTGAACGTCTATGTTCATTGCTGCTCTCTTAACAAGAGCCAAGAAATGGAAACAACTGTCTGATAACTGATGGGTGAATAATGAAAATGTGGTGCATATGCACAATGGAATTTTATTCAGCAGTAAAGAAAAATTAAATTATTAAATTTGCAAGAAAATATATGTAACTGAAAAATATTTTATTAAGTGAGGTAACCCTCCTGCACTTCTCCCACATGGAGTCCTAGCTTTGACTTTTTAAGTATGTGTGTTTATGTGGGTATAAGCATGGGTAGGGGCAAGGAAAGCAGAAACAGGCCCACGGGCAGTGGGGTTAATAGATCACTTATCATATGAAAATGAAAGGGGAATTACAGGGATGGGAATGGGACTAAATAGAACTAAGTGGGAAAAAAAAAAACAGAAGGAAGCCTCCTACTTTGTAAACTAACTAAAAAATAAAATAAAGGAGGACATGGTGGCATATGCCTTTAATCCCAGCACTTCACCTTCCCCAGGCAATTTGCCACGTTTCCAGTACTGGGAATGATTTCTATCTTGTTGAGTGGGTTCTAATTCCAATCAGAGAGTTGTTGGTTACTGCCAAACTATGCATCCCACTCCTGTACTGTCGTGGTTCATGGGTGTTGTAGCTGCGTAAGACTATTGTTTGCTTCCAGCCCTTGTGGGCTTTCATGGCACTCTCTGGTACCATGAACACTAGCCCTCATAGAGGAGGCTTTCGGGTCAGGTCTAGCTCACTGGCCTCTGTGCCCTGTGTCTGAAGTGTATGGTGTCTTCAGTACTAAGGATTTAACTTCAACCTCTAGGAGGCAACCAAAGCAATGGCAATAGAGATTGCTTTAGGAGTCTCTCAACAACTCTGACAACTTGAAAGTGGATTTCTCATGTCCAGTGCTGGAGTTCATGTTAGTCTATGACGTTGTCAGCCCCAATGGGAAATTATCATTTAAATTATATCTATATAGGTATATACAGTCTTATATTATTACATGTAATTTTGAGTAGAAATATAATATGATTCATCATGACTACTTCAGAAATCCTTACTGTTATTCTGCCCTGCTTTTTCTACATTGATCTCACTCTCTAATTGGGGTACCCCCATTTCTCCATGTACCCTGATATTCCTGTCCTCTACTGCTCCCCTGGCCAAGATGCAGTCCCCCTTTACTTTCCTGGTTTCTGAAGTTATTCCAGGTTATGTACTCACATCTGAAGATGTGGAGTTAGGAACTGGAGACGAGAGAGAACACACAACTTTTGTCTTCCCGGTCTAGGGTACCTCTCTCAATATTGTCTTTCCTAGTTTCACCATTTCCCTGCAAAATTTATTATTTTTTATAGCTAAATATTATTTTATATCAAATCCATACAATAGTTTCATTATTCATTCCTCAGTTGAAGGACATTTAGTTTGTGCCCACTTCTTAGCTAGCATGAAGAAATGGCAATGAACATGGCCAAGCAAGTATCTATGAAGGAGGGTGCTGAGTCCTTCGGGCATATGCCAAGAAGTAACTTCACTGGTTTGTTGCTTCACATTTTTCTGCATTTAGGATGATGTTGGGTCTAGATTTCTCATATCCAGCTTTTGTTATGTTGAAGTATGTTCCCCATAGTCCTACTTTTTCTAGGACTTCTGTCATGAAGAAGTCATGAGTTCTTCTCTGTCATATTGAGTTCTGTGAATGACTTTTTCTGCATCTACTGAGATTCTCATGAGTTTTTTGTCTTTAAGTACATTTATGTAGCTTATTATTATTGAATAAGTATGTTGAACCATCCCTGAATCTCTGAAATAAAGCTGACTTGATCACAGTGGACAATCTTTTAGATGGAAGTCTGTATTTTGTTTTCAATTATCTTATTGAGAACTATAAAATCTATGTTTTTCATGGATACTGTCCTCTTATTTTATTTTCATTTTTGTTGTTGTTGTTGTTGTTGTTAAACCTGGTTTTTCTATTAGCATGATACTGGTATCATAAAGAAATTTGGGAGTGCTCTATCTTTTCTGTATTTTTTGGATAGATTAAAAAAATATTGGCTGTAAATCTTTGAAAATCTGATAGAATTCTGTGAAGCCATCTAAGTTTAAACCTTTTTTAAGCTGTGATGATTTTGATTACTGTTCAGTCTCATTTATTATGGGTTTGCTGAGGTTGTTAATTTGCTTCTTATTTAATTTTGGTGGTTTGGGTGAATCTACAAGTTTATCCACTTCTTTAAGATCTTCCTACTTAGTAGAGTACAAGTTTTGATAGTATTCCCTGATATTAAGCTGAATTTCTTTGGTGTTAGTTCCAATTCTCTTAATTTGGGTGCCTTTTCTCTCTCTCTTTTGGTTATTTATCTCTCAAAAATGAGCTACTTGTATTGTTTTGTTTCATTTTGTTTTGTTTTGTTTTGTTTTTCGAGACAGGGTTTCTCTGTGTAGCCCTGGCTGTCCTGGAACTCACTCTGTAGACCAGGCTGGCCTCGAGCTCAGAAATCCGCCTGCCTCTGCCTCCCAAGTGCTGAAATTAAAGACGTGCACCACCACGCCCAGCCTATTTGTATTTTTTGCTTTGTTTTGTATTTTATATTATTGATTTTAGTTCTGCTTTGTTTCTTCTTCTTCTTCTTCTGATTCTTCTTCAGTTATCATCTTATTGGATTTCATTCTCCAGTCCTGGGTTGTCTCCATCATTCCCACCATCCCTACCATCCCTACCATCCCTACCATCCCTACCATCCCTACCATCCCTACCATCCCTACCAATGTTTATGTTTTCTTGAGCATCATTTGTTTTGTTGCTGTTGTTGTTGTTGTTTTGGGGGGGTTAAAGTCTTTGAACTGTTTCTTTGTGTCTTCTTTAAAGTCTTGGAATTCTTTGATGAAGTTTATACATTTTTTTCTTAAGCCTATGTCTTGTGTCACCTAGATAATTCTCATTGGTGAACATTTCTATAAGACTGATGATTCCTTGATCCTTTATAATGCTCTTATTCTTGGGATGAGATCTGGGCACACAGACTTCTTTTGTTTGTTCTTGTCCTGATAACCCAGATAATCTTGGAATAGAACACAGAATGTATAGGTAAGGTTGGGCTTTAATGTTGAATATGGCTCAGGTGGAATGAAGTCAGATAGACACAGGGTACTGGATTGGTGTGAAGGGTGTGAAGTCTGATCTAAGCCTGGAGGTTGGAGGTAGACCTCATGGGTGCAAAGAGTTTGTGGAGATGAAGTGTATATATCTGAGTAGACCCTGATGAAGGGCATATGCAAGATATACAAGGCATGCTGGACTCAGTGTTTAAGAGCACTGGCTGTTCTTCCAGACAATCAATTCAATTCCCAGCTCCCACATGGCAGCTCCCAACTGGACTCTGTAATTCTAGTTCCAGGAAATCTATTGCCTTCCTCTGGCCCCCACTGGCACCACACAGGCATAAAGTGCACAGACATAGACAAGCAAAACACCCAAACACATAAAAATGATAATAAAATAAAATTAGCACCAGAATTCAGAAGTCAATGTCCAATGCAAATGGGCTTCCATATGTTAAAACTCAAAAATATATAGATATAAACCACTTAATTTAGAAAATGATCTTTACTGTTAAATAAACTGTCATGTATTCATTCTATGGAATATTACTCAGTAATGAAAAGAAATGAAATTTGACATAGACACTTAGGTGAATCTCTAGAGAAGTACAATGAGTTAAAAATGTCTATTTTCAGAAGGTTATATACTCAAGTTCTATTTATGTAACATCCTTGAGGTGAAAAAAATTATAGAAATGGAAAAATCTATTAATGGTTGCTAAGGGTCAGAGATGTCCAGGGGACAGCAAAGAAGTAGGTGTGGCCAGGAAGGGACTATCTGAGGAACACTCATACTTATATGGACATTCTCCAGCTTAATGTATTATTATCAGTATCCTGATGTGAGCTGTGGAAGATATTGCCATCAGGAGGAAATTAGGCAAAGGGCACTGGTGCTGTTTCTTTACAAAATGAAACTTTCCCAAGACTGACATGGTGGTGCATACCCCAAACCCTAACTACTTGGGAGCCTGGGGTAAAATTGAGAGTTGGAGGTCAATTTGGAAACACAGTGAGTACCTACCTCAAATATAAGAAGATAAAAGTGAATCAGAAGGTTCCATCCTGGGGGGGGGGGTGGTGTCATAAGAACTGGCCATAAGAACCAGATGAGCTGAACATCCAAGAAAGGAACAGGGAGACCCAGGATTTCATAGACCACAGCTTAGAAACAGGGGTACATTTGTGTTTCTGGATACCAGTAAGAGAAGGGATTCCAGTGGTCCAAAGGAAGAGGAGGTTTGATGCATACATTGGCTGTGGGAGACTGGGAAGTACTTGACTTTTCTCAAATACTAAATATCAGTTGAACAGTTGGAGTGTGGGTGACTGGTATAACACTTTTAATGTGCTACACAAGATTCCTAGAGGTGAAGGGCCTTAAATCACAGGAGAATCTACAATTATTTCCAAACAACATTTTATCTTAATGAATGTTTAATCAGAAGCAGCACAGTCATATTTTCATCCAAATACAACTTAAGGGACCCCCCCCCCTTTGATATACTAAACTAGTATTACTACATAATTTGCTGGAATTGAATTGATTGGTTATGTAGTTTGGAGGATAGCAAAGTGGTTCAGCAGGTAAGAATGCTTTGGGCATGAGGACCCAAGTTCAAATCCCCAATAGCCACATGAATGTACTTGTAACCTCAGTGCTATGGGAGAGAAAGTAGGGATCTCTGGGGTTGTTGAATGCCAGCCTAGCTCCAGGTTCAGTGAGAGACCCTGCCATGAAAGAATAAGTTATTGAGTATACAACAGAACATTAGACATTCTTCATGGCCTCTACCTAGGCATATGTATGTGCCCCTCCCCTAAACACTGTGTCCATCTGGATTTGTCGAGTACTTCCCTTTCAGGAGAACCCAGACATTCTCACCCATCGCCTTAGTGGCAGGTCTGCTCTGACTTCCTTACTTGGCTGTCAGACCCTTTTTCTGAGCCATTTAGCACTGGGGCATTATTTGTGAGACTTCCTGGCTTCAGCAAGACTCAGTTTTACCCACAGAAGATAACTAAGGAGACCTATAAAATCAGTGTTATCCATGAAGTGGTAACCCATACCATTTGTGGTGGAGATGAAATTCAATAAATGGAGAGCATATTATCTTCATATAATTAGTCAAGGACTTGGACACTAGCTATACAAGTAGGATATGCAAATACAATATAGCATAACTCACTACACACCTTGCTGGTGAGACACTGATGTCTGGGCACAGCGCTGGAGTGAGGCATCTTAAGCAATGCTTCCCCAGGATGTCTGTCTCTGCAAGGGGAAGCCTGCACAAACATCTATCCCGTCTCGTGCTCAGTGCTCAGGCGGTCTGAGGTTAGTTATGTCTTAATGCCATGGACTTAGTGCCATTCTCATTAAGCTCACTGTGCTGGAAGTGTGAGGCCCAGTTAATGCAGAGTTCTTCTCCTTGCACAACTGGCTACCTGTAAGTCATTGGATCAGGGCTCTGAGTTAACTTACCCAAACAAATGACCCCTCTGCCCTGAAGGCAATTGACTGTTGTACCTGATAGGAAGATTTTTCTCAAAACCACAGTAGAACATTTAGCGTATCTATTAATAAAAGTGAACTTTGTATATATAAAAAGGCATGGGTTATAATCTCAGCATTTGAAAGGCAGAGGCAGGAGGATCAGGAGTTCAAGACTATCTTTAGCTATATAGAGTGAGTTCCAGCCTAACCTGGGATACTTGAGAACTTGTCTCAAGCAAGCAAACAGAGAAAGAAAGAAAGAAAGAAAGAAAGAAAGAAAGAAAGAAAGAAAGAAAGAAAGAAAGAAAGAAAGAAAGAAAGAAAGCCTTTGAAAATACCCTTCTAGAAACTTCAACATTAACATATTCCCGCTTATCAGCAGCTTTTTGTTTGTTAGAAATCCAGGCTGATGCATTCCCTACCTACTGGTACGTTCAGCTGGATGACCCAAAGTCCTGAGCTCTCAAAATTAAAGTCAAGGCTATTTGGTAGGCATAGTATAAAACACAATTAGGGGCTATTTTTATTATCCTTAGCTGATGAGTTTGGCATGGTTATGCCCACATTTATTATTTTATTTTTTTAGTAACTACACTATTAAATATCTGAAGGACAGGTATTGTTCCTGTTTTGGATATGGGATTAGCAAGAATCAGTGTGATTAAGCAGTTTTCACAATGTCAGCCAGTTGATCAGATAACGGTCAGTTTGTCCTCAAAGGCTGACTCTGTTTCTTTATGGGTTGCACTCCAGACTTCCAATCTTGGGTTTCATTTCTAAGAATACAGAATCCTGCAGATGGACCTTGTCCTGTAGAAAGAAGTAGAGAGCCACTTGGGAGCAACAGTTTCTTTTCCTTTTTTTTTTTTTTTTTTTTGAGACAGGGTTTCTCTGTATATCCCTGGCTGTCCTGGAACTCACTTTGTAGACCAGGCTGGCCTCGAACTCAAGAAATCTGCCCACCTCTGCCTCCCGAGTGCTGGGATTAAAGGCATGTGCCACCACGCCTGCCTGGAGCAAAAGTTTTGGGGTTTTTTTTTTGTTGTTGTTGTTGTTTTGTTTTGTTTTGTTTTTTCGAGACAGGGTTTCTCTGTATAGCCCTGGCTGTCCTGGAACTCACTCTGTAGACCAGGCTGGCTTGTAGTTTCTTAAAGCTGCCTGTCCTCAGGGTCCACAGAGCCACCCCTGTACTCTAAGTCTTCCAGGTAGAGACCTCCCTTCTCTCTGGGGTGAGCAATGACTGAGGGAGCTGGGAAGGCTCCAATAATTGGTAGGCATAGTATAAATCCCTGTGATCATTGCCAGAACCTGAGGTCCAGGGCACTTTCTCCTTGACAGAAACTGATAAGGAACTTATTTCTCCCCAGATCTGACACCTGAGATCACCCCTAAGCTCCCCAGCCTTTTCTTCCTATGAGCTAGAAAACTGCTTTCTTTGATGGATAACAAGATTGCCAATTCCAGCGACATCCGTTCCTATTTGTCTTATCTGATTATCCCAGACCGCCTTGTCTCTAAAAGAGTTGCTCAGCAAATTGATTTCTTAATAATGATTTAGTAATAATTTGCCCTTCCTTCCCTTGAAAAGAACGTTACAATAACAGAAAATATGAGAGATCGGCCACCTGTTTAAGTTTCGTGCACTCTTACAAGCCAGGAGCTACACAGACGACGTTGGGTGATGGGTATGTACGTACCACCTCCATGGAAGTGGCACAATCCATTTAGCTTGAAATAAACGGTTACCATTCACGGTGAAACTTTCAAAGGGTTGTCCACTGATTGAAAAACATTATCCCCTGCTCTTGTTTCCAGCTGAACTCAGAGCTGATTGGCTTATTTAGGGGCAATGCGCCTTTGATATTTGAGACTGGCATTCGCATTAACTTTAAACAGACATGCTGGGAGGAGGAAGTCGCTGGTGATGTGCTAATTCTCGGTTGTGACACCCCCCGCCCCCCACCCCCGAGGAAATGTAAGAAACCTGCAACTTATTGTATGTTAAGAGCTGAAACTAGAGACTGACCACATCTGGTTTGCTGGTTGGTGCTCCTCCCTCTTAAAGAAAAAAATAAAACAGCAACTTCAAATTCTTAGGCAAAATAGTTGATTATAATGGTTAATTTATCAGGGATAAAAGGTTGGGGGCTAAAGTACCCCAAAGAGGAAGGTTTTCCAGGATGGGTTAAAAGCCTGAGTTAAAAAGTCAGCAAAGTGATTAAAAAAAAAAAAAAAAAAAACATGGAATTTCTCAGCACCGTTGTGTGTCAAGGTAAAGCTTTTAAAACACGATCAAGTTTTTCAGATGGGAGGTTATAGGGCTCTAACTGAGGCAGAGCTGGCTGACTGCTACCAGTTTGGGGTCCCCCTAGTCCTAAAAAAAGAAGATGGAATGGATTGACTTGAAGCAGAAAATAATCCACTTAAATAAAGTAACAATATGATACTTGTGAGCCCTGTAGTCATTAGAGTACCAGAACACGTTTCACGACTCCATTGGCATGAAGACACATATATTACTTATGAACCGACTCAGTGACCAATGTTAAGAGTCAAACTCACTGTTTATACAGGAAGTAAGGTTAGATTAAAAATATCCACAATGAGCAAACTCTCAACCTTTTAAGTAAAGGTGAGTTTGCCGTGGGTTGAAGACCACAGAACCCTTTGCAACACATCCCTGGGATTCTAGAGAACATAGGATGCTCGGGGGACAGATGGCTTGAGCCATCAGGAGTGGGAGACCCAAGTCCCCAGGAGACAGTCTTGCCTCTTGGTTACCACATTAAAAAGTGCAAGGTGTGACCACACCTCTTTCCACCTCATTAGCATCTATCAAACAGGGACAGTATCTTTCTGAGTGAGTGGCCATGAAAGGACTACATTCTTACCATTGGCAGAGCATGAGACTGATTTTATATGGTCCACAGATGAATGAATATTTACAATTTTTAGTTTACTGCTTTGCATTTCTGTTGATGTGTCATTGAACCTGGTGTGTGTTAGAACTGGCATGAAAACTCCATAATTCTACAGGATGACTGTAGAACTGAAAATAGAAGATCACCAGTAACAACAATTGAGAAGACTTAGAATAGTTCATCAACATCTATGGATGAAATAGCAGCTAGAGATTCTCAGAATGTTCTTTTAATGGCTTCTAGCCAGGGCAGCCTGAGATGAGACAGTGACTGAGCCAAGAGGAGTAGGTTCTTGCCTGACCTTGGGATGTTGTGTAGACCAACATGTCTGGTGTTCTCAGAGATAAGTGGATCATACTCCATGAAGTAGGAACCATGAAGAGACACAGAGCCCTTGGGGCAAGTAGCCTGGAACAAAATGTTGAGAACCAGCAGCCCGTGTGAGACTTTACTGTTTTCTGAACTGTTCTGCATGCTTGCTTTTTCTCTAGTGAGCATGCCTTGTAGGGAAAAAGAGAAATAAAGATAATTTTTATTCCTTTTCCTATCCATTTTTGAATCCTGTAAAGGACATGCCAAGGCAGTGGGGCACACTAGTAAGGTCATGGGCTATGGGATCAGGTAGGCTTGGCACAATTTGGTCTTGGCTCTAGCATCTTCCAGGTACTCTCCTTAGGTGAGGCAGATGTGGTCATGGCTCTAGCATCTTCCAGGTACTCTCCTCAGGTGAGGCAGATGTGGTCTTGGCTCTAGCATCTTCCAGGTACTCTCCTCAGGTGAGGCAGATGTGGTCATGGCTCTAGCATCTTCCAGGTACTCTCCTCAGGTGAGGCAGGTGTGGTCTTGGCTCTAGCATCTTCCAGGTACTCTCCTCAGGTGAGGCAGATGTGGTCTTGGCTCTAGCATCTTCCAGGTACTCTCCTCAGGTGAGGCAGATGTGGTCTTGGCTCTAGCATCTTCCAGGTACTCTCCTCAGGTGAGGCAGATGTGGTCTTGGCTCTAGCATCTTCCAGGTACTCTCCTCAGGTGAGGCAGATGTGGTCTCCACTTTCAGTGACCCTGGAGGTTTGGAAGTATGCTAGTGTCTTCAGAAAGAACTGTGGGGCTTGCTGGTAGAAAACAAGTTTTCTCCCAGACTTCTCTGCTTCTTTCCCCTACTTCTTCCTTCCCTCCCCTCCTCCCTGCTTCCTCCCCTTCTCTCTTCCCTGTTCCCTCCCCTACTCCCCGTTTCCTCCTCTCCTCCCTGCTTCCTCCCCTCCCCTCCTCCCTGCTTCCACCCCTTCCCTCCTCCCTGCTTCTTCCCCTTCCCTCCTCCCTGCTTCCTCCCCTTCCCTCCTCCCTGCTTCCTCCCCTTCCCTCCTCCCTGATTCCTCCCCACTTCTCCTTTACTTTCTCTTCCTTGTTCTCTCTATAACCCACCCTCTACTTTCCTCCCTACCACCCCAAAGTCCCGCCAGCTCTGTTTTTTTTTTCTTTCACTTGCTTTTGAGGAGTCCTTTGACTTTAATAATTAAACTCAAAAGTCTGAAAAACATATTGCATCTTGTCTTACAAACTAGACAAGTGTGATTTCCGGGCAGCTTTTCCTTTTTGAGTTCTTACACTCTCCTTAAGTTCTCAGTGGCTGTAACCTCTTATTTCACACACTTCTTCCTCCACTGTAGTCAACCAACTTGGCCTCAAGTCAATGAAACATTGATTCCGCCCCCCCCCCCCCCCCCCAGTGCTCTGGATAAAGAGGCTAGCCAACTGAAAAGGATCCAGTGCCGATTGGAATGAATGGCCTTACATTTTCAGCCCTTCTGAAAATGATTTTTCATTTAAGAGATGCTTTTGACTCTGGTCCAGACCCAAACAAAGTGAAGCTCAACTTTCCTGAGAATCGTAATGCCGTGGAAGCCTGGGATTTACCAGAAAAACCTTTCCTGATGAGATTCCCAGTTCACATTTCCAGGTGTGGAAAGTATTTTCCCAGAAGTTTAATGAGAGCACCGACGGGGGAGGTACATGCCTGATTCGAACAGGTAAATAGATCTGTGTTCTCCCACCACACGTGGGTTCCATTGAGTCTACTGTTGCTAGTGATGTGGGATTAGGAAGATGTTGAAATGAACTCAGCATGCACAGGTCGTAGAGGAAGAAAAAAAAATCATGACTCACATGATGAGTCTTAGTGAGTGAACTTGGCTTCAGGATTGTGTGTCTCCTGGGAGCTACAGAGCTTGGAAAGGAAGCTGTTCCCAAGGAAGACAGGGCAAAACCATTCATGAAAACTCCAGCGGTGATTTAGGAGTGCATGAGAGGATGGTGAGCAAGTGATAGGAACCAAATGAAACCGAAGGAGAGAAGTCACCATTATTTTTATCTCCTTTAAGCGTCCATGGTGTCCCAGAATGTCATCAGTAGTGTTCTGTGCATTTCATCCTATTGAAGGGCCCAGAGAGAAGGCATTTTTATTGAGCATCCCTGCCACAAATTCTACCCATTTTACAGATGAGGACACTAAGGAAGGGAGTTCAACAACTTGGCTGAGTTATAACTGTATAATTGTAGCCATTCCTACTTGTGACCCTATTTTTTTTTTTACCTAAGGCCTTCCAGAAAATGGATGCTATTACTCTGTTGGAAGTACTGATGTGGATAACAAGGACACAGCTGAACAGCAAATGGTGTGCCCATGGAGAACAGCAAATGGTGTGCCCATGGAGAAGAGCTAACCCAGAGTGATCTCTTTCGTTCCTGCTCCATCTTTCCGGGCTCAGCATTACAATCGTCACAGAAAAGTCCTTCAAGGTGACTTAATATAAACATGGCATCCCCATCCATCACTTCCTAAATGGAAGCAAGCTGTGGGAAATTATTAAATATTACGGTATCACATATGTTTTGTCTAATTTAGAATACACCGGAGACCAAAATCGCTGTTTACAAAAAGTACTGTCTAGGTGCCAGGTATTTTCAGTGAGATTCCCTGCACACAGGAAACGCAATAAGCATATTTTCTACTTGAGTGCCAGAACTTGGAGCAGCTACCTTATTAAAATCTCTAGTCCCCTTGTTTATATAAATGGCAGGTGTTTATAAAATATCATAGTTCATAAATATTCTCTTCCCTCAGATCCCTTTCTGCTTAGCCTATATCTTCACCATGGTGCCAGGGAGTGTCCGCAGTTTCAAATTCACTTTGACTATGAGAATATAGTGTGGGTATTAAAAAAAAAAAACTATCAAGGCACACTCCATCACCCCCACCAAGAGTCATGGAAAGGATCCAGAGATGAAGAAATGCACGTGACTTAAGATCTGCCAGTGAGGAGAAAAATCCTCCTGAGACAGCCCTCAACTAGGTTAAGAAATGGTTCCAAGTGGAAGTGAAGTTTAAGTACTTCTCCAGGGGCCAAGCCAGATCTGAAAAGCAAGAAGCTATGGAGCATCCACACCAAAGGCCCCTTGAGATGTGACGTGGCAGGCTCTTCCTACCTGAAACATGCTCCCTCCTGTTTCTCCCAAGCCCTACTCTTGCACTGGAGGGTGGGGCAGGAGCTCTCTATCACAGTCAAGCTTGGGTCACAGCAGACATTGCACAAGAATAAAATAATCTGCATTTGTGGCCTTAACAGCTTTCAGAATAAGTCTGACCCTGTTGGGCACGGTGGAGAAGAACAGGCAGTGATTTTTGAACATCAGTTGTGTTCAGCAGTTCCTGACACGCCATCCCAGGGCCAGCAGCATGGACATCTGGGATAGTCTAGAAACCCAGCTTTTCTCCCACCACCTCAGGTGTCCTAAGGCAGAGGCTGTGGAGCCAGGCTGAGCAGCCTGTGCTGACCATGTCTTCAAGGCTGTGCTGAGCTGAAGTGTCAGGTCCAATAGCCAGGTTGCTTGGTCATGACATTCCCTGGACTATCCATTACTGACCAAATGGACACATATCTTAAGAATTTAATGATGTGTGGTGCTTTATCTACTCTTCACCACAACCTTTTGTTGCTGGTACTCAAAATTTTCATTCCGTCTTTTCACAAATCAAGGCAACAGACACCCAGATTCTCCCAGACATTAGGAAATCAGCCAGTCAGTTCTAGAGAAAGAGTTCAGTCCATACCTATGTGATAGTTGTATGTATGTTATGATTGCCAAGTGTGGAACTCCCATCCAATTAAAAATAATTGCTCTGTAGTCACAGAAGTAAAATGCACAGATCAGTGGTGCTCAGCATGGCACACCAGGATGCAGGTTCCACCCTTGAAACAATGCCTCAGTTTTGCCAGCAGTGCTACTCTAATGAGTGCAGCTCCTGATAAACATGCTCCCACGGTTGTAACTTGCCTACATGATATTCCCTGAGGCCTTGTTGCAGATGCTAGACCTCAATAGCATCCTCTGCTCCTCTGATCTCAAGTACCCTACTATGTTCCACTCTTGCCAGCTCATTGATATTGCTGTGAGTTACGGTACTAGAAGAGTCAAGACTCAGCACTTAGATCCAGTAACTTCTTATTGAATCAGCACCCCTCACTGATACTCCTGAGGGCTCAAGTCATGTGTTACCTGAGAACAGAAGAAGTAATTGAATCACTCCATGCTCCCTATATACCTTGAGAACAGTCTAAGAAAAGAACTAAAAGCCCCCTGCCCCAATCTAACCAATGCTTCATTCAATCCGTGGTTCCTTGGGTCATGAAATTCTGTCTTATCCCTTTATTCTGTCCTTCATTCCATCCATCCATGGTACCTTATTCCACCAATTGTGGACCCCTTATCTCCTTTCCTTCTCTCCAACCATGTTCTGGGCCTTCTCTGAGCTAGGCTCATTTTCTTCTATCACACAGATGTTGTTGTTATTGTCTTTAATTTAAAATATTCTCTCTTTTCCTCATCAGTATTTTCCATCTAGATTGATGTTAGTATAAGAGGAAGAATATAGTATAACAATTAATGATCGAAACCGTGATATTTAGATGCAGACAGAACTGGATATTAACCCAGGCTTCATCAATTATTTACTCTACACTTAGTTTATCTTCCTTCTGAGAGACAGAATCCTCAGATGCAAATAGGCCCAACCACTCTACCATGCGGTGTTGTGACAACAGTATAGCAGGTGCTACACAGGGTAAGAGCTGGAGTCATTCTTTGTCATATTATTTAGTCTGTCATTTTTTTTTTCAATAGCTACTTGCTCATACACTGTAGTAAGGGTCAGGATCTTGCAGGAGGCTTTTTTTTTCCCCTGTGGAGATCAGTAGAGTAAAGACTTAAGGCTTTTTAGCCATACTGTCTCTGTTGAAATTACTTCATGGGGCTAACTTAGTACAAAGACAGCCCCAGGCAATGTATAAACAAATGAGCATGTCTGTGTTTCAAACACAAGTATCCACGGAGGCAGGGTGGGACTGAATTTGGCTTGTAAGTGGTAAATGTCAACTGCTGTCTAGGACTTTATTTTAATTGACTATTTTGGAAGCTCTGTATGCCTGTCTTCTGTTCCACAGGAATTCTAGACTGAAGGGAGTCAGGGATCATTGCCACTGTGATTATGTGGTTTCTAGTTTTGTCAGGTGAATCTCTGGGCCAATCGTGGGAAACCTTACAGGTAGTCCAAAAATAATCATTCTGGTCAGGCAAGAAAATAAAACTTCTTGGGAACTGTTTTGGTGGTAGCAAAATCAGTTTGAAGAAAGACAATAGAAAACGTGTGTCAACCAAAAAAGTGATGGAGATAAGATGGTCCCACAATTCTACATTAGAGAATTATAACAAGGAGAAGTTTGAGAAGGAGAAAGAGGAGGAGAGGAAAAGGAAGAAGAGGAGGAGGAAGAAATGAAGCTTTCTAGGTGTCTTGACTAGCTCTAACTTATATTAACTAGGATTCCTTTGGCCATCCACATTTAAGCACAGTGGTTTAATCAAACAGAGTTATTATTTTGGTGTCTTAATGGGAGTCAGGTGTCATAGCTCAGCAGGGCTTGTAGCTGACCAAGGTCTCAAAGATCATGATTTCTCTTAGCATCTTACTCTGTGGCTTTGAAGTAGCTCTTAACCTCATATGACAAGATGGCTGCTTTGTCTCTAGGCAGAATACAAAGTTCAAGCTAGATCATGGAGAGAAATGTTGCCAGAGGTTTCTCTCCAAGGAGCCTGATACAGAAATGTTTGTCTCCACTTCGCTAGTCACATGACTTCCCTTAGCTGCAAGTGAGTCAGGAATGAAGTTCTAGTCAGACTCACTATTACCTCAAACAAACCTCTGGTTTTTTCTGTGAGTGAAAGAAGTGGCGCTGTCTCAAATATCATCTCTTTGCTGCATAGTAGTCAAGAGTTTAGCTCTTGTACTGAATTAATCGACTTAGGTAGGTTCTCTAATTTTGAAAGAAGTTGTATAATTGGATAAACTAATCCAAGTGTTAGGCATCCAAGAATAGACAGCAATATTATTTATTATTTGCTATCCTCTCTTCTTCCCCAGAAACTTCTTTTTTTTTTATCTCATTCATATAAATGGATTCAGAAACAGTCATTTGGGACCTTGCCTGGGAAAGAGACAATTCTGGCTTCCTAACTCCTTTATCAGTATTGCTTTCCTATAAGAACTATAGGGAACATGGAAAGGACTTGAATAATTCTGCTTGAAGGAGTGCTATCTTCAGGAACTCGAGTTCTGAAAAGTGGGTAAAAGGATACTGGAAAGGGCTCTTGGGAGAAGGCCAACGTAAGTAAAATTTAAAGAGGAGCCCATGCGTCACATCATCTGTGCCTACTATGACCAAGTTCAGGGTCGTTGGGGACATTTTTTCAATGCCCCAGGGGCTGGGAGTTTATTAGTCAGCTTTAAGTTCTTCTCTATCAAAGAAGATTCTCTATCAAACATTCTTTTGAAATGTTTATGTCCTCAAAGTGAAGACACTCATAAATTGAGAGCCACCTGGTTAGATGCTCTCAGGCTCCATCGTCTTCTGAACCTGTACTTCACAGCCCCTGTCAGGATGCCTGATTCCAGTTAATAACTGTAAAGGACACCTTCTAATCCTCATTTCTATGTGAGCAAACCAAAGCTCACGCAGGTTAAGCCATAGCCCAGTTTTCTCAAACAAGTGCTTTTGAACCTTTGTCAATTCTCTAAAAACTGTCTGTCCTCTTTCCAGACACACCGCCTGCCTCCTTTGCCATCGTCTTAATTTCACCTTCCTATAGGAGGCAGTGACAAAACCTCTTAGAATTAGAGACCAGAAGGAAGAGCTAGAGTGACTACTGGCTGAGTCCTTGAACATGGCTGTGTAGCTTCTCTAACTGGCTCATGTTTTGATTTTAATTTAGTTAAAATTACTCATATTGAGGACTGACATATTGTAAGCATATTTAGAATAAGTATGAAAATCTACTCTTTTCTCTTTAGTTTCATGCTATCTAAATTTAAATCAAATATGTCTGGTGAGAGATTTACATCTGCATTGAAATGCTCTGTGAAAGCAGGATACCCTTTAGATTTGGGGGTCACAATACATGTCATGTATTTTTATATTGATCTCATTTTGAAGTGACAGTAGTTTGGTTACATTGGGTTAAGTGGAATATATTATTAAAACTATTTTATTTTACTATTTATAATATCACTACTGGGAAATTTAAAATTACTCATGTGTCCTATACAATATTTCCATTGCATATGACTATGGTAGAGAGTATGGCTTACTTTTCAGATAAGGAATGTGGCGCTGTTCTCTCTTAGGAGCTGACCATTACATGAAGACAGATCCCATTCATATCTTTGTTTTAAACAGTACAACCTTGGATAAACATGTAGTCAAGCAGCTTGACTGCATGTCCATGTGAATGAAATGAGTATATTCTACCCAGTGACTATGATCTCTCATAAAACCACAGGCTTTTGGACAGGTTTATAGTATGAACCATAAATTCCCTCTTGTGGGATGGGCTTCAAATTCAATTAGAAAGCAGTTGTTTATCCTCCATAACAGCTGTCAATGGACTACTACTAAACTTAGTGGAAGGGAAAAAGTACACCAGTTTCTATGTGCCTTGAAATCTGCATACATATCCTGAAACTTCTAGGAGGGAAGCTATAAATCAGCCTCCCAGACCAAAGGGAACTCTGCCACTCATTAATTTGGTTTCATTTCTGTTGCTTAGCTATGATTCACTCGTAACTGTATTGTTTCAAATGACTAACCAGTCTAAGTATTGGCAAGTTGCTAAATGCTGTCCAGTCTTGGTTAAGTAGAACATCTTTGGCTTAAGAGTCATTAAAATCAGAACACTGCTGGGTTTCCTCTAGAGACTGGGTCATCTGCCCATAGATGGATAGATCTAGACCTGGCAAAATTCCAGCAATTGGGACGTGCATCCTTCATGGGAATCAGACCCCACATCCTGTGAAGTGGCATGTTCCCACACAGAGAATTCTAAGAAGAGAGAGAAAGAGAGAGAGAGAGAGAGAGAGAGAGAGAGAGAGAGAGAGAACAGGCTGACTCAACAAAGCAGCTCCCACTGGCAATGGGTACTAGCAGACATGGTTCAAAACATGACAAAGCAGTGGAAGATCTCCACACGAGTGTGTTCTCAGGGCATAGTCCACTGGGCCTCATTTCCTCTCTATCTGTGGAGGGGGAAATGTAAGCTCCTCCTTTACCATGTACTTGAAAGAGAGAGAAAAAGAGAGAAGAGAGAGAGAGAGAGAGAGAGAGAGAGAGAGAGAGAGAGAGAGAGAGAGAGAAAATATGAAAATGTTGTCTAATGGACTAGTGGACCTTTGGATACATATTTTGAGAACCTTATATCAAAAAGTAAAAGCCTATTGCTTAAATATTAGTATTAGTCTTTAGTACATGGGGTTGTCATTGGTCTTTGAGCAATGCGATATTCATGTTTAACTCCATATCACATCTCTAGTCCTATATTTAAGCTCATACCTCCAAAGTATCCTAGCACCTTGTGAATGAGCTAAATTTGAGGAAAGAGGTAAATAGGGGCCATTCATGGCTGATTTTCCAAAATACTACTGTAAGATCAAGACACATTCAATTTTAAGCATAAGTGAAGGCATGACATCTCCCACATCGAAGAGTTTTGCAAGATGTTGATTTCTGAGACCAGTCTCAGGGGGCTCTGTGTCAGTGGGTCTGAGATACTGTCAGAGAAGGGCTATTTTTATCTAGTGTCAAGGCTGCTGGCTCACAGCCCACAATTAGGGTAGACTGTTGTAGGTGACCATGGTTCATGACTGCCCATACTAGAACTATTATAACCAGCCCGAGCCACCATGGAATTTTCTTATTCCAGAAAAAACAAAGCCCAGACTCCTCCCTTTCCACTCCTCCTCAGTGAGTGTGGTGACTCCATGATTAATCTCCCTGCCTCAGAAGCTCTTATGACCACACATAAATTTACTTCAAAATAAGCACAGGCGCGAACATGCAAGAATCTACTTAACATGAGGAGTGACAGATTTCAGAATAATGTTCTTGTACTGCAAATGCCCCTACCCCAGGCCAGATTACAGAGGGCTTAGGAAGAAAAGCCGGGGAGGGATATTCACATCTGTGAGAAAAGAAAGAAAGGCTTCAGCACTCGGCCTCTCTTCACAATGGTTTGCCTGCCTGTTGGGAACTGCAGATTCCTCAAAGGGATCTTCGGATTCTTCCCACAGGCTGAGCCGTTCAGTCAAACTGGGAAGCTGCAGACATAGGAACTTCCTTTCACTGGGAGCATCTGGACAGGACATAAAGGGGGCGCAGCACATGATAGGCTGTGTGCCTCAACTGTCTCTGAGCAACACTCTGTGCAGAGACATTGGAGGAATCAGAGCACATGTGTTTGGTTTGCATTCTGAAAACAGGCAAAATGTTCATCACTTAAGTCAACAGTGCAAAGACCTGAGATATCAAGACAGTAACAAGCAGGTCTGTGACTTGGAGAAAATATTGGAAAACAATAACACCCATCTAAGGGCAAAGTGGTCATGGTCACTAGGGTTCCAGTTTCTGACTATATAGATCCAGCTAGGTAATTATGTGCATATTTGAGTTCAATCATTCTCTGGATTGGTGTATCCTATTAGCCTAGTAAGAGTATTATTGGCCTGATCTACTGCAGAAGAATTAGTTCAGGGGACCACGTTCAGGGTAAAGTATTATTTTTACGGCAATGGAATATTTTCTTGGTATGTGATAATATAATACCAATCTGTTTCCTTCAGTAAATTCATCCTGGTAAATACGGGTGTCTTTATTCTGGCAATGGTGTAAGAGTAACATGGAATTGACATATAAAGTCTTATCCTCCTTGCCTCCTGTCCCCAGATGTATCCCCAGTTCAAACAACCACATCTGCCATGAGAGGCCCATGGCATAGCTGGCATGAGTTTCTGCATACTGGTTTGTTTGGTTGTTTGTTTAGTTGTTGTTTTGTTTGTTTATTTGTTTGTTTTTTCCTCAAGAGAGCTGGATGGGGTGTTCAAGGCCTTCCCCAGCTCCCAGATTCAAGGATTGAAGGCAGATCAAAAAGATGTCTGCCACCTCTCAAGATTCATTCTCCCTTTCCACGATTCCTGAAACCCTTGTGTAGATGAGCCTGTATCTTCCTGAAGTGGAAAAGTACAATGGTGACTGAGAAAGGACATGTCAGTCAAGATTATACTGGTGTCAAACCCCTAGGAAAATGCTAGAGGTCAGTACTTTTCCCAGAGCAGAAACTCACTAAGCTGTCCCATACAGCAAGGTCTCCTAACTTTCTCACCCCAGACCCATTGGAGACTGAAACTGAGACTAAGAAAAAGGTCCCATTGCCCTTGACCATCACCAACTCGGTGACTGCTGCGTCTGTCCTCAGCTTGTGCACATCTCTTTCTTCTAGAGCCTTGACACTGGCTTTGATCAAATCCTCATCAACTCTGCAGTAGCTTTTTCTACTTGGCCTTCGTTGCCTCTCAAGGTCCCCCTCTTTCAGCTTCCAGCTTGCTGAATGATAACCATTTACTAATACAGGTCTGAAGAGGACACTCCCCTGCTTTAGCGCTGTGTATGGCTGACCAAGAAAAAGCCAAGTCTTTATAGTTCTGAAGGTCTCTGTAGTGCTCAAGTGCATCCTACCACCTCCTCTCTTCTAAGACTCTTGTATTTTTCTTCTGCTCCCATCAATGTAGAGATCTCCAGATGTTCCACGAGCCCCCAACACCTCTGGACCTTGGCTCATTTTGCTTCCTGTCATTGGGCATGCTCTGTTGGGCTTCTGCTCAACCTCAATTCCATGTTCAAAATCTCCTTTTTCTTGAGAATACTCACCTAGGTCGCTTACCAGAATGATTTTCTTCAGGGGACTGATACTATATCTGTTTTGTTTAGTTGTGTGAACTTGGAGTCCTGAAGAAAGAACTCTATGTATGTTCTCTATTTCTGATGGTCTATAGTCTGTATCTTCTTCATGTATTTGAAATTTTGCTATGTTCAAATAAAACTTGACTTATATACTCACTATCAGAAAGTTTGAGACAGTGGGATATTGACAGGAACCCAGCAATTGCATCCTAGACTATGTCCCCTTCCATGGCTCAGGCAAGCAACAGTCACTGGTCCTGGTGCTTTTTCCAAGGACTATGGGTATAGATTTCCAAGCTTTTGTCCAAACAGCAGCACTAATCATTCAGGTGTGTCTGTTTAGCACCAAACAAGTGATCTTTACTCCTAAGCACTTGTTTTCTATCCCCTCACCCCTTCCTTATGAGTGATATTCACAGAACGTCTACTACAAATATTTGGAGGGGGACATGCTGTTTTTAATTCCTCCCACAGTATCTAAGGATGAGGGAGGACAGAGTTCAGACAGAAATCTGAGATATTCTTCTCTTGGGATGATTCACTTGGCTCTCCTTAAGCTCAAATGAAACAGTCACGGAAGAGTTCAGCCATTGGTAATATTATAAGATGACCAAGGCTCAGATAAAACTTTATGAGTACCCATACATTCAAGTTATCTCTCAACACTAGAGAGGGGCAGTAGAGATATTTTTTCCCTTCATTATGAGACCATTGGGTTTCAAACAAAGAAAAGGGTCATATTTGGGAGAATTATAAAGCTTCTATTTCTGAACATGGTTAAAGTCAGGGATATTAAGAAAAAACTACTCCCACAGCCATGTTCACAACCCAGCTCTGGGTTGTGAATATGTGCTTCGCGTGCTTCTGGGACTGTGACCTCTGGTACTTTTACCAAGTGAACTAACATTAAGCTACCAAGGCATGATCAAAACCCCTAATGAGACATCTACATAAGAAAGAGATTGGAAAGACTTGCTAGTTCAAAATAAACTCATCTAGAAACTGATTTATTTTGCTTTTACAAGATCATTATAGCAATGAAGTCCAAGTAAAAAGAATCCTATTTTGACTGTGAGTTCTGGGTAAAATTTGACATTTGATGTTTATGGACACCTACTCAGATGTATCACAGTCCTCAGAGGACAAATAGCTACTACATGAATGCCTGCTTCAGGTGATACATTCAAAATGGCCAGGAAATGATGGAGACATTTATGCTAGGCAATTGGACAAAATTAAATCCTGTTTACTATCAACATGAACACTGAACTTCCTGTTACATGTTAGGGTTTGGCTTCTCCCCATGACTTCCCATTTCCTCAATGGCCCTGTCTCTCTGTAACTTACTGCATATATTACCCTGCCTGGATTGCCTCTGCTACCTCCCATCTCACAAACCTGGAGAGTGAGCCTCCTTCTGGACTACACTTCTCCATATTCCCAAACTCCTCAAGCGCTGTGTGTTCTAACACTCCCTGTCCTAAGGACCTTTGCAGATACACCAACAATGGCTTGCTGCAACATAGCTGTGCTTGAGAGACGATGGATGGATAAACTGAATGAAACTACTTAGGGGAAATCTTATTAAAGGACCAGCAAAACCCAAACCAAAGATCATTATTATGCCAATGTTTCCAGGGAAGGAAAGAGAACACAGCACAGAAACCAAACTACATAGACTGTGTTTCACATGATGTTCCTGTGGAACTTTCAGGTAGATCTGATTTGCCTTTGATCAGAATACACGTTTGCTTTTGCTTTTTCTTTTTCTTTTTTCTTTTCTTTTCTTTTCTCTTCTTTTCTCTCTTTCTCTCTTTCTCTCTTTCTCTCTTTCTCTCTTTCTCTCTTTCTCTTTCTTTCTTTCTTTCTTTCTTTCTTTCTTTCTTTCTTTCTTTCTTTCTTTCTTTCTTTCTTTCTTTCAATCATAGGAAACATGTCTGGTCCTCTGTACCAGGCTCTATATTTCTAGCAGCCAGAAAGGTAGCTCATTTCCTCCACGGTGCCCTCTCCAGTTGAATGACCACGTGTCTCCTGTCTCAGGGCCATAGTTAAAAAGCAAATAGAACTGCACAGTCAATCCTGCATGTCTGGGTCTATTGTCTGCTTGGTGCCAAGTGAATGACTAGGTGCTTTTACAGCTGAGTTGTCTTTTGTTCTCCCAGTTCAGCATCAACTGAAGACAGAGCATAGCCTGAAGGTGTACTTAAAGCATCCCCCCCCCAGTCTCTGAGTTTACTCAGACCCAGTAGGAAGTGGCATATTTGATGGTTAGTACCCTGAGTACTTGATGATTAGTACCCTGAGGAAAATTCAGCCTGGGCTAGCAACTGTAAACAATTAGTCAATGCATGGAGCCTCTCCTAAAAGGTACACAGGAATTCTCAGAGCCTTCCCGGGCACGAAGGGAAGGCTGGGGAGCTCCGGGCAGCCCTTGCCCTCTTGGCGGTCTTCTTGCCCACTTTGCTATTTATTTTTTACATTATCTTTCCCAACCTCTTCTGCTACCTCGAATTCCTCTTCATTCACTTACAAAGCAAAATTAGTGCCAACTGCAACCTGTAAAAATAATCCACATCTTTGTTTAATTATAGATTCTATATAAGCTATTTTTGCATGACTTGAGGTATATAAAGGAGGAATAAAAAAGATTATTGTCCTGTTAAAATGGCAAGTAAAAACAAATTCTAAAGACATATTTGTATCATAGCAAAAGACTGGGTTCAACCCTCTCCCCCATCTACAAAACTGCTTATTAACAATACCCCAAGAAATGACCGAAGTGGTTGAATCCAAAACATGAGTGGTTAAAATATACTTAATGGTATTTTCCTTTCTGACTTTTCCTCCTTTTGGAAACTGATAAAAGCCTCTGTATTATTTTTTTTAAATTGACCTCATTTTTTAAGTTTATTTTTTTGAAAGTGGAGATGTCTTTACATGTGTTCGAAAGTAGACGTCTGTCAAACCTTTGGAGGATATTTCAGATGGAAGAAACCTACAATGCATATCTCACCAAATTGTTTGGGGATTTTTCCACTTTTATGTGTTTGGGCATTTTTCCCTCTTAAACATCAAAACCTAATAATCGTGGCAGAAGGTTAAATATTTTCCATACTTTGTTTCTGAAATTTGTTCCTTACAAAGAGCAAGCATATGGGGAAAGAAATTTCCATCCCCAGCCTATTACTGTGGATGACCTCAGGGTTAGAGAGTCAGACAGCAGAGCAGGCAGCAAGAGGGTAGCTAGCTCTCCCGCTTCACTTACGGCGAAGCCTCCTGTGCCGTTCGAGCAGTTTGTCTAGCTGCTTGATTAAGAAGATAACATATTTTAAAATATCTGTCTGTACAGCTTCTTTTTTAAAACATCATTTATTTTATGCTGGAGTGAGGGAGTATATATATGCATGCCAGGACCTCCATACTGTGGTCAGAGAGCAACTTTCTAGGAGTTGGTTCTCTCTTTCTTTCTCTGTGTGCATACTCCTTGTTAGCTCTTTAGGACGGTCCATCTAATGTTCCTGTTTCTATCACAAACCTCTTTGTAGGAGTGCTTCGATTACAGGCTGCTGTCACGCATCTTGGATTCTGCAGATCACACTCGGGTACTTGGACTTGCATGGAGAATGTCTTTACCTACTGAGCCATCACCCTGGACTACAACTGGGCCACGTAAAAATGTCTTTGCTATCCCACCTTCAGACACTGCGTAGGCGATTTCGAGGGCTTAGGGGTGGGTGCCAATCATTGTTCTGCTGATAGCCTCCACTCTTTCAAGAATCTCAGTATACCCGAATTGGGGAACAGGATAGAGAGGAAGTGGCAGAATGAAGAACTTGAGATAAGGAATGAGAAGAGCTTTGAAAAATGAACACATTGATTAATGATACCAAGATGACATTGGGTCATGTGCCCTAATGCCTGCATGCTTTCATGGAATTTCCTTTTTTAAAACACCATTACCCTGTATACTGCCCATGCCTACATAATTTCTGGGAGCTTTAACCAAGAAACAAAATTTATATATAGTAAGTATATTCAAGAGAACACCTCTAAATCTCCACTTTCTTGGGGACTAGAATGTGAAGTAATGCTGAACTAATGGTTTTCCTCCTGGAAGTCTAAACATCTAACAACAGCTTCTGAAAGTCTCGGTCTCATCCCACATCCTGGCTTTTTTCACTATAGACTGAAGTGGAATAAAATGCTTAACAGAAGATCAAGGCCTAATTTGCATTTAAGACCCTGATCTCCAGTTGCCCAGCACTGTGGAACCATGTTGTGTGTGACGTGACTATCCTCTTATTCATTGAATGTGGGACACAGAGGGGTAGTAGGCAGGGAACCTTTTCTTCCTACTAGGACTTAGAACTACTTACACATGGAGCAAGAGGAAAGCACAAGTCCTCTGCTTCAGGGCATGTGTGTGCGTGAATGCATGCATACCCATGTACATGCATGCCTGTGTAATAGACAAAGGCTTGGATCAATGAGTAGCTTCCAGTTTGGAGGAGAACCATGAAAGAAAATACCATTGCTTCCTCTTCCCTTCTCACAACAAGAGAATGGTCCATAGCTCATTTTCTACAGGTTTCTCCTGGAGGGACACATAGCCCAGAAGATGTGACCACTCACTCGTCTGGAATGGGCCTTTGTTGGTCAGGGAAAGCACATACCCCAGGCATCTTGTCCCCAGCGTCTGTCAGTATTTAAGTTCTGTTCTTTTTCTGCTTCGTGGAGGGCACACAAAGCCCCTCCAGGTTCCACAGTCTGGCTTTGATTAAATAATTATAATCTCCTAGCAGCAGATCTATCATTTCTGTCCTAAAACATGCCAGTGAGTGTCTTTTTGTGGCCACACCGGCTGATCTCAAAGCTTCTTCTGTTATTGTCACTAGAACACAGAGGTCCCAACTTTGTGCTGGGTCCTGAATTCTGGTGAGAGTCTGCTGTCTAGCTACTGGCTGCCAGTGCCAAGCACTGCAGACCATTGCAGTAAGTCTTTTCTATATTTACTCTGTCCACCCCTCCAACATAGAAATTGCCTTTGGTGGCTTCCTTTGGTGGAAGATGTTCACTCCCTAGGTGATTTTACATATTCTAGTAGAAAAGACTACAAGGCCTGTCATGTACATGTGTTACACAGTGACTGCTGTTGGCTGGGGAGGGGGTAAATGGTTATGGGAGGATTGAACTTTTATTCCACACAAAGCAAGAGCAGAGGTGATCTCTCTTTTTTGTGATCTCTTTAATCTGTTTGATTTAAAAATGTTTAAAAATTTCCACTTCCTCTACAGCCAGAGCCAAAAATAAAGTTGTCACAATCAACCAGTAATATTTCACAGTAATATGCTATTGCCTACAAATGTGGGAGGAGCCGTAGGGAAGGTAAGGTACATCATGAGACTTAGTTCAAGAAAGTTAAAGAGGTATTTTTGGCCACAAGCAGCATTTGAATTATTTCTTTTTAAAAGTGCATAATATCAAACTCATTGGAAAATCATGGAAACTCCCAAAGGGAAAATCACTCCTATCTTTTTGTGTGAAAGAATAATACTCCCAACAATAGTGTCCATGTCAAGAATGACTTGGCTTTCATGCTGACATATGAAGAAGGTTCCAGAAATTATAATATAGAAAAATTTAGCAGCAAAGTACAAGCTGTGTTACGGAAATAGCAAGATGTATCGTCTTCCATTTTTCATAGCTCTGTGCAAAAGACCTCAGGATAACCTGTGTCCATATGGCTCATGTATGTCTTCATTTTGAAAAATGATCAAAGTCTCTCATCTATTGAGAGGAATACAATGAAATGAGATAACAAGGATTAGTGGAAATAAACTACAGCGTGGTAGTGGAGCACTGGCTCTCTGAGATAAACCCACCAGGCTCTGAGTTGTCACCAAGTTTTCATCTGTGTTTACATTTATGGCTGTGCTCCAGGGTTGTATTAATCTGCAGATGAACTTTAAATCACAAAAGAGTGACTTTAAGGTATAGTCAACTGAGGGACGGATGTAACCATTGCAACCTTTAATGATGTTACTGGGGTACTGGGGGTGTTCGGAGAGTCAGAGCACTTGCAGTACAGCTGTGAGGACCTGGATTCAAATTCTTTGCAGTACCCACATAAAAGTATGCTAGGTGTGCCTGTGTTGATCCTAGAACTCATGCTCTGTAGCAAAGAAAGCCAGGAGGAGCTTGCAGGATGACAGCCTCACTCTTGATTCAATAAGACAATCTGTCTTGAGGGACTAAGACAGAGAGTGCTGGAATAGGACACCCCAAGTCTTCCCCCATACGCATGGACATGTATACAGACATGCACACGGTCATTAAAATGCCTTAACTAATATAGAAAATGTATTACCCATCACATTCTTAAAAGACATTAAGTTTTAGAAGAATTAATATTAAAGTTACTTAAATGCATAAAATTAGCATCATTTTTCTAAATTCAAAGGTTCTATATTCTAGATTATCAAAAGCACAATAAGTTATTGTTGTTACTTTGTTTTGAAGACTGTAGAAATAGCTTTCTTCACTGTAATTCTTGGTAATAGTGTATTCACTAGTATACCACTCAGAGAAGACAAATCAACATATTCAGAATAATTTCTGAATATAATGACATGAAGCTATGCTACTGTTCTAATGAGTCCAATTCAAGTTGGAGAAAAACTAATAAACAAGGGTGAACTGGGCAGTAAGAATAAAGACAGGTTCTTGGAGTGAGTGTTGCTGGGAAAACCAAGTTGGGGCAGGAGAGATGGCTCAGTGGTTAAGATAACCTGTTACTCTTGCAAAGGACCTGGCTTCAGTTCCCAGTGCATACATGGCACCTCACAAGTGCCCGTAACTCTATTTTCAGGGAATCTGAAGCCCTCTTCTGGCTTTCTCAGGCATCAGGCATATACCACCATGTATACATATGTGCAGGCAAACACATATGCATATGAAATTAAAAATATGTACAATAGGAAAAACAAAACACTGGGTTGAATTTAGTGGCACACGCATGTAACACTAGTCCTCGAGAGGTTGCATGGTTAACATGGGGTACCCAGCAGGAGCCTATCTTACTCACTGAAAAAGGGTGAAGAAGTTGGGGACAGGAGGAAAAGGATGAAAAAGAGATAAGGTTAGGCAGAGACTGAGGATAATGAAAGGGGGTGCAGCAAGCAATACAAGTCCTAAATCAGACAAAAGAATCAAGAATTTGCTTCCTATAGGAGTTACTTTTCTGAAAACACAGACAGGAGTTCTCAAAAGAGAGAACATATTTCACATATATCAAACAAGTCTTTGTGTTGGTGCTTTTGACTAACAGAGCCTATGCCTGTTTTGCATTAAGAGGTTGTGTGTGTGTGTGTGTGTGTGTGTGTGTGTGTGTGTGTGTGTCTGTGTGTGTCCCTGGAAAGGGGTGGCATCCATAGCTGCCCCTGGGGCACCTTTCTGTTGATCAATTCTGAAAACTGACAGAGTAATTAATAATAAACTGCATAGTTAAACTCCAACATTTTCTGTCATGAACATGTTTGTTAGTAACGGTTAGGAACTGACAAGACTTCACGACATGGCTGCGCAATAATGTGAAACTATCGATTGATTGGTCGGGTTTCTTTATTTGCAGGGTTCTTAATTTTTATTTATATATTTTATGACCACTGACTGTACTTTGCAGGAATAGTCTTTAGCACAAATATTGTTTTATTTAAATTTTAGAGCAATCTTATATTTGCTTCATTGATCTTCCCTAGAGACAGAAAGAAGAGATCCTATTTAATTCAGTAGTGCCTTGAATGAACTTGGAAGGAGAGCCCTAGTAGAATGGGGATCCATCCCATATACAGTTCCCAACCAGTGTGACACTATTTTAGATGCTAACAAGTGCTTGCTGACAGGAGCCTGATATAGCTGTCTCCTGAGAGGTTCTGCCAGTGCCTGACAGTTACAGAAGTGGATGCTCACAGCCATCTACTGGACTGAGCACAGGGTCCCCAATGAAGGAGCTAGAGAAAGGACTCAAGGAGCTGAAGAGGTTTGCAGCCCCATAGGAGGAACAACAATATGAACCAACCAATACCCCCAGAGCTCCCAGGGACTAAGCCACCAACCAAAGAGTACACATGGAGAGATTCAAGGCTCCAGCTGCATATGTAGCAGAGGATGGCCCTGTCGGTCATCAATGAGAGGAGAGGCCCTTGGTCTTGTAAAGGCTCTATGCCCCAGTATAGGGGAATGCTAGGGCAGGGAAGCGGTAGTGGGTGGGTTAGTGAGCTTGGAGATGGGGGATGGGATAGGGGGATTTTTCAGAGAGGAAACGAGGAAAGGGGATAAAATTTGAAATGTAAACCAAGAAAATATCTAATAAAAACAACAACAACAACAACAACAACAACAACAAAAGAATGCTTGTCAGGGACAATGCTTTGACGACTGGCTGGACCGTGCTTGCGTTTTCACACAAATATAAAATGACTTTGAAAAGAAAGAAGTGGTTTTAAAAGAGAAATAGATATTGATTAAATATATTTAAAATGTGCAACCTTTGACTGTAGCTGCAAACTCACTGAGCTCCTGCAGTCTCCTGTAGGCCAAACTTGGTGATGGACCATTTCCAGTCCTTGGAGAGACAGCAAGGAGAGAGGTGATATGGGCTCAGTATGCTGGGTGCTAGATGCTGCCTGCTAGGTGATTCTGAGGAGCTCAGGTCTGAGCAGAGTCTAGACCACAGTAGGGAGGCAGCAGTCCAACAGGTGGAGTCTGGGTTAGTAGCCAAGAGTCTGAGGTGACATCTTGTCTCCTTTACTCGCTAACAAAGCATAACCTTGGGGGAGCCTCTGGAGTGTGCGTGTGTGGGGGGCTGAGACTCTCTGAAGGAGTGTTAACCATGTGCCTGGTCTCCCTTCCTCACAAGACTCTAGGAAGAGTCAGTGAGAAGATTACTTTTCAAATGTTTTATAAAAGGACATTCAGAAATTATTACTTGCTCAAAAAATACTTTATTATGTAAATTTTGGTCTGTGTGTTGAAGAATAGAGGTCTTAAAATAGTGTTTTATTAGCAGGAAAACTATTCTATTGCATTAAGTTTGAAATGATATATATATATATATATATATATATAATAGCATCACAGTGGGTAATATGTGCATGTATTTCTATAAGAGAGTCAGCTCAGCTGGAGTCCAGTTAGGACATTCCTGCATACAACATACAACGTGAGTACTTTCCTTTCTTTCCCTGTTTATTTTCTTTGCTTCCTGCCTTTCTTTAAGAAATGCTTTTTCAATAAAATTATTCTAATTTTAAATATTTTTTGAGAAAAGGGATGTTGATAAGGTAGGAGACATTTTTAATTTTAAGCAAGGTAAACTTTTTCTATATAAATGTTTTATTAGGCACTAATACAGAAGTTTAAACTTCCAGGTAATTTTCAAACCCTCACCAAACCATAGTATCACATTTAAAGGGGTTTAATTGAGTTTTCTCTTAGAACGCAATATCCCCTTCAGTACATCTGTACATCCCAAAGGGGAAGTTTATAACATTAACAAAAGTCCTTTTCCATGTAAATATCTACCTGGAGACATTTGTCACTAAAGATTTGGCTTTAAAATAGGCAGCTCTTCCAAAGGCCCATTTCTGCCTTTGTCCATGGTTAGATGGATTCTGTAGTTGACATTTCCTCTGGCACAGGTGTCAGAAACTCATATTCTAGAGGCACTGCCAAGTTGTCCTCTCCCACAGCTCTCCCATCTCCTTGGAAGTGTTTTCTGTTTCCACCTTGCTTTCACCGAGTGTACGACTTTGATTTATCTATTTACATTCCCTTCTAGTTTCCTAATCCATCAGCAGCATGTGGACATCGATAATTCTAGAGGCAAACAGTACAGAGCTTTCCCCACCCTTCCCTTTCTCTCCTATTCTAAGGGTCACACCGGCCTATTATCTTTTCTGTTTCTAAAGGTTTACTTGTTATCTTTATTTGATGTGCATAAATGTTTGCCTGTATGTATGCAGGTGCACCATGTGTGTGTGGCTGGTACCCTGCATGAGGGAGTCAGATCCTCTGGAACCAAGTTATGGGTTGTTCTGAGCACTGTTTAGGTGTTGGAAACTGAAATGGTCCTTTTCTAGAGTAGGCAGTGCTCTTAACCATGGAGCCATCTCCCCAAGTATACAATGGACTTTGCCCATATCTTTCATATCCCACCATCCACTCTCCTGCTCTTCTAGACAACATAATAAGACCCATTCTAAGTGTGGTGGAGCTACCTATTTCCTTTGGATTCTCTTAGTGGCTCTCTGTGGACATAAAGACCTGTGGCATGGGAAAATACCTCTCTGTTTAAAAACTGTAATTCTTCCTCCTATTTGGGTAGTTCTTAAGGTAGGAGTAAAAGTTGCAAGTCTATTCAGAATCATTAAAAACTCTGTGTTTTGCCTGACACATCAGAGCAGGGAAAGATTGAGATATTAGCGGCTACTCCCCCCCCCCCCCTTGAGGGGAATGTCCACTATTTCCTAAAAGGAAGAGATAAGTCATAAAACCTAGACCCATTAGGTCTTCCATCCTCTCTGATTTCCCATTTTAGAAAGACCATTCAACTTTTATAGTAGCGATTCCACCATGAAGAAGGGATCTTTTAAGGACTGTGAAGACCCAGAAGCTGGAAGGAGGCTCAGGAAGTCATCTCTGCCCATCACCACCAGTTCATCTTCCTATGAAGTACTGGGTCTCAGAGGACATGAGCACCCAGTGGAAGCCGTGTGCGCAGTCAGAGAGGGCCCCAAAGGGTTGACTCAGAGCTCCGGGCTATTGCTGTTACCTCATTCCTCTGAGTGTATTAGCTCTCTTACATTTCTCCTGGGATAAAGCCAGGAGGAGACTTCCTATGTGTCTAAATGAAAGGCTTGGCCAGATTAGCAGCCTCTCACAGGGAGGACAGCCTGGTCTATAGAACAAGTTCCAGGACAGCCAGGGCTATACAAAGAAACCCTTTCACCACAAAAGCCAAATAAACAAATAAATAAATAAATAAATAAATCTCACTTTGGACTTCTCCGAAAGTGAGCAGTGCAGTTTGCAGGAACTTTAGACATTTTTTTTCCTACCTCAGAAACCTGGGAAATGCAAATGAAAGCTGTGTTATGAAGCTTGCAAAGTCATCTTGCCCAAGTGCAGATGCTGTGTGGGTATATTCACCCTCTTCTGGAGCATGTCTAATGTCTTAATGAACTCACACACTCTGGTTTGCTGGCAAGCTTTTCACTTCAATTTACACATAGATGCTGCTGTCCGTGCTTCATACATAGGAACATCACTGAGAAAACAATCCCCCGAGTCAAAAGACTTTACCAAAACTAATGTCAGATAAACCTGTTAGGAAATACGATTATTCCTTGCACATTAACTAAAACGTCCAAGATCAATAAAGATGCCAATTTCAAATTTTTTGCCCCTCTCCCTGCTTTTTATGAAATGGTATGGAATGTATTATTTAAAGTTTAAATTCATTTGCGTAACTATGTTTAATCGAGCTTAATCTGTCTCACTGTAGGATGGGAGGCAGGAGGTAGCATGTACTTCTGGGCATGCAGAATAAGGCTGCCTTTCATTTCTGCAGTTTCCCTCCCTCCAACTCCTCTTTGCAGCCTAATTTGGGGACACGCCTGTGTTCACACCAGCCCCACTTATGAGCTGTACTTACCACTGGGGCCCCTGGCCTCGCTGCCTTCAGTTTCAACGCCTTGGAGGCTCCCATGCTATGGAGAATGCCAAGGGTCACTAACCTGTAAAGGTGGGCTATTAATACACACCTTGGCCACCTCCCACATCAAGTTGTTCTTCCTAGAGTGAGGCTAACGAGAGAGTTTGAAGGTAGAGTGGAAGGAAGGGTCTGGAAAATGCGTTAGAAAATGGCCAACCAGTGTGCTTGGAGGTTTAATGTATGCTTGGGGAAGGCGGAGTGTCAGGCAGGATATGATCTGACATTTCGATTCAACTCTACTGATAGCTTGCAAAGCCAGGAGGGTGCTTGCCAGCATGTCCAGTGCCATCGGGATTGGTTCTATCCAGGAGGGCGACTCACTTAGAAGAAACGGACTGTAAAAAACAATTTGCTGTTCTTTCACCCTCTGTGCCTTAGGAAAATGTGCTGCAAGGTTCACAGACCACCTCCCAGCCACAGGAGGACAGACAAGCCAACCCAGGTTTCCTTAGTATATATACCGCTAAATACCCTGTGACCTAAGATACCCAGCCTAGCCTCTCTGATGCTCTGTTTAGTCACTTGCAAAAATGCTGCAGATAATAATAATAATATAAGCTACATTCAGGCACTGTTCTAGAAAGTTTTGTTAACTCAATCTCATCTCAGTTTGTGAGTTTAAAATCATCTCAGTGACTAGAAATTCAGAGCAAAATGTGTAGTTTCAAAGATAGGCTCTAATCTACAACACAAGGGGGAACAAACAAGAGCTAGCTAAGGACAACAACGTGGACCGAGTCTCTACCCCTTGCAGGGTCTGCAGCCTTGCTGAGCTTGAGAGCATCTAACTGCTTTTAGTTACCACCATGGGAATCTGTCTCAGAGTACTGCTACATGTATTAATTAGACATAGAGTACTTGCTACAACACCCACAACAATGTTTACTAAGAGCTAGCTATAGATTTGAACTATTGTACTTGAATTCATCCTCTGATGCATAGATTAAGGCATTGATTAATATATTACTATGTATTAATTTGTATGTGTTGTTTATGGATTCTAATTATTTTAATATATGTATATGTATTTATATTTCCTTCCTGTTTGTAGTAACTACAGTGAATCAATTTCTTGTGAGATGCCTAATTTTGGTGTGGGAGGTATGCTCAACAAGGGTCACAAGGTACTTGCCCAGAGCTTGGGGCCATTCAGTGATTTTTACATTAGGAGATGAAAGTATTATGTCTTTTGGCAGCTTGATATACAGTTAGTTTCATGTCGTGACATGGTACTGGTCATCACCTACTATCAATAAGGTGAGCAGCTCTAACATGCATCTCACAGACTATCCAGCCCTTGTGGGATGGCATATGGTTCTCTGATTGCGTACCTTCCAGTGGCAGCTGCATGTGGGATGGGGTGATTGATTAAAGGGAGGAATATTCAGACACCTCCTTTCTCCCCAGCACACTGGAAATCCTGACTCTCTGTGAGGACAGAGACTATTTGGCAGGGTAGATGAGGCTGAGCCAGTTGTACACCAAAACCCAAGCAGAGAGAAAGGAAACATTATAGGTTCATCTCTTACGCACGCAAACACACACACACACACACACACACACACACACACACACACACACATTCATACCTCTATATGTTTATGAACACATGTACTGTGTCTGGTGAGATCTGGGGGATCTACTGGGGGCTGCAAGGCCGAGAGCTGGCATGAGACAAGAAATGACAACGGAGCAAGAACATCAAAAACTAGCATCCTTTATTTTACCTACATATAAGAGCTGAAGGAATTGCTTTCCTTTCTTAAGATGTTGACTTACACATTGCTTGTTCATTATACATTATACATTATTCGTTATACATTACATTACTTATACATTGCCTTGTTCTTTGGAAACAGAACTTCCAAGTAGTTTTATGGGGTGTGGAGCATCCATAATTTTCCAGGAGCTGTGCCAGATGCCTTTGTTAAGACGATATTGTCTCCTTCTCCTTGTCCTGGGTCATGCCCCTTTGGCAAAGGCCCTCCAGTCTTAAGGGGATCTCAAGGCTCCTCCAGTCTTAAGGGGGATCAACCCTAAGGGTTATACAGATCCTTGACTGAGAATATTCTCTGGGATTTCAATATTGTATGCAGACATGAATTCTTTTTGATCTGGGCATAAACCACAGCAGCCTCTCTAATATGTCTAAGAACTATTATTACCATGCAGGACACATTCCAGAAACAAAAACATAACCATTAACCTAAACTTCTTTAACAGTTATAACATTAATATCTGGGCATAAATTGGAATCTTAAAAAGCAAATGTTGATGATGCTTATCAAAGTCTAGACAATGATGAAGATATTACCAAAACTTAATGTGTCCCTGTTCTGTGTAGGAGAAGAAAGGTGCCTTTACGGACAGAGCCACCTGTGTTAACTAAAGTTAATTACAGAGGGTGAGAGGTGAAGTCTCCCAGGAATCCTATGGGGAAATGGGCCCCTTCTTCACTCCTAATTTAGAGCCATCAATACTGTTAGCTTCGAGGCTATTCAGGTACATAAAAGGCATGCTACAGACATAACTCTGGGGTAGACACTTTCAGACAGCCCACCTTCTCTTCTTCTTCACCCCAATTTCTCAAGTTCTTTTCTGAGCCACCCACCTTACCACAGTGAACTCCTATTGGACTCCTTGTGAGTCTAGAATCTTCAGTATGATCTCTTAAAGCTCCTTAGTGAACTCACTACCAGATCTGGAAACAGAGGTTTTCTATCATAATGCATCCTCCTAGCTGGATATCAAAGCTAAACTCATATACCATGTGAGAGATGACTCCTTGCTCAAGACAGCCCATCCTTCAGCCATGTCATTATTGGGCCACCCAGAATTGCGTTACCTTCACTTGGAGCATACCTTCAGGTATGTGCTGAGAACCTGTGAGTTTTCTTAATGCCCCTTTAGCTGAAGATGGAACCGTGGTTTTGATACATCCCTATTGACATATATAGTATTACCCACAAGCTTAGCATTTCCAAACAGCTCACAGTGTGGGTCAGAAATCCAGTCATGATTTAACTAACTCCTTTGCCTTGAGTCTTATGGTCTCACCCCAGGCCCGACTGGAGAGGAATATTTGTCATCTCATTTGGGTTGCTTAACAACATTTAGTTTCTTGCAACCACAAGACTGAGAACTTCCATTTCCTGATAGTTATTAACCACAGGCCAGCCTCAGCTCTTCAGGTCCTACTCTCCCAATATCACCATCTGCCTTCACAAAGCAAGCAAGGAAGAGAGAGACAGACCACAGCAATACAGGTGCTACAGTCTTACCTAGGGAGACTATATATATATATATATATATATATATATATATATATATATATATATATCTTGTTCTTTTTACCATGTTCTATTCATTAAAATCGAGTAGTGGATCCTGACCACATTCAAGGCCAGAGCAGCTATAGATAAAGACCATGAGTGCTCCTTTTCAAGTCTCTCTGCCACAGCAGTAGATTCCAATTTGAGTTTCTACTCCACCAGAAGACGGTCCATTTTCTCTTAGCCTTGGCAGGTGCGTGTGTTGCGAGACTCACACAATGACCAGTTAACTGTAATTCATGTACATCCCATACCAAACAGATTCGTCCATTGTCACCTGAGGCTCACAAGCAGCCAGCTGGCCTGAGGTGGTTCCTTTCAAGGAAGAGAAGAAAACTAGCTATTGAGTGACCATTATCCACCATGTGGAAATGGGACAGAGGGAAGAATTACGTCTCACTGCAGAAAACCAGTGCAGATTAGTCATAGGACAAATACTCACTTGGATTTCCAATGACTATTCAGTCTCTTGTGGAACCCAGGGATTTTTGAGCTGAAATGTTTTCAAGTTTGCTCCTATTACTTGTCAGCGTGTAGAAAATCTGATACTTGAGAGTCTAAAAGAAGCCCAATTAGCTCCTTTGTCATACCCTTTCCACTCTGAATCCATCTGCTTAAATAGCCAGTCACTTCAAAAATACATATGTATCTCCGGTGCTGCACTGGGTGAGTGGATATAGCAAAGATCAAGATCCAGGGATGCCTTCTACCCCAAGTCACTGTCTATGGCCATTCTAGGTGTGTGGGCAGAATAGCGGGGCTTGGTCCTGAGGAACACAGAGAAAACCCAGGTATCTAGTACATGGAAACTCTTTCCTGAAAGAAATGACCAACTGAGGCACACGGTACTTACAGATACTAAGCAGCTAAGTGTGTGGGAAGTTGATGCTGGCTGCTGTGTGGGTGACAAGCACAAAGGGAATTAGTGGGTCTGACTAGGCCAGGGGCAGGCCCATGATCATTCTGGGAGTCAAAGAATAGGTTTCATGCATTGCCTTGGATATCCAGCCTCTTCCTCTAGCCTCCCAAGTGCACAGGCATTCATCCCCACATGCTGTTTCCCCCCCCACACACACACACATACTCCTGTATATACTAATACAATAATAACAACAAAATATTTACTTATGATGCTGTTTAGTAATCATTTGCCATCTCCAGTCTCTCCTCAACTAGTTCAGATCTGATGCTTTATTTACTCTCCAGATCCACCTACAGGATACGAATAGTGCTGTCTCCACTGAGGAGGCAGCCAGGGACAAATACATTTTGCCTCCTTCATTCCTTGCCTTTATCCTGGAATCTCCAAGTTTCTTGACCTATAATCCTAAAGGGTCCATTCTCTGGACACCATGTAGAACTTTGCAATTTATTCCGGTCACATGCAGGAAAATATCTAGTCTGCTTAAAAATCTGCTATTCTCAAGCCTGAAGCTCTGCTTCGAAAGGGTGTAAGAGGAGAAAGGGCACTAGCTGTCAGCTTGCCTTTCATGGTCTTCTGCTGTGGGGCTAAAAGCATGCACTTCATAGAGCCAATAAAATGCACCTTGGGCCCCCAGAAATGTTAGGACAGCTGGCTTCCAGACCCTCCCACCCTGACATCTTTTTCATGAAGTATCCATTAATTCTTTTTAATCATCTCTTGATTTTTACCAAGGTCATTATTTCTGCAGGCACTTCACTGATAAATGGTGGGATGTTTTTATGTTGTCTTTTTCCTGTGGTGTGGTGTAACTTTCTTTGTCATCAATACATACGTCAAAGCAGGCTAACCAGACGATTTCCCCAGCCGGAGCATATGGTTGGGTCATGCAAACAACCATCGTAAATCTTCCTCGACAGTGGCCAGAAATGATACCATGACCTGGTCCCCGTGGAATCCAGATTTATGAAGATCTAAATGTGAGACCTGAGTGTTAGGCACATGGGTTCTTTAAAATGTGCCACGTGAATGCATCTGCCTCTTTCTGTGGATACTTGCCTCCACATGTGGCAAGTGAATGAAAAATATGTGCAGAGGTATTTGAAAAATCTGAGGTGCCTCAATAAGCTTCCCTAGCTCCCCATGCAGGGTGGACACCCAATAAATATTCCCTAAGTGAGCGAGAGAGTGGATGGATGAATGAAGTGGAGCTTCGGAGAGCTATAAAGTCATCTCATTTTTCTAGAAAGGGGCTCACTGCTTGGAGGACACAGTCCATTTGCCTTCCCTACATCCCCTCCTTTCTCTGCTTCTGAGTGCATGCCCAATGTAGTCAGGAAAGCACGCTAGCCTGGGAGGGAGTGGTAAATCTTATTTAGTGCAATAAGAACATGGACATTTTTCAAGGAGACTTATTGGTCTGGGGGGAGGCATGTGACTCCTTTTGACCCAATCAGAGTGAAGGGGCGGGGTTTCAGTTCAGACGTGACACGCCATTTTCTGTTTTCTTGTATGCAAGTGGGCAAGGAGCCATTGATATCACTAGGTGCACAGCAGCCCTTACTGTATGATGCTGAGCTGAGCACTTCTTTTGGAGGTCTAGGTACCAAACAAAGCAGGAAAGAGTTTACCTTTGGTGGCATAGTTCAACTCCCAGACCAGATTCTCCTCTTGTTGGCAAGTGAGCTTTCTAAAATGAATCACCTGAAAGTGGGGTGGATCTGTGTATTTCCTCTGAAAACAGAAATCTGAACAAGTTTGAACTACAGAGAAGAAAGCTTAGAGTGAGGAGGTGAGGCTTTGGTGTGTGTGTGTGTGTGTGTGTGTACCTTAGGAGAAATGAGGACCTCTGCAGGAAGAGCATACAGGAAGATCTTAGACTCTAGCTTTCACACGGCACTTCCACATGCCTGGGGGCTGATTTCACTTGTCACTTTCATGCAAACCTTGCCATTGGGAAAAGAAGCCTCCATTCATCTAATGGAGGCCTTTTCTTCCCCTCATGGTGTTTGTTGGTTTTAGTGACAACCCAGAAAAATGTTATTTCTCTTGCCTACACTACGATTCTCTGAGTTCTCCTTTCACAGTTCCCATAAGCAGGACACCATACAATTTATCCAAAGACAGGGAGCAAAGAGCTTCTCTACAAAGACCTTACCCTGGAGTTTGAATTTTAGGTCACAGCATTTTAGACAGCCATCAAATCCTCAATCAAGGATAGAGAACTGTGCTATCAAAAATCAGCATGCTCTTAATACTTGGCCAAAGGAACCATCTAGGTAACCCTTGCATCCTTCTTCACAATTTGAAACATCTTCCAAAAACATCCGCTTTTGGATGAGGGGCTACAGTGCAGATGCCTTTGCGAGGTGAAGCCAGGGGGCTTCGTGGAGAAGTGAAGCCAATCCTGGTGCTCTGCTTTTCCATTTGTGCTATAGGGCTCTGCTTGGGCTGCTCACGCACTGTTGCATCCCATTCCTATTGTCTCCCCTGGAAGATTTGTGCTATAGGGCTCTGCTTGGGCTGCTCACCCACTGTTTGCATCCCATTCCTATTGTCTCCCCTGGAAGATTTTTGGATCTCAGGACACCAAAGCCTTTGAGTATACTTTCCCTCTCTTCCCTTTTCTCCTTAATAAGTCAATACCCACTCACACTGATGACTTTGACTGACTGCAGCATCCTCAGAAAAGCCTTTTATGATCTGTCTGTCTGTCTGTCTCTATATCTCCACAGTCATTGTACAAGGAGCTTTACCTTGGGCTTGCACACATATTTATCTTTACTTGGAATATACCTATGCCCATCTCCCATACCCCAAGGTGGCCAGGGTTTTTATCTGTGTTTAGTTGCCATGATGTTGCATCTTTCTTGCTTGGCAACATGTCTAGTATATGGTAAGCTCAATAAATATTTACAGAAAGTAAGAATGCATATGGAAACAAGCACTCCATACTGCTGTTGAGCCAGAACCCAGGCTAGGAAGCCAACCTTACTGGCAGCTTGCTAACTAATAAGAACTCCTTAGTTCCTCTCTATAAGAGCATTCCTATCATTCTTGCACTATTTTATAGTAGAATACCATAAGGCTCAGAGAGATAATGACATAATGTGTCTAAGTTTTCATCTCAGGTGCCTGACAGAGCTGGAATTTTAGCAAGGTACATGACTTCAAGGTCTGCCTAGCTCCAGACCCCTGCCATGTCTTTCAGATAAAGGCAATCCCAGAGGCTCTGTTTGACAGTGTGCTTGTTCTACCCTCAGCCTGACTTAATGTGATATCGGAGGGAAGTGTTCTGCAATGCAGAGACTGATCAGGGATACCCAGCTGACACCCTTAGACACATTTTGGTGTCAGGTTACCATGTCATACATTAGGAGGTCCTGAGTTTCCTGTGAATCCAGCATCAGGTGACCCTTGTTCTTTGATCCTAGCTTAGGGTCTCCTCCTCTTCATCCCTTCCTCCCCCGACATTCATGGCACTTGTCTTCATTTTCTTTGGACTCTATCTTGCTTATCCCTTTTCTCCCCGTTTCTGTTTCCAAAGAAAACTATGTTTGCCTTGGATTTTTAACCCAATAAATTTTTTTCCTGGGAGGATGCCTCCTACCTCCTCCTGTTAATAGGTCTCCTCCTTGAAGTCCTAAGACATAGCTGGAGAGAGAGCTTGTGTGGGCCCCACTGTAAGCCAAGCATAGAAATATCACCTGGAGATGTGCATGGCAAGGGTATCTGTCCCCTTATCCTCTCAGATCCCCTGGGAAATGGTCATGCACCACCAGGCTCTGCTGTTCCCTCACACGCATGCACTCTGGTGAGAGCTAGGGCCTTTGACTGATTTCCCTTCCTGGTACTGAAGAACATCTTCATCTTTATCAGATGTTCCCCAGAATTTTAGGATGGGAATATTTTTACTTTGGGTCATAGTTGCCAAACCACCTCTATTTTTATAAAAAGAGCAGGTGTTGGTTGTTTTAATAATGAATATTTATATCTCTAGTTACTACCTCACTTGGCCAGAAGTTATAGAGACCCCTGAACACTGGTCTGCATGAAAAGACACAGGAAACTGGGGCACAAAAGGCAAGGAAGGATTCCATGCATTAGTATTAAAGACCTAGAAAGAACAGCATGGTATCCAGATTCTCTGCCATGCCTTTGCCACAGCCCACATTTGCCTATTTAGTTACAACAAAAACAAAAGAGATAAACAGAGATGTAGCTAGTCTAAACACCAAATTTCCGAAGTTTTCCTTCTCATGTCTAGTCAGCCATTCTGACCTTTATTGGAGGATAAACCAACTCTCAGCAGCTGTGGACAATTATTTACTGTAAGTCAGAGACCAGAGGGCTTGGGTAACATGAACTCAGCATTTGAAGGAGAGAGAGATGTGCTTGGTACCAGAGAGTTCTTTGTGTAGTTTTGGTTTCCAAATTTCAGAAATGAGTAGGTACCAAATTGCTGGCCAGGTATCAAGTTCTTGTCATGCTAGAAGAGTATATGGGGCTGGGTTATATTGTAGATACAAATGCATAGCCACACCTGCATCTCTCCCAGCCTGGAGACATAAAGACACATAAAAGCAACTCACAGCTACTGTGCAGTTACCTAACTTGTTTATTATAACTTGGCCTCTCCTTGGGTTATTACTGAGTTACCTAACATGGTTAGTCACTTGGGTTGACCATCTTCTCTTATTAAGTAAGAAACAAGGTTAGATTCTCTGACTGTGGATGTCAGTGTGCACATCCTTATGATAGTATCTTTCTGGCAGTGTGGCCTCTCAGTGATAGATGATAGTCTGCTCAGGGAGACTCTTTGCAGTTAAGAGAGGGATAAACACTTGGCATAATTTGGGGTGACTTCAAAGCCAATAACAAATGCTACCCCAAGAAAGCAATTGAAAGTCAGCAATCTGACTTGAACTCCATATGGAATTTAAACATTTAAGTGCATGTCTTTGCCCTTGGATGACAAAGGTGGTTCAAACGTTTTTGAAAATATCATCCAGGGGCTGGTGAGATGGCTCAGCGCGTAAGAGCACCCGACTGCTCTTCCGAAGGTGATAAGTTCAAATCCCAGCAACCACATGGTGGCTCACAACCATCCTTAACGAGATCTAGACTTAAGAGTTATATAAGATTTAAAGGAACTTTTCCAGGCTAGATTGCTTAATTTTCTCAACAATAAAAGAACCTCTGGTGGAATCACCATGCCTGACCTCAAGCTGTACTACAGAGCAATCGTAACAAAAACTGCATGGTACTGGTACAGCAACAGACAGGTAGATCAATGGAATAGGATCGAAGACCCAGAAATGAATCCACACACCTATGCTCACCTGATCTTTGACAAGGGAACTAAAACTATCCAGTG
>LR749831.1:362484-441574 GCA_902729485.2 Mus minutoides | reverse complement strand
TAGGTGGAAGAATAACATGAACTAACTAGTACCCCTGAGCTCATGTCTCTAGCTGCATATATAGAAGAGGGTGGCCTAGTTGGCCATCAGTGGGAAGAGAGGCCCCTTGGTTATGCAGACTTTATATGCCCCAATACAGGGGAACGCCGGGGCCAAGGGGTGGGAGCGGGTGAGTAGGGGAGCAGGGCCGGGAGGGGGGAGGATACAGGGAACTTTCTGGATAACACTTGAAATGTAAATGAAGAAAATATCTAATAAAAGTTGAAAAAAAAATATCATCCACAGCAGAGTAAAAGCCTTTTTCTTGAATTTGACAGACTTCATTACAGCCATGTCAGCCCACACAACAAAGAACACAAGGTGCACACAACTATAGACACACACACACACACACACACACACACACACACACACACACACGGCTTCAAAACTATGGAAACTGGCCACCCAGAGTTTTGTCCTAAGAAATATCAGAGTAATAAATTGTCTCTTGAGAGCAGAAGAGGTGCTGCCTATAAGCCAGCCCTCGGTACAGGGGAAATGTTGCTGTAAACACTCCCATACTTTGAATAGGGTTGAACCCCCAGGATGCCTTCCAGAGCAAGGACTCTGCGGAGGACTCTGTGTTCTAGAATTTTAATTAAACAGACCACAAAACCCACGAGCTCCCAAGTTGAATTCTAAGTCTGAATTTGAGAACAACTGCAGTTCTTAAAATACAAATGACAATAAAGGAAACTGTCTTGATTGTCCTGGGCAAAGCTGTTAGGCACAGTGTAGACACAGCATAGTCTAAAACTGACAAGCACAGACTATTGTAAGAGTGTTTAGAGCCAAATCCTAGTCCAGATATTCAATCACTGCATGATCTTGGGCCCATTACTTAGAGCTGGTAAATTGGAATCACAAACGAAAACTGAAGTCAACCTTAGGGAACATCTTGGCCAAGCATTGTCCCTTGAGACTTGCCCATGGTGGTTCAATGAGGAGACTCTGGAATTCCCACTTCTGCACCATCACTATTTCCACAAAGAAGGGCACAAGGTATCATTAGTAAAGAACAATGACATTCCTCAACCAGATACATTTGCCCACATTGGAAAATACCCTGAAGGCCAGCAGATGGTCAATACAGACCTAAAGGGTCCATGTGAACTGGCACTGAAAAAATTCTGCTTTTCCCTCTACTTTTCCAGGACTCAACCCTCCTTTCTGTAGTGAGTTGTATTTCCTGGATAAAATGTGGACTCCAACTTGGAACAGAGAGCTTTTAAAAACTGCCTTACTCTTCTGGTCCAATCTCAGTGTTCACCCCACAAATATGGCCATCTGCTACGTAATGGCCTTTTGGTTCATCCTAGACCAAACATGCATCAGCTTTTCCATATGGTTACATTACTTAGTGATGCTATAGCCATCTTCATTTGTATAATACATTTTTTGATGTTTGCACAATGACCAAATTGCTTAATGATGCATTTCTCATAACATATCCCCTCTGCTAAAGTGATGCATAAGTGTACACTGTCTGACCACACTGACCGCCATGTACTGCATAACATCGTACACATGTGTGACTTCAGGTTTAGAAATGTTCTTCCTTCACTTGCAATGTCTCTTTCCCCTTTACAATTTCCTACTCATTCTCCAAGTTCAAAAACAAACTTGCCTCATCTGTGAGGTTTGACTAGACACTGTCACATCCTCTTAAAGAGAAAAGTTAAGCATTTGGCTGAAAGTGGTTTATGGTGGTCCCATTTCATTCGCTTAGTCCTTTCTATGCCTCTGTATACTAAACATGATTGTGGGCCCTATTTTGAGATAAGGAAACTGAGGTTTGCTACAATTCACAAGCCTATTCCATGAATGGAAGAAGCAGTTTCCAGCCCCAGACTGTCTAACTCTAGAAGCAAGTTCTTCCCCATGGGATCAGAACTCTTCTCGTGTGTACCTTACTTGTGCTTTGGATCCACAATTTTCCCAGTTTTCCCAGTTCCATGGTCAAATTGTCTAGTATTTCGAATACTCCTTGGTCTATGAGAGCTGATTAGCATCAACTCATACAGGTGTACTCAGTGGAGAAATGGGTATGTGCAGATGAGCCATCTGAGTGGAAGAAGGGACAGAAGCATATAGGTGTTTGGCTTTCTTAGCTGTGTGTATTATTAAGCAAGCTAACCTCTTCCAAGTTCACCAAGCATCATGCCCTATAAAGAAAGACTTTCATGCTGCTTGGATAATGTAACAAGATATGTGTTTTATACTGGCCTAGGCCTTATAAATAACAAGAAACTCAAAAGAAAGTCTATAGTCAAGTCTATAACCTGATGGCCAAAGAGGCGCAGCCTAAAAATGTTAGACAAAGCAGAAAATATCTTTGCCTCTTAAAGAGTAAATATCTTGTGTTCTTTGAGCATAGTCTTTTTTTTTCTTTTATTGAAAACAAAACAAAACAAAACAAAAACCAACCACCTTTATGACTTTCTCATGACGCAAGGACTTGCCTTTTGACATGCCCTCCCTGGAAGAAGTTCCATCCACAGACTTCAAATAGATAAGCTTACAGCTGCTGCAAATTCAAATGTTTAGACTACAGCAGCACGCCTTCTACAACAGCTTGCTTATTAAAGATGCATAAAAATATCTTGAGAAAAATAAGAACAGATCTTAGCTTTGGGCAAAAACATATATAAGACATCAAACAGACATCTTAAGGAAAGTTCAGAAGTCAGTACACAGGCTTCCGAGTTCATCTTGGCCTGGCTCGGGTACCACTCCTTCTCAGGTTATGTGAGCCAGAGGGGTTGCTCTTTGGTAGTATGCAAGTACTGGAGACTGCAACCTCAGCAGCAAGTGTGTGCATTTCCAAAACTATGAATAGTATGTTAAAATAGCATCTGATGGCCCACAGTGTCCAAAAGCTTTGAGCCAGCATGTGTTTAGAAGTCCTATGGGTCAGTCATGTCTGTCTATGAAACAGGTCCAGATGTTATCTGTAAGAGAAGAGAGACTCAGGGCTCTGGCTTTGTGTGTTCTTACTGTAGAGAGGTTGATCCTTGCTTTGTGGGAGATAGTTGGAAAGGTTTGGAAACTAGATTAAGTAGAAGCTTCCGGCCATCTGTGTTTTCAGTTTAGTAACTCTTAGAGCTATCTCAACAAAGACTTCTCTAAAGTTCTAAACATGAGCCTTGCCTTGGCAAATGCCTAAAGTGGTTTACTAGCTTGACTTCTTGATTTTATTCAGTTTGATTGGAAAGGGAGCCTGGAAAAACTAGGCTCATGGCTTGTATGTGCTTCTGTGTCCTAATATGAATGATCATCACTGTTCCTAGCTATAGTCTACTTAGTATGCAAGAGATTCTGCAGCGTGCTTGATTCTACATTGTTTTGTTTAATACTTACAAGCAACTCCAGAGAGAGGTTCCTTGTTTATCTCTTTTATGGACAGGAATAAAGAGACTAGCTAGTTTTTCTGCATCAGAGATAAGGGTTGTTCTCAACACTTGCTTTAAAAACAAACTCCACACTCACTCTTACTCCAATAGAACTGCCTCAACTCTTCTAGTATTTATTATGTGCTTCTCTAGATACTTGATTTAAAGGTGCTATGTTAACTTCCTGTGGGCATAATACGGCTCCAGGCAACAACTAACTAAAGTTCATAAGACCTTGGGGAAATTTTTGTTGGTTGGTTGGTTAGTTTTAATGAAGAAGACAGATACTGAATTTTCCAGAAGGTAAGTCTGATCTATTTATGCACTAAGCCAAACAGAAATGAATCAAGAGAGGAGAAAATTAGGATGAGAGGGTAAATCTCCTCATTGGACTTGAGGCTGAAGGTACCATCTAATATCAAAGAAGCTGTGACCCCAGGTGCCAAACAATCTATTTGTTGGTAGACATGAGATTCCATGTTCCCTCAGGAGCCACAAACACTTCAAAGACCATTATTCTGTGTGGTGAGATGCTACTGCCAAGGTGAAGAGTCCCTGTGTCCCAACTACCCATAAACCTGTCTCCACAAGGCAGGAAGGAACTGTACAAAATAGTATAGTAGCCATACCAGGAGGAAGAGAGACAGGAAGTGGAGGTGGGGATGGAGGGACAGGAAGTGGATGTGTCTCCCTCAGTAGCACTGCCTGAGCCCGTAAGGGTTCCACATCCTGACTGGCCAAGACAAACACAGTCTTGAGCTGCTGGGGAAGCAGCCATCAGGGAACAGCTGAACCACCAGTCTTTCAGCCTCCCAAAAGACTGTCACCGCAAGAGTGAAACCAGGTCCTGTGGTTTCCTGCTGTCCTCTGGTACACAGCTTTGGCTTCCAGTGACTCATGGCCAATGGTGTGCCAGACTTCATGTCCCATCTGCAACTGAGCCCCAACCTGTGCACAGCCACCACCATTTCCGCTACTTTCTCCTTCTGAGGAGCTTAATGAGAGGATTAACGATGACCAGGATGTGAGTAGACGTCTTTTTATGAGCCATCAGGCTGTAAAACTTTCCTGTACACCAGCACGCAAGGAAAAAGCCAGGAATAAGAAATTGCCCACTGCCTCAATCCCTGGCTTCTGTGTCTAACTATGCTAGCATGTGAGAAAGATGAGAGAAAACTAGTACTTATTAACTTCAGCTTCTAGAGAGATGGATTGGTAGTATAACAGGAATGGAAGAATCAGGCTGCATCTGGTCAGCCACTCACCTCTGAACCTAAGGATTCTTTTCCAGAAAGAGGATGATATCAATATCTGTCTTCTTGATGGTTTCTGAAGATCACTCAGAAGTTAAACTAAGAACTTTAATGGATGTTAGCTTGTATAATTATTTTACTACCATTGATACTTGAATTCAGTTGATACTACCTGCACAGCAGAGAAAACTATTTCAGAGAGAACTTATACCTGTTACAGAGTAGATGCTTCTCTCTGTTGTGTACTGGGGTCCCGCTATAAGCTACAGGAAGATCTTGATGCTCATACAGGCAGCACTGAGTACAAAGATGCTTGAGATCTATGTGCATCTTGGAAGCTGACTACCCAGAGTGACCATGATGCCTCCCAAGTATTATCAACACTAATAAGATACCCAAGTCTCCATTACACAGAAGCCTGTTATGAAATTCTACCAAATATAAATATATTGGAGGCTTGTCATATGTAGCATGTGTACCAAGTGCCAATGTGGAGGAGGGTAACACTGCAGAGAGGAATAAACTGTGGCTCCTCTCTTCAAGGTATGGAGAGTGGTGGCCATAAATACTTTCAACTAATGTAAGGCAAGCAGGCTCTTACTTCAGATGCAGACACAGGTAGGGTGGGTGGGACAGGTGGAGCTCGATCATCTCTGAGAACAGATACCCATGGAGTGCTCTTGGGAAATGTACATTTTGCCGGTAGGCCTTAAATGCTAATGTGAAAAGGGGTGAAGAGGCCAGAAAAAGGGGTTTTATTCTGTAAAAGCAGTAGCCTAGGCTGGAAGGAGGCAGTCAGCTAGAAACCAATGTTAAGCAATTGGGAGAAGGCTGTGTTTTATGGCTTTGCCACTCACACTGAAAGATTTGGATTCTGTTATTTATGCCTGGGGACGATCAGCTCCAGTATGGGAGGTGAAAAGCATTTGAATCAATGCTCTCTCTGCACACTGTATGACCTTGAGCAAATGCTCTCTGGGCTTCTAACTGTAAGCACAGAGTACAGTAGGTGCCTCATAGTACTGAGGATTCATGTAGGCTCTCCAATAATGCACCCCCAAAAGTGGGTTCATTAGACACTAGTTAATGTTGTCATTGCCAGCAATCCAGAAGGCACTGTGGTTGTCTAGGAAGAAATGAGGAGTGCCTAGCTTACAATAGTGGGAACACAAAAATAGAATATGTGTGTCTTTCTGAAGCCACTGGGGCAAGTTAGTAACCTGGGCTGGATAGATGGGCAAAATGTGAAAGGAGACACTAGTTATATATCAAGGATTCAAGCTTGGGAGGTCAGATGTTTGAGAAGCAGTCTTGTGATCTCATTTATGGGTATCTGGATCAAATGTAGCTGGTAAATCCTTCAGGTGGACAGAGGATTTTTTGCATAGGTTAAAGTCAACACTTGAAATGACAAGATGATCCTGAAAGGCATTTAAACATAGCCAGGGCTACCAGTGTAGACCTGTAATCCTTGGGAGGCCGAGGCAGAGTATTTCAAGTGAAAGGTCAGACTGGCCAGAGCCATTAACTGACCCTTTATCTCAAAGAAATGAAATTTTAAGATAGGTTTGGGGTTGTTAGTCAGAAATCTAGCATTTGCCCAGCATGTACAGGGCCCTGGGTTCAAACTTCAAAGTCCTTAAGGAAACAGGAAGAACCAGGCCATTACTGTGTTATAGAAACCAAAATGGTAGGCATTTCAAATAGGCCATGGTCAGCCAGGGAGACAGATAAGATTGTAGTTCAGAGTTCAATGATGTCTTCACAAAGCAACTCCAAAGAATGTAGAGGGAAAAGTGTGGTAAAGACAGAACTGACCAATGGACTATGGTGTATGCTACATTTGTCAAGAAATCCTGGAATTAGGGACTGGGACATTAGCTCAGTTGGTAAAGTGTTTGGTGTGTAAGATGAAGACCTTTTTTCAGATCTCAAGTTCTATGTCAAAAGAAAAAAGAAAAGAGAAGAAAGAGGAGGAGGAGAGGGAGGAAGAGAGGGAAGAGGAGGAGAAGGAGGAGGAGAAGGAGGAGGAGAAGGAGAAGGAGGAGGAGAAGGAGAAGGAGGAGGAGAAGGAGAAGGAGAAGGAGAGGAGAAGGAGAAGGAGAAGGAGAAGGAGAAGAAGAAGAAGAAGAAGAAGAAGAAGAAGAAGAAGAAGAAGAAGAAGAAGAAGAAGAAGAAGAAGAAGAAAAAGAAGAAGAAGAAGAAGAAGAAGAAGAAGAAGAAGAAGAAGAAGAAGAAGAAGAAGAAGAAGAAGAAGAAGAAGAAGAAGAAAATGTAAAGTAGAGAAAGGAGAACCAATCCCTGCAGTTTGAGCTGCAAGCTACAAGGTCAATGTATGAGATGAGTCTGGACACACACCAAACATTAAGAGATATAAAGACTGTGAGAGAAAATGAACAAAGGGCACACAAGAGTGAATTTGGTGAGAAATGAGTTTGATCTGGTTTATGGGGTAGAGGGACGTCCACCTGAGAATAAAGCAAAGTATGGCGGAGGAGCAACACTTTTGCTGATCTTCAGAGAGCAGGAAAGTATGTGCATGGTATCAGCTTCAGAGCAAACAAGGATCAAATTGTAAATGTACTCCAGAGAAAGGAACACCAGCTTCTTAACCTAAAAACAGTTGAGTAGTTGATAGAGTTCTATTTTTTAATGAACTAGATGTTTCATGAGGAAGTTAATTTTCTAGGTTTATGAAAAGTAGAGAAAGGAATTTTGTTCATTCTCTCTCTCTCTCTCTCTCTCTCTCTCTCTCTCTCTCTCTCTCTCTCTCTTATCCAAGTATGAAGGATGACTAAGTACAAGAGAGGGCTAAGAACTCAAGGACCCAGGCTGGGTGTGCCTACATCACAACTCCCACCAAAGGAGGATGGCTGTCTACTCAGAGGACATATGTGGGCTCAGAAGAGTTGGGAAACTGCTCTGACTTTAAAAACTTGCTCTGTGCCTAGCTAGAAGTTTATAAAAATTGATCAGGTTTACTACTTTTGTTCCTGAAGCTAGTTTTGGAATCTGCCAGGGCTTCAAGAGACAATGATGCCTGGGAGATGAAGAAGTGAAGTGTGTGCTAACACATACTCAGGTTGGAGCTAGACAGTGAATGAAGCAGAGGGAATAAAGAGAATCTGGAGGACAGCCACCTCCAAGTGGTCAGAAACGCACAACTCTAGCACTGGGAGGGGCGAGTCATTGAGCTTTCCACTAACACAGTCCCTTCTCCCTACTTTTTTTTTTCCAATGACGTCCTAACATGGTTTTGAATGACATGGGCTGTGTAATCTTGCCTCTTCTTTTGTTACACATGTTTGACATTTCCCAGATTTCTCCACCAGGGCATTTCTTGATACAGCTTAGAATTTTCTTTTTTCTTTTCCTCGCCTCTACTCTCCTTTCCACTTGTTTTCTTCCTTCTTTCCTTCCTTTCTTTTGTTCTTCTTTTTTTAATGTCTCAATGATTTTTTTAAAAATGATTCTCTTTGGAACTTAAACTTTCCAAAGGGGAACACACCTGTGCACAGGAACAGTTTTTATTATGACCTTAGGCTTTATTATGACCACAGGCTTTCCAGGGGAAGGGGCTGTCTTCCCACTCTGACCTCAGGTCCTGTCTTCCCACTCTCACCCTGAGTTCCCCTTTGACTCAAGGTGGAAGAATACTACAAAGAGCCCCAGATCTTGCCAAGGTGCTGCTTCCAAAGCCTCTGGCAGTCTGCCTTTGAGGTCATCAGCCTGCCAAAGGTATCTGCCAGGAACCTTTTAGAACTTCATCACCCTCCGAAGACTCTATTATTAAGCAGATCAATAAATGTTCTTGCTGTGTTGAAAGCCAGAGTTTGAGGACAAGGAGACTGAAGTTGAGGTTCTGTAGCAAGCTGGCAGAGCATCAGAGTGTGATCGGGTGGGTCTTAAATCCTTTCTCTGAAAAATTTCCCCACTGTTTCCAAACCTCTTTGGAGTGACACCTCAGTGAACTTGCCCCTGCTCCCACCCAGGTCTCTACAACAACTGACTACCTGTTTTGCCGCCCGTTGGTTCATTCACCACATGTTCACATTCTGTGGGCTCTCACCCATTCCAAAGCACATGAGCATACATGTGTACTCAGTGTCCCATGCCACACTCATCTACCAACCACCTCAGCTTAAACTCTGAACTCAAGATCAAGCCTTCTTTTCTGTTGTGCTAAGCGCCCTCCATTGAGTTCTCCACGAGAGGCTTTAGAACTCTATGTCATCCCAACCATACTATGCCCTTCCCAGGGACAAAAACTCTGTGCCTCTGGCTATTGTTGTACCACACTTGAAGAGCTATACTTGGAAAAATGTATGGAGTCATTAGTTATCATCACAGCTCATTTTGACTTTCTCCTCCCCTTTATAAGTGCCCATTATGCCACACCAAGGCATTTGGGTGTTGGACTGTCATTAAAAAATAGATAATGAGGTTACTACATTGTAATTTAGATCCATGCAAAACCAATCAGGTACCATGGGCATAACAATTATAAAATATCAGCTTAAAAAATAGCTACCTCTCTTAAGTAATAGTCATTGATCAAGTACCATATGTCAAACATACATAACACTTGTTCTCCCATTAGTCATCTGTTTATATGGGGTAACCTGGGCTCTGTCTTTGGTCTTTCTTTCTCCTCCATTTATGTTTTTAGTGATACCACATATAAGCTATAAAATGTCAGTTCCCAAGTCTGTCACACCAGAGTGGCCTTCCAAGTTCCAAATTCGCACCACTCAGCTTGTTCAGTTACAAATCCTGCATGTGCTAAGCTCACCCCTGGGGCACCCTTCCACCCTGTTCTTTCCCACTACCACTCTCCAACACAGTTGACAGCAGTCTGTAGTCCTCTAATTTCCCCATGCTCTATCCCACCTCCAACCCCCAGGATGCTCTGTTGACTCTATCATAAGGTAATCCCCTAATCTAGCTATTTCTCAACATTTCTTTCTTCCATTTGAGTCCTAGCCACAACCACCTCTTTCCTAGGATAGAGCCCTACCCTCATAATAGGGTTCCTTATTGTGCCCCATGACATGATCCTCCAAGGGAAAAAACCAAATACATCTCATAATCCTGTAGTGACTCACAGTTTTACTAAGAGGAAAAGCTCCAGTTGCCCCCATTTCTCCCTGGTGTTGGAGTTCCTTTGTTGTCTCGCCTCCTGTTCAGATGCTTCTGACATCACCTTCCTGCTTTTCTGAGAACACCAGGCAATCTCCCCTCTTCTGGTTTTTGCTCCAGCATGTCCTGATGCCTGCTGATACAGCTTGGCTGTCTCTTCATTCCTTCTGTGTCTCAACGAGGTCAGGCCAAACATCATAATGCCTCCATGTGCACACTGCCTGGTCCTCCTCCTTCTAATTCCTCCACTTTGTATTCCCTCCATAGTTCTCAGCTCCCAACCTGACCTATAGAGTTACCTATAATTGTACTATTAGGCTGTGCTTTTTCCCCCCCTACTTATATAATGCAAGACACATTAGTGTATACTCTTCATCCCTTTTATTTGGAAACCAACTCCCTTTGCAGGGACTCAGCAAATCCTGTTGAATTAGTTGGTAAGAATAACACACACTGTCTTAGAATCAAAACACTCAAGATGCTGTCTCAGTGTCCCCATGCCCTAACACTCTATGTCTAACAGTGCCACTTACCCGCCCTCACCCTGCCCAACCACCATACTCCATCCCCAAATTCTTGCAGCCTGGTGAATTACAAACCATTTGCACAGCCCCAATGTGCCTTGGCAAAGCATCCAAGCCGCCTAGAGAATGACAGGTCACATTTGTCTAAAACGAATCCAGTTGAAAATAGGAACTTTGTGTGTCACAGAAGGCTGCTTGGTGGTAGTGGGGAAGCTGATAAAATGTGATCATACCAGCAACTCTCTTGGCAAGCTATTCCTTTAGAAAGAATTATAGCCTGCCACAGCTCCTAAACTATGATTTCATTGCTCTTTCCTGCCCTTGCTGCTGCTAAGGAGGATGCTGGGCACAAACTGTCAAGTCTGCCAGGGTAGGGATGGAAAAGGGAGTAACTACTGCTCAGTTAATTAGCCACTTTCTTTTATAGAGATCTATGTTAAATGAGATGAACTCCAAGACTTTAAATGTGTTCTCTGATAAGTTTCCCACTGACATCAGTGGAAATGAGCACCCAGATGTGAAACCGAGGAAGGGCCACATGGGCATTGCAGGCTCACAGGGTGGTGACGGTGGCTAGTGCTTCCTCTTCTTTTACTTTTAGTACCCCTCTTCACTTTTCCCCCTCCTTCGCCCCTCTTTCTTTCCTCTCCTCTTTTTTTCCCTCTCCTCTTCATCTCTCCCACATGTCAGTATCTTTCCTGAACTTTGGCAGGAGAGACTTGTATAAGTCTTATTAACTATCATAGGAGCAAACAAGACAGTATCTAAGGAGAGTATACCCAACTCCTGGAATTTCACAAGAAACCCCAAATAGCAAGGAACCAATGAGGTAGGTTTACTGGACAGAGAAAGCCTAAGGAACTATGAGTTTATCTTCTGTACAAGCACAGCCCATTATCCAAATGTTATAGTTTTCAGTGACTTGTTTTCTAAATAATCTCTCATGATATTAATAAAAAAAATAGAATAAATTGGGTAGCTTTTAAGCAAAAGACACTTCTCTCACACATTTCTGGAAACTGGGAGGTCCAAGATCAAGCTGGTATGTTGATAGATTGAGTTCTGTGCCAGTTACCAGTGAAGTGGGAACCTCACTCAATTGAGAAATTGACTCTTTCGGAAATTGTCCTGTGTACTTCACTATGGGGGCATTTTCTTAGTTGGTAATTGATGTAGAAGCATCCAACCTACTGTGGGTAGAGCCATCCCTAGGAGTAAGGGCATGGGCTGTACAAGAAAAATAACTAAGTATTCTAGAAGAAGCAAGCAAGTAAATAGCCTTCCTCTGTGGTCTCTGATGCAGCTCCTGACTCCAGGTTCCTGCCTTTAATTCCTGTCCTGGCTTCAGTAGATGATACACTGTTAACCTGTAAGACAAATAAATTCTTTCCTGCCCAAGTTGGTTTTTGTCAGTGTTTAAGCACAGCAATAGAAAGTAAACTAATATAATTTCATTGTCTGGAGAAGGTCTGCTTACTTTCTAGTTCATAGATGCTAACTTTTCGATCCTCACATTTGAGAAGAGTAGTCTACTCTCAATTCTCTTATATGGATATGCCTTTACTTTCACAACCTCACTTCATGCAAAATAATTACCTAAAGGTTAGGAAAACCTTCCAGATTAGTTCACATTGCTTTTCATCTTGAAGAAGGAGTGAAGATTTGAAAGGGAGAGAATCACTGCAAATAGAGGGAAAATCATGTTTTAAACCTGAAGCCATATAGAAATATATATGACTTTAGACCGCATATGACAGCTAGTGTAGTATGCTCATATATTCATGCATCATTTAGCAATGGGGGGATATACTTTGAGAGTACCTTGTTAGGCAACTTGGTTGTTGTGTAAACATCACAGACACACAGACAATGGATGTAGTCTCATTGTTCATTATAATCGTATGGGACTCTGAAATAAACTTGGTCGAGCAAGAACTGAAATGTCATTATGTTAGCAGATAACCATATTGGTCAAGTAAGACTGGACAAGTAAGATAGGATAGGTCAAAAAGATCCTGTGTTTCAAAGCAGAGTCCATGTTCCACACAAGAAACATGGGGGTACAGCATTTCTCTTCATTCCAGAAATGAGGGCTGAGTCCTGCAGGAGGAGTTCCCAGCTGCCTGTCAAATATCTCAGAGCTCACAGAGAGTGCCAAACTCTGGCATTAATTCAGTCCCCATCAGATATTTTGTTATAGCTCAAGCCAGCTTCACCTTCAAAGGCATGAATAATCCACGTTCTGGATGTCAGAGGCCTTTACCAAGGTGTTCCCTCTGCCTCCATCCCTCCTTGCCTGCATCGTTTTCCTAGATAATTCATCTCATGAGTCAGCTAAAGCAGAAACTTCTGGATCTACTGAGTTCCTGCTTTCATCTTGGCTGCCAATGGTCTCCTACCCATACTGATCTATGGGCTATTCCCTTGAAGTGGTGCCTACTTGGCCTGTATTTCTCCTTCTGTTTTCAATGGACACTAAGCTTCAGCCAATGTTTCCACTGTTTTATCTTCAGTACCTAGTATGTTGTCAAGAATTTATGCTTCAATAATAACTATTTAATAAGTGAATTAGTAAATAGCCAAGTGACAGGTATATATGTCACTCAGTTAAATAACATATAATCTTGTTCATATTTCATATCAACCATTAATAACAATAACAGTTGTTAAATGTGTAGTCATATGGATGACTTTATAAATGAGAGAACAATTTATAAAAATTTTGCTTTCCATAGAGAGTACATTTCTAGTTACTCAAGTCCTATACTTCCATGCTCTTTTCATATATATATATATATATATATATATATATATATATATATATATATATGTTGTGTTTATGTATGTATATATATATATATAAATATCTATGTATAATGAAGTTTAGTTTGCAGATTACTCACAATGGGATGTTAACAAGAGTAACTGATGATGTAAAGAGTAATTATAGCAGATACTCTAATAAAGTTGTATGACTTTCTCTGTCTCTTGACTCTCAATATTCTATTTGTGCTCACCCCTCTTTCTGTGAGATGTTACAATGCTATGTTATGTGTGTAAGTGAGGTGACTGGCATAGGTATATGACTTAGCATTAGGTCACTAAATAAGGGTTACTTGGATGCAAACAGCATGGCACCACTGTGGTCTATCTGGTTACCAGGATAGCTACTAAGTGGCCAATAGGCAGGTAACATGTCTAGCATGGAGACATTAAATAAAGGTGTGGCTTATGTCCCTGCTGGGAAGAAGCAAGAAAGTACAAGATTTCACCATATTACTCAGAATAGCGAACAATGTTAAACTTAGGAATTGTTTATCATAGGAGTTCTATGCTGTGGAAAACTGTCTCAATTCAGGGGCGGGGTTATGTGGAACCCTGATGACTTGACTTGGAAGCAGGAAGTTCTGTGGAACTGGGATGTGGGTCTGCTGACTTGGGGAGAGTCCTATGAATAATACTAACCAACAAAAACTCAGAATCTTTTCAGAATGACTGACTACATGTGGTTGGCTAAAAATAGATATTCTGCCCTGTAGAAGTTTATCTAGACTATGCTTTTCCCCCCCTTTAACTTGTACTTTGTTCAGAAATAACTACATTGTTCATAGTAGCTTAGGGTTTGGGAGGGTGGGAAGCCTGCCGCTGTAGAACATCTATTGGTGTCAGTCTTGTCTGTGTGAGGCAGCTTGAAGCATTGCAGCTCTCTCAGTTGTTAGCATCCTTCTTTCACAAATGTTCAGAGGTCTGAGATATAAGGTGATCTGTCCTAAACTGCTATTTATGCTTGAGGCTGTCCACCTGTAAACTGGGTCTCTCTGTGAACCTTAGTGTACCCTCTGGTTCCTTACTTCTTGGGATGGAGCTATAAGCAACTGGTACCATGACTGGACTTCAAGTTCCCTTTCCAGATTTTGTCCAATTGTTTGCTTCCATGACCCCTAAGCTCCAGCCAGAGGCCACCACCCTAGACGCCACTTTCAACATCCAACCCTCATATGGCTTCTATAGATGTTATTACCTTTTTTATCTCTGAATCTCGAATCACTGTTCTACAGATCCCACCTCATCTGCTGCCTCCTTCAAGTCTTCCTACATCCTTGCCTTGATATCTTTCAGATTTAGAGTAAGAACGAATTGAGTTCAAGGACAGAGAGATTAATAATGGAATTCTGTCAGGGCACTACTCCACCCTTCATTCTCCGTCCAAGTACCTTATTATTGTTACATTCTACTGGGGATAAGGAGCAATTTCATCTAAATTCAGAATGAATCGATTGAGTTTGGAGCAGTGTGAAATTCGCTGCTAAACACAGTTAATAAGTAAGACCTTGGTCCCTTGTGGCATTCACAAAGCCTTTGTGTGAAGTGGATGGATGTTAAGGTACTTGAACATTTCCACCAGACTCTGAAACCTTGAAAGAGGAAGACCATCTGCAGAGTGGGGACTCGGGGGATGTGAGGGGCATGGCCTCTTCTAAGCAGAGCTTGACATCCATTAGCATCCGTTGCCCAGAGGAGGTCAGGTGTGGAATGATGGCATGTTCCTGGCCAAGTCCAGACCCACCAGGCTCCAAGAGAGATGACCTCATTGCTCAGGATCTGGAATAGTGCAGCATGACTTCAGTTCATCTAAAATGATAAGGGTAAAAAGGCCAAACCATGGTCCTGAGCATTTGCAGGAGTAAGCAGAAAGTAGAGAAGCCTTCACATTCTCAGGAGTTATCATTTATTACTCTAACTGTGCTGATTTCCAGAGCGTTTCTGGGACATTTAAAAACTCACAATAAAAGATGGCAACATAATACTACTATTTAAAAGAAAATGATAGATTAATACCAGAAAACTCCAGACTATTCCATTTAACTTCATGGAGAGGAGTCGCTGAAATTAAGTTAAGTGGCTCCAGGCTTTTTATTTATAGAAACAACTTGGATGTTGGTCTGAGAAGTGAGATATACAATATTCCAAATAAACTCGAGTCACAGAGAACTGTAAGTAATAAAGAACCACGTGGATGAAGAAAGAAATCACTTAAATACCCTGTCTAATTGATAGGAAAAGCATTTTGTATTAGATAAAGCCCAATAAAATGACTTAAAGACAGGATGTAAAAATTGTATATCTGTACACTTACAGAATCACAAAACCTGCGCTACTATTCTGTACCCCGAGGGCAAAGAGGAAAAGCAAACAGGAAGAAAAGTGGTATTGTGAATAAAAAAAAAAAAAAAAGAAATAAATTCCATCTCTCTTTCCCAAGAGGAGCCATAGAAATGAAGTGCTGGTATTGGGTACAGCCTGGCTGAGTGCCCAGTTAGGCAGGGGTGTTCCTCAGTTTGAATTGGCTAAAAGCGCCCCCTCTGGGTAGTTGTGGCGCTTTTTACATGTGGCTTGATTGGGAGAGGCCACCAGACAAAAGCATTTTTGCCTCCCAGGAAATATAGCTTCCCAGGGTCCTGGGCTTTATAGCGTCCTGTTTGTCTTTTGGGGAGTGTGAATTTCCTAGCTGACCTTACCTGCTTAGCAGCATTCTGTCTAAAGTGCCTGAGGTCTGGGTCAAGGAGCATTGGATTGCAAGCTCCATCTAATTCTGAAATCAAACCTCACCTCTCCTGCAAAGTGCAAATTCAAAGCCTAGTCAGATCTGCTCCCATAGGGAGGATGGGATGGGCTTGATCCCAGGAAAGGCTGGGTTAATTGCCCCTTATTATGCAGGAATGAAACTTTCTGGCTTAAACAAAATGGGTCTCTTTTACCTTTCAAGGAATAAGAAACCATTCCCTCTTGCATCCAAACCCACTCCTTTTTGCATCTATTTGTTTGTTTATTCACTTTACAGCTGGATCACAGCAATCCCCCACATATACTCCTTTCACACATCCCCTCCCCTACAACTCCTCCGCTAACCTATTGTTATTCTGACATTTAAAAGGCCATTTAAGCTCTCACTTATCTCTACTTAGTTTTGTTCCTTTAAGTAAATCATAACAATGATGTTGGTAAACCACTTATGTAGGAGTGTCTGCAAGGTATAGGCCACTTTGGCGTGAGTGGCAAGCATTGTTGGACCAAGTCCTTACTGTACCTTCAGGAGTCTCTTCTCAGCCCTACTGGGTAGGCTTGCCATTTTCTCAATTGCACAGATGCAAAATCTGAGGCTCCATTGTTCAGGAATGAACAGTAGCACAATTGAGGGTTGCATCTGTCATACTGGAAGGGAGCGCAGAAGTTCTCCTCCATGCTGATATAGTTGAGATGTCTTCATTTCAGATCATTTGAAGTCAACAAGGAGGGCAGGAACAGTTACTTCTGCCTCTCCACATCTTCTTTGGCTTGATGCTGCCAAGGGCTTCCTTGTTCTCTACCACTGAGCTACATCCCCTGCCCCTGCTTTCCTTTCACTGCGACTATTATTATTCCTAGGTTCATTTATTCTTGTTATTCGTCGTATTGATAATAATTCAGGATGGTTGCAGCTTTGGCGAATGCTATCAAGGAAGCACATCCTATTTCTGTAAGCCTCTGCTGAGTAAGTGAAAGGTAGTTAATCAAGCTCATGGGCTTCCAGCTACCTTCTCTTATCAGAGGCTGCACTCTGTAGCTTCCTACTGTTGACAAGCTACAAATCACATCCTGGCCTATACTGCTGCTTCACTGAGAAGCATGAGTGGGACTCCACATCATGCCTCTAGCCATTAGAACTTATTCATGAGATCCACTGTAGAGGGATGATCCTGATGTCAGGAACCCTTCTTATACCTTCCCGTTATCAGAACATGGGCTTCTTTGCGAGTTCAACATGCTTTCGTCTATAGGTATGAACACTGGAAAGATTTGTTTAATCAAAGGCTCAGTTGCTTCTCCAAGTGATGACCAAGATAAGTTTTGAGAGAGAGAGAGCTATGTGCCAGGTAGTAGACTGGACACTTAAAAATTAGTTCTTTTAGCTGAGTATCCTGCTATTTGCAATGCTAAGATTTTAGAAAGTGAGGCAGGATGATGGCTTGAGGTCAGCCTGCGATATAAAGCAAGACCCTTCCTCATGAAGAAGGAGGAGGAAGAAGAGGAACAAGAAGGGGAGGGGGAAGAGGAGAAGAAGAAAAAGAGAAAGAGGAAAGGAAGGAAGAAGGAAAGAAGGAAGGAAGGAAGGAAGAAGGAAAGAAGGAAGGAAGGAAGGAAGGAAGGAAGGAAGGAAGGAAGGAAGGAAGGAAGGAAGGAAGGGAAGGAGGGAGGGAGGGAAGGGTCAAAAAGAAGGAAGAAAAAAGAAAAGGAAGGAAGGGAGGAAAAGAATCTGCAATGATGTGTTAATGTTTAGAACTATCCTGTGAGAGAATTTGTAGCCTCATTTATTAATGAGAGAACAGTCTCAGGATTGTTAAATATTTCTCTTACTTTTCCTAAGCACATAAGAATGCTAGTAGTCTTGATTCTGGTACAGTTTAGTCCCTAAGCAATGCCAAGCAATGGTCTAAAGCCATGAGGATCCGATATTGTCATCCCTTCTCCTTTCCCGAAGCCATCTCTTGCTCCAGTGAGCGTGTGCTCTCCTCACAAAGCACCAGAACATGTCTGTCAGCAAGATCACATCTTGGTATTCTCCATATTAGACCTGAGTTGCAATTCACAAGCCAATCAGGGCTCTGGAAGCCTTTCAGGAAGTACAAAAGGATTTATTGGAGGACGAAAGGATTCAGTCAGCCTAGTATCACATCATTCAACATCCTGGAAGACACTACTGATATATCTCTATCTTTCATGGTTAAAGGCATCTCAGAGAGTTCCTGCATGGGAGAGAATGGCCCTCCTTTTTGTCACACACATGTGAGAAAACTCAGATGCATGGGCATTTGGGCTGGTCCCCAGAAAGACACTTGGGTATTTCTGACAAGTCTGTCTGGTATCGGCCCTCCCAGTACCAAGTAATGCTTTCGTCCCTGTGGGAAATTCCAGCTGTGTGACGGCTGCCATTATTGCCTTGTCTTCGTCTAGTGTGGGACAGCTGAGGAAATGCTACATTTGTCATCCTAGCTTTTAAAAATATCTCTGTTAAAAGGCTAGTCGTAGTTTTTCTCTAAGAAGGCAAAAAGAAGATGTGTTGAAAGACGGCTGCTCTGTGGCCATGAGAAATTTTGGCTGGTTTGATAGATTCATGAAACACACACACACACACACACACACACACACACACTTTCCCTTGTTTATGTGTGAGGGGAGCAGTCCCACTGGTCCATCCTCTGAATGAGCACTGGACTTGACAAGAAGGGACAAAGCTTACTCTTGCTGCTTTACCCTAAACTGTTTCCAGAAGCCCAAATTTCTGAGTGGTTATAAATAATTTGCCTCAACTTAATTTCTTACATTCAAAAGTATGGAAAAATCTGTCTGTCCTAAGCAATGGAAAATAATTAAGACATTAGCCCAGTGCTGGATGTTCAGACAACAAAGTCCCATTAGGCTACATGTCAGTATCAAATTACAGTATTGCTGAACCTGACTGAGCTCATAGGAGGGAACAGAAGTCCAGGGAGTAACAGGGAAGGGCCCAAGAGGTCCTTGACATATTCCATATTCAGCTCCTGGCCTTGCTGCTCTGCCCTTCATCCTCTCTGGTACTTTGCTGCTATCTCTTGAATGAAGTGATTTTGCCAAATTTGAGGATCCTCTTTGGTAATCTGTTCAATATGTGCGCTCCCTTTGGAGGGAACTCAGTAGCCTGCTGCGCCTTTCCTTTCTGCTCCCAATTTCCTATACTGTGAATTATGTCATCTAGGTTTTGTGTTGTTGCCAGTGGGAAAAGGCTGTCTGGATCAATTTTGTCAGGCGGCCTCCTAGCCCTAGGAACACCAATTAGATCACCGCAAAGCCAGCTCGTGCCCGGGAAGATCAACCCCAGTTTCCTTTCCTTCTCTTCATTGTTTAAGCTCTTAACCTTGGGAATGAATTTGCATGTACATTTCACTCAGGGCTTCTGCCAAAACCTCTGCCCACGATGGGGCAGGTTTATTCAAATATTCTTGCACAAGCCACAGAAATGCTCTTGAGGTCCTACATCTAAGAAGAGATGTGTTCTGGCTATACAAGGTGGATTCTGATCTGGGAAATGTTGCTGTCACTCTCCTGACTTCAGACTCTCTAAGCTAAAGTGGGGAACCCTGGAGATTGAGGTTAGAACAGAAGGGGTTAACCCCACACTCACATCTACACAAGCAATCAGGAGTAAAGATAATTCCACCCGAGATTAGCCACACTGTTTTCTCCATTATTTAGTTTGATTGTCATGAGGAAAACATACAATTTAAACACCTTATAAGGATTCTACTTCAATCTTGTCCTCTTGGCAGAGTCCACTTGGGGGGAGAGTCTGTGCTCCCATTGCCTGCTATGGACTTAGATCCTGTGTTCCCATGGCCTGCTATCAGCTTAGATCCTATGAAACCTCTTCTGTACTCTAATCAGGCCACCCAGAAGAAATTATGAAGCACAGCTCAGTAGTGTGAAATATTCACTCCCACTTGGTAAATTGAAAGGATTTTTTTCTCTTTGACTCTACTCTTTGAAACACTTGATTATGGATATAGTTTCAATAAAACATGGAGCTCTATTGGAATTTAAAGGAGAAAGGGGATTTATTCTTTGAATCAGGTACTGTTTGCTTCCATTTGGGAAGAGAGGCACAAATGTGGCTTTTGGATACACATGCATGATCAGCATCCTTTATCTCTCTGGCTCCTAGGGTCTCAGGATTAGAGCCTAGAGATGTCTGTGTCTGGAAATGAATGAAAGAAGCTTGCATTTGTATGTGTGGGGTTATGAAAAAGAAATCTTGTAAACAACTACAGCCCCTTTGACTCACAGTCAGAGTCTCTTTCATTTGGCCAGTCAGACAGACATCAGCTGTACCTACAAGAAGAAGAAAGACATTTGTCCCTAGACTTATTCTTGGATTATCATGAATGAAGCCGGAGAGCTAAGTTGTTTTCTTGATCATCCCAAATGCCTGGTACCCATACTCTGACTTTCCTTTTTGCCATCATTGGAATTCAAGATACTGGATGGCTATAATAGAATAATTTCAGAGTGATCACAGATGCCGGTCTATCTGTCTGTGTATTCTGGATTCCCAGAAGACCAGAAGTGTCCTTAGTCAGAACATAATCATAATACACTAATACTCATAAGCAAACATGTTAACTGATTATAAAACTAATAACCATCTTGACCCCCCCCCCCGCCCCACCCCCCTGCAACTAGGTTTCCTTTAGAGGCCAGGCTTGGCATTGTTTTTTATCACCATGGTATTAGATTCAGATGATGCAGCCACATGTCATATAGTATAGATAAACTCTCTTTAAATTCTACGTTCTCTACATATGCAAGCACAACTAAATTCCCTTTCTTCTCAAGAAATAACTACTGTTAGCAGTTTGGCACATTGATTTCCAGACTGTTTTCAGTTAAACTAAATAGTTATGGTTTTGTTTTTCTGTTTTGTATAGTTTTTATTTATATATACATATCACATTAGCTTTAAAAATGAATTTGAGGATTCTTTTCCACATATATATAAATATAAATTGTATCCCTTTCACTTTAACTAGGATTCTGCTGTCTTCCCACTATTTCAAAATGTTTTTGATTTCTGATTAATTAGTAGGGTGCCTCCTAGAGAATTTTTTGGTAGGCTTTGGAAAAATCCAATTAAAGAAATCTTATTCCTGGTTTAGTTTTTAATGTTTTTACCCAGAAATCAAACTTCATCAAAAGATTCTTCACGCATCTCTTGAGATGCTAAAATGAGCTCTTTGCTCTCTGTTTATATATTGGATTACACTGATTTATTTTCAAATGTTGATGCACTCTTACATGTGAAGAATGAACGCTTCCTGGTCACGATACATTATCTTCTTGATAGACTACTGAATCCCATTTGTTAATATCTCATAACATTTTAGCATTTATGCACACAAGATTTTGTATAATTTTCTTTCTTGTAAATGCACAGATTTTTAGAGTCAGTGCCTAGAATTTGAGAGGAAGGTTTTAATACTAAGATCATTTTTTTTTTTTTTTGGTCTATAGCAAACCATTCCTATTTGCATTTCTTCTTCTGTCCATATCCATGACCTCCATGTCACAGAGATGTCTTCATTTTCTCATAGCTCTGAAATACCTGACAAAAGCAATTTCAGGAAAAGGGAGTTTATTCTGCCCCACAGTTCCAGGGATTGTGTTCTCTCCTGGTGGGGAAGAAATAGAGGCCGGTGCAGGAGGCCAGCTGATCCTGAAGCTTTGGCAGCACCTGACACAGCTGAAGCACCTGAAGCACTGGAAGGACCTGAAATATCTGAAGTATCTGCAGCACCGGATGCATTGATGCATCTAATGCATCTGATGCACTGGATCCGCCTGAAGCACCCGAAGCTCCCGGTGCACCTGCAATCAGAAGCAGAGGAAGAACCTGAGTAGCAAATTATGACATCTCAAGGTCCCCATTGCCCCACTTCCTTCAGTAAGGCTCTACCTCCTAAGGGTTCCTCAACCTACCCAAACAGTGCCACCTGCTGGGGACCAACTGTTCAAATACAGAACCAGTGAGGGACATTCCTACCACAGCGGGGCATGCAACTGCATCTTTCAGATTTCTAAATCTATTAGTCTGAGGCTATACCATATTATTTGATTTGTATCACTTAGACTTAGAATGATAATCTCCTCTTTCTGTTAATTTCCTCTTTCATTGTTTTTAAGTTATTCTTGGTAAGAATGTACCAATTTCATTGCTCTTCCTAAGCTAATGTTTTAAAATGAGTTTAGTCTATTCTACTTATGTTTATTCCATTGTTTTAATATTTTTAAAGTTTATTTTATTTTTCATTATATGTTTGTGTGTGTGCATGTAAGTATTTGCATTTGTGTGTGGTGTACCTGAGGAGCCTGGGATAGTATACTGTATCTTCTGGAGCTGGAGTTACAGACAGTTGAAAACTGTCTTATATGACTACTAGGAACTGAAGTGTACTTATCCTCTAAATGTTAAAGAAACATACAACCAAAAAAGTAAAAGATTATTTGTCACGCCCATCATGTCCTTCCTAATTTCTTTTTTTAAATTAAATTAAACTGATAGAATTTATTTTAAAATATACAACTTGATATTGATATTTTTAAGTCATCAAAATAATTTATAATAGCTAAATGCCTCTTAAATGTACATGATATCTTCTAAAGCTTCAATCAGTTTTTTAAAATCTATTTGGAACATTAAACATGATAGAAGTAGAAAAAAATCTCTTATGAAGTCCTCTATGAAAGGAAATTGTGACAGGTTCCTGATTAGACAGAAAATGTTCCATTTCCAAGGTAGAATACACAGTGTAACTGTGGCTTCCTAGAATGAATTGGGTAGTGTTCCTTTTGTTTCTATTTTGTGGGCTAGTTTGAAGAGTATTAGTATTAGGTCTTCTTTGAAGGTATGATAGAATTCTGCACTACACCAGTCTGGTCCTGGGCTCTTTTGGTTAGGAGATTTTAATGATTGCTTCTACTTCTTAGGGGGTTATGGGGATGTATAGATGATTTATCTGATCTTGATTTAACTTAGGTATTTAGTATCTGTCTAGAAAATTTTCTATTTAATCCAGATTTTCCAGTTTTGTTTGAATATAGGCTTTTGCAGTATAATCTGATGATATTTTTGAACTTCCTCAGTTTCTGTTGTTATATCTCCCTTTTCATTTCTGATTTTGTTAATTTGGATACTGCCTCTGTGCCCTCTCTGGTTAGTCTAGATAAGGGTTCATCTATCTTGTTGATTTTCTCAAAGAACCAGCTCTTGGTTTTGTTGATTCTTTGTATAGTTCTTTTTGTTTCTACTTGATTGACTTTAGCCCTGAGTTTGATTATTTCCTGCTGTCTACTCTTGGGTATATTTACCTCTTTTTGTTCTAGAGCTTTCATGTGTACTGTTAAGCTGGTAGTGTATGCTCTCTCCAGTTTCTTTTTGGAGGCACTCAGAGCTATGAGTTTTTCTCTTAGCACTGCTTTCATTGTATCCCATAAGTTTGGGTATATTGTGGCTTCATTTTCATTAAACACTAAAACGTCTTTAATTTCTTTCTTTATTTCTTCCTCGACCAAGTTATCATTGAGTAAGGCATTGCTCAGCTTCCATGTTGATGTGGGATTTCTGTTGTTTTTGTTGTTATTGAAGACCAGCCTTAGTCTGTGGTGATCTGATAGAAGGCATGAGATTATTTCAATCATCTTGTATTTGGTGAGGCCTGTTTAATGACTGATTATATGGTCAGTTTTGGAAAGGGTACCATGAGGTTCTCAGAAGAAGGTATATTTTTTGTTTTAGGATGAATGTTCTGTAGTCATCTGTTAAATCCATTTGGTCCATAACTTCTGTTAGTGTCCATGTGTCTTTGTTTAGTTTGTGTTTCCATAATCTGTCCATTGATGAGAGTGGGGAATTGAATTCTCCCACTTTTATTGTGTGAGGTGCAATGTGTGCTTTGAGCTTTAGTAAAGTTTCTTTTATGAATGTGAGTGCCCTTGCATTTGGAGCATAGGTATTCAGAATTGAGAGTTCATCTTGGTAGATTTTTCCTTTGACCAGTATGAAGTGTCCTTCCTTATTCTTTTTAATAACTTTTGGTTGAAAGTTGATTTTATTTGATATTAGAATGGTTATTCCAGCTTGTTTCTTAAAACCATTTGCTTGGAAAATTGTTTTCCACCCCTTTACTCTGAGGTAGTGTCTGTCTTTGACACTGAGGTATGTTTCCTGTATACAGGAAAATGCTAGGGTCCTGTTTACCTATCGAGTATTAAGGTCTGTGTCTTTTTACTGGGGAATTGAGTCCATTGATGTTAAGAAATATTCAGGAATAGCGATTGTTGGTTCCTGTTATTTTTTTATGTTATTTTTATGTTTGTGTGGCTATCGTCCTTCAATTATTGACAGAGTTAGAGCCATAGTGCTAGCTTCTAAAAGCGGAAGGTATTCAAGGTGGAAGAAAGCAAATGATGCTACAGCTCCTCTTCTCACGTGCTTGGTTCTGACACAGGCAGTCAACTACCCATTTCCTGCTTTTTTGAATGGGAATCACCCAGCCAAGCAACAGCAGGGAGTCCAAGATCCTTGTGGCCCTGGGGTTTATGAGCAAGACAGAAAGATCTAGTTGGGACTCTGGAGAGTCCTCAAAGCAACTGAAAACATTTTCAGTGAAAGGCAAAAAAGACAGAGTTCTTAGAGTACCCTGTGCCTGGGCAATGTTCTGCTGTTCCTGAGGATGGAGGTGCTTGGCTCAGCTGTTTTGTGCTTCTCCAGTGAATGGGGGCTCTGTTAATGAGATACTACCGGGCTTTGCAGACATGGTTGCTGGGCAATTATTGATTCTGGTTTAGGTCGGTGGAAGCACTCCCTGACAAAGTAAACTTCCCCTAATCTGTTTTTTTTTTTAAACTTTCTTCGTATATTTGGAAATTATTCAGTGTTTTCATAAAACAAAAATGAAAATAGGTGAAATTCCCAGTGGATCCCTTTTTGTTCACAGCATGAGTGGAGACATTTCATCACGATGGTTGCTTCCATCCTTTGTGTAAATTTAGATCGAATACCTGCTGACTGTTAAACCGTCACGAAACACGGAAGATACTGTTCAGTTTACATGCGACTCTTCCCTCTGGCAAACCATTGGCTTGGCAACCTTGGGTTCAGCATGTTAGTCTAATAGTCTATCTACAAAGGTGACATTGTGGCTTAGGGGAGGAAGAGGGCATATGGAATGCCCTAACTATGGTGTGAAAGGGGTTTTCTTGAAAATCATTAAGGATATATTAAGGTTTATGGGGGGTCTCTGGTTTCAGGACCATGCTTGGAGGTGTGATGGTACACAAGACCCTGACATCATTAGCTCCGCTTTCTTGGTCTTTTCCTGTGCAGTTTCCTGGGGAGGAGTGTCACAACTTTTATTATAATCTTAGTGACAACATACTAATGTGCTTCTCAGTGCTCAGGAAGTAGCAAGACACATTAAAAAGAAAGGAAAAGAAGAAAATAAACCTGGCCCTCTGACCTCCTCAGATGAGAGCCCCAGTTGGCCTACTAGCCTGCTATAATGGATAATTCTTCCTTTTACACTCCAAAGGGTCCCCCTTGGATCATCTTCACATTTATACCCTGGTTCCAACCCCTGTCTACAGATTGTAGACATCTCAGTCCCTCTGTTCATTGAGACTTACTGCTATACACAGAGCACATCTGTTGGACTAAAACTGTCCCCAGGCGTGGCTATAATTCTGCAGCTGATCTGTCTATAAAATCTTGCTGCAAAATATTAGGCTCAGAGTCAGAATCAGAGGGAGAAATCTGGGAACATCTCTCTATATGATAAGGCTCTAGGATGGGGTTCAGGTCACTATTCTCTCAATCTATCATGTGGCAGTAAACTTGGGACATAGGAAAGATGACTTGCATTTAGGATATATATATATATATATATATATATATATATATATATATATAGTTGGTGCCATACCAAAAAATAGCCTTGGAAGGTGGAGAATGGAATATAAAAGATCTGATGAGCTATTCAAAGGTACATTAATGCATTTTTTAAAATTTCAAGCTCCACATGAATTCTGAAAAGGTACTAATATTCCAGGTCCCTCTCCAACTTTGGAAGGTTCCAGTGCCAAAGTATTTATGCAAGCCATCTGTCAACAAATGCTATATACTTATGATGTGCCAGGCTTGGGAGAAACACTGCAAGCAAAGCCAAAATAGGTGACCTAGAACTTCCAGCTTGAAATATGTGAGAGAAGGAGGGAGGCACTGTAGAGCAGCTGCTGGGTGCCACGTGAGAACAATTCTCCCTGCTCATAATTAATCCTACCTATTTCTGATAACAGCTGGCTCTTCACTTTGAACAAGCTAGTTAACAACTTTCTTCTCACATTGAGCAAATAATTCATATTTAATTGCTTAACCACCACTTACAAAATGAGAATCATCAAGGAATCACAATTAATTTGCTATTGACAAACTCATACTTTTAGCAGGCTGATTTCTACTTTATACTTAGATTGGTAACGAGAAATGAAGGAGCTTATTTTAGTTGATTGGTTGGACTTGTGTATGAATATTATCTATTATTTGAAAAGCCAAACTTGAATGCAAAAAATACTGAATATGAAAAGAAAAATATTTGCAGTATCTATATTAAAAGAATCTGAGTACTACTATCATTAAAGACAGATAATTAATAGTTTATTTTTATTTGCTTTTGTTAGTAGTGACTTGGTGCTAAGAGCCATATTTTGCTGTTGCTGTTGTTACTGGTAGTTTTTGTAATTCTGGGGATAAAACTTGAGGTCTGGTATGCGTCATTCTGCCAGTGATCTATACCCTAGATATTATTATTTAGATGAATATGAAATATCACCCCAAACACACATATACTAAACACTTGGCCCTTGGCCCATGATGCTAAGGGGAGGAGGCAGAAGCTTTTGGGGTACAGCCTAGTGGAAGGAACTGAGGTCAAAGGACAAGTCCTCTGAAATGAATATGGAGATTCTGGGCTTGCATTATTCATTCTCTCTCTCTCTCTCTCTCTCTCTCCCTCCCTCCCCTCTCTCTCTCCTCACCTTGTTTTCCAGCTGCCAGAGGGTAGGCCTCTTCTCTGCTGCATATTTATATCATGTTATGCAGCAACACAGTACCAACTGTCATGTTATACCTAGTGGCCAAAATGGCAGACCATGTGAGTCAAAAGAAGTGTATCCCTTTGCCCTAAATGAGATGTTTCCATCAAGTCCCTCCCCTCAGAGCTCAGGGAACCCTGTAGAAGAGGAGACAGAAGAATGTAATTACTAGAGGGGAAGGAAGGCACCAAGAAAACAAGATCTTCTAAATCAACATGAGCAAAGCTCATATGGACTTACAGAGACTGAGGCACCAGGTTCTCTGTGTGTATATTATGGCTTCAAATTTAGTGGTTTCATGGGATTCCTGAGTGAGCAAACGTGTAGGTGTCTGACTCTTGTGCCTTCTCTTGGGCTCTTTTCCGACTATTTGTCTTAACCAACCCTGACATTTTTTCATCTTTTAAAAAATTTTATCTGATTACAGTTGTTTTGTCTTATTATAATTTATTTTGTAAGGCTTTAAGAGACTAACTGCATGGTGAGCAAATGAATGAGAACCACTAGGACAAAGTTTTACAACTGAACTGTCCTTTATACCTCCGGGGAGAGGGGCAAACGATTCTCTCCAGCAGAGCTGACATCCACTGGGTATATCAACTAGTCCAGGACAGGCCTCACGTTTAGGAGTAATTGACCAACAATGTCTGATGGACTCCACAGTTTTTGGTATGCTTTTGTTTGGTTACAGTTGGAAGTTTTGTTTTGTTAGTATTTGGTTTCTCTTTTTTGAGCATGGTTTTGCTTGCTTGCTTCAGGGGAGTTTTGTCGTTATATTGGTTTTTTTGGTTGTTGTTTTTGAGAAAGAGCTTAAAAGTTTGGTGGTTAGAGAGAAGGAGAGGATCTTGAAGGTTTGGAGAGAGAGGAAAATAAGATCAAAATATATTTGAATTTAAAGATTGTTTGAAATAATAAGATTAAATGATACAATTTAAGAAATAAAGAAGGGTTTCCTCCTCTAAGCTGTCTAATTTTGTCGCTGCAACTGAAAGCTGCTTAGAACACCAGGTCTGGTTAATTGTGCCTTTAAGATGAGAAATGACATTTGAAAACTGTTTCAAAGAGACTTTTGCATGTCATCTTCTGGAGCAATCTATTTGGAAATAGTCACTTAGATAACAAACTGTTGTGAAATGCTTCATCTGCATTTGGTGGAATTTTGGCTGGCGGGGGTGGGGAGGAGGATGGAACAGAGCCCTGGGCATCCCTACTCTCTAACCGTGCAGACTCCAGGTCTTTCTCAGCCAGGTGTGGTCAATCAAATTAATAGCTCCAGTCATAGCCCAAGAAAACGAGGGACAATTAATGTAGAATGAGCTTGTCGTTCTGCAAATCACAATCTTTTTATTTATTGTGTATATCATGCCTGCCCTGTGTGTAGGCATTTTTATTTGAGGTGCCTGTAATTAATGATACGGTTCGTTAGTGGGAGAACAGCTCACACATCTCACAAATACAGTAGTTCACAGTGTTGTAGGCTTAAGTGATTCCACATGGCCCCAGATATTCCCTAATAGTACTTTAGTGGGAATATTAGCTGTGAACATGGTGAATGATATATTTTTCAATCAAGAGTCTGAGATGGAGGCAAGCTATACTGAGCTGCATGAATAGTGGCTGATAAGTAACCAGCATGACAAACAGCTTCTATTACTTCGGATCCCTCTTTTTGACCTGCACCAGTCTCCTTTTATTTCTGAGTATTTGAGCTCTTCATGAGCTTGAGGAGAGCAGCTTTGTGGTTGGTTGGTTGGTTGGTTGAGTGTGTGACAGAGAACACATGAACATCATTTCAGTGTTAGAAGTTGACATTCATGGCTTCTTCCTTGTTTGAAACACAGTGTAGAAGGGAAGACGTCTAATGGGGACCCTGGCTGTAAAAGATCAGCCTTCCTGGAATATCATGGTTGGCTCTGGTCACATGTTTACTGTGACACCTCTGTTTACACAATTGCCCCTTCCTTCAGTACATGCTCACCCTTTTGACACGCTTGTTCAATGTTTGGGTGCCAGGCTAAATATCATAGGTAAGGTCAGTTTCTCCCAGTCTCAATGACAGTGATGTGCCATGTGACTTCTGTCCTCAGTGTGTAGCTACACTTGCACTCAGATATCCATTTATATAGATCTTTTTTTTCCTTTGGTTTTTCGAGACAGGGTTTCTCTGTGTAGCCCTGGCTGTCCTGGAACTCACTTTGTAGACCAGACTGGCCTCGAACTCAGAAATCCGCCTGCTTCTGCCTCCCGATTGCTGGGATTAAAGGCGTATGCCACCACGCCTGGCTTATATAGATCTTATATCATGGACACAATGGGATTACAAACAGAATCTGCCTGTCTCTCTCTTCTGACCCCGCTAGTCAGTGCCTCTCATAACTAAGATTAGACATCATTAAGCGGAATGAAGGCAGGTCTCCAGGAATGGCTTCAGAGCTCTGTAAAATAACACAGGATCAGAGAGGTTGAGCCCACTCTTTGAGAAAGACACCAATCTAAAATGAACTAATAATCATGAGGCTTGAAAGGTGACTCATTTATAAAAATTGATTTCTGGTGAGATGTGCTTTCAGAAGTCTGAGTGGAAGGACACAAACAGCATGGGATATTTGTTAAATCTCCCAAATTTAAGCATAACTGTTTAGCAGCTCAACAAATTTTAATGTGCTAAATAGAAAAACAGATACAGTGTGTGTATCTCTAAGAGGTAAGTCATAAAGTAACTGACCTAAAACATCTAGCCAGGCAGCTCTTTCTCACAGGGATAATTTCTGAACTTTTTGCATTTCATCCTGAGCATCCCTTTCCTCCAAAAGGGAGCATAACGATAACAGAAAAGAAAAACTAATCCAATACACAAACAAAATGGCTCTGACTCTGAGTTCTTGGCCTCCACTAAGCACATGCTGTGTGGCTGTCTTTGTTTGAAGGAAGCCCGTGCTTATTGCTGGGAGGCAGGCGAGCTGTGCTCTTCATTGGGATTCTGGGGATGGCTGCCTGGTTCTATTGAAACTTTGTGTTCCAGTATGAGATCTCCCAGGGAACAGATGTTATGTATCACCCCAGATTTTTATCCTGTTTCCTAGTAAAGGAGGTAGTGGGAGGGGCTAGCCATCCACTTCTGCATCATGTGTTTTCTTGTCCTCCATAGTCATAAGAACAAACGAATCGGTCCCTGGCAAAGATCAGAAATAGACTGGGGAGAAGATGAAGAAAGGGGGATGCTTTTATTGCAGTTTGTTCTTGTTGAGCTATGAGTTTGTCTCACATCTCCTGCCTTCTGAGACCAGCAAGGGATGCTTTTCAGGGAAAGCTGCTTCTCAAAGACTTGGCTGCAAAAGGCCTTTCAGAGCTTCTGTGAGCCTGAAGGAAACACTAGGAATGTCTATCCCTTTCACACTGCACTCTCCTCATCCGTCAAAAGGTCCAGGAACGGTATGCTTCGTGTGTATGCTTGGCAGAACCAAAGGTAGACACCTTTCCATTGGAAAATTATAGCCACTATGAACTATTCACATAGTCCTGGACTTGATCTCCTATCACTAGAGGGTTGTATAATTTCCTGGATATCCACAGAGAAGTATAAAATGCCAGACACAGGGAAGACTTCTGATTGATGTATGAATACACTGAGGGCTCAGCTGGGCAGTTCTCTTTGTGCTTAAGAGTCCCAGGCTCCCCACAGCTCTTTTCCATCTTCTGATAGCCTCCTCCACACCACTGTTTTCAGCAAAGGCATATGGCACTAGATGTATGTCTTTTAGTTCCTATTCCTTCTAGGTCAATATGCTAGCTCTTCAGCAACGGAAATGGTAGGTCCAAAATGGAAAGTGTAATGGCAAAATGCATACTGGATTTTAAGTGGTAATAAGTAAGGAATGCTATGCTATATCACATCACAAATTTTCATATTGATTACATCCTAATACCACAATATTGTAAACATTTAAGATTCATTAAAAGATACTGCTTAAGATAAATTTCATTATTGGTTTCTTCATTATATAAATTTTTATCTGTGGTAAGAAGATGTAGTTCAGTTGGTGGAGTGTTTGTCTAGCCTCACTGAGTGTCTGGGTTCAGTTCCCAACACTATATAACTGGGCATGATTGTGCACAATTATAATCCTAGTATTCTGAAGATGGAGGCAGGAGGGATCAGATATTTAAGGCCATCCTTGAAAACAGTGAATTCAAGACCAACCTAGAATACCCTGTTCAAAAATAGATGAGAAAGAGAGAGAGAGAGAGAGAGAGAGAGAGAGAGAGAGAGAGAGAGAGAGAATAGTTAGATAGATGATAGATAGATAGATAGATGATAGATAGATAGATAGATAGATAGATAGATAGATAGATAGAGCATTTTCAGCTTCTAGTCTACTTCTATTAAATACTACTGGCCAATTTATAAGGGAAGTTCAAAGGAATCAGGGATAATATCTTATTTACCCTTACCCTTTTTCTTTTAACTTTTTAAGATTCTATTTTGTTTAATTATGTGATATAAGTCTGTATATAGTTATGTGTATATATGTGCATGTGCCCTAAGAAACCAGAGGGTGTTGATCTTCTGTAGCTGGAGTTGCAGGAGGTAGGGAACTACATTATGTACATACTGGAAACCAAAGTTAGTCCTCTGCAAGAGCAGTCAGAGCTCCGAGCCATATCATTATTTGTGTGAGCTAAGACTTTTCTTGCTGTGAAAAAAACAACAAAACAGACAAACAAGCAAACAAACAAAAAACCCCACCATGATTAAAAGCAACCTGGGAAGAGAAGGATTTATTTTGCTTACACTTCAATATTACTGAAAGAATTCAAGACAGGAACTCAAAGCAGACAGGAACCTGGAGGCCTGAGCTGATACAGAGGCCATGGAAGGATGCTGCTTATAGGCTTGGTCCTCATGGCTTGCTCAGTCTGCTTTCCTATAGCATCCAGACTATCAGTCTAGGGGTGTCCCCACCCACAATGCTCTGGGCCCTCCTACTCCAATCACTTATTAAGAATATGTCCTACCAGCTGGCCTATAAGCCTGACCTTATGGAGGCAATTTTTTTAATTGTGATTTTTTTCTTCCAAGATGACTCTAGCTTCTGTCAAGTTGACATAAAACTATCTGGGATGCCCATCCCATTTATAGAAATTCTTGAACATCATTCCCTACACACTTGGCAGACTGTAGTTCCAAGCTCAGAGTCTAATAGACCCCGTATGCCTTTTATCCTTCCCTCTCAAATATCCTGTTGATGTCAATAAATGAATCACCATGATGTCAACCTCTTTATAGCAATTCTCATAAAAGTATGAATATAAAAGGCGTACGCTGTTCTTTAGAGTGCCTCATTAGGAAGCTTTGAACTTGTCGCTTTGCTTCATTTTAGAGCTATGTAGAACTCTGTCAGAGAGCGGATTGCTTGAAGCTTCTTCCATGTTGTCTCAGACTACCCTATGGTGACATTCTCTGGGCTCTCTGACCTTTTGACAGTAGCCATAGGAGACTAAGAAAGTTACAGTATCCCCAGGATATGGGAGTTGTGATAGGATATTGCTTGTCCAGTATCATAAACCACCATCTGGGAGGTGTGATTCAGTTAGTAATGTTTGGTGCCTCTGGCTGGAGACTCTGATGAGCCTCTGACCTTCCATGTGGCCCTCCTTCCTTCTCTGTGTGCAACATAGGGAATATTTGATCTGGCTCCTGGATCAGGTTTCTGAGAAACTCCAGTGAAATGTTATCCAACATGGAGATGTTTAGAAAGAACCAACATATGGAGCAAGACAGTGAGAAATGAAGCTCAAAGTAGAGAACTTCATTTTCTTTTTTTTTTAAATGATACCTCAAAGCCTTTCTGCACACACATACGATGATGTAGAACTATTTTCTAAGCATTTGCAACAAGCTTCAGCCTTGAAGGGAATAATACTCATTATAGTTTATGTCTCCGTGCTTCCAAGAAACTGTCTTTGAAACGATGTTAACAATGCAGCCAGGGAACTCCATTGGACATTGATTTGGAAAGAGGGATCTGTGCTGATAGTAAATATAAACTGTGCAAGAGCCATCGTTGCAGCCCTTCCCAACTGATGAATCCACATGAAAACTACTCTGAACATTTGCTCATTAAGTTCTCTACTTTAAGCCCAGAACACGTTGTTGTTGTTGTTGTTGTTGTTGTTAACACTGAGTCTGATGTAAACCTTATTGGCCCAGAACTCTTTGTGTAAAGGATAATCTGGAATTTGTGATCTCCTGCCTCCTGCTCCCTTGTGGTGGGACTGAAGGTGTGTGCCACCATGCTGAGCTCTGTAGTACAGAGATGAAACCCACTGCTTCCTGCATGGTAGGCAAGCAGCCTACCAAGTGAGCCACATTTCCAGCCTCCATTATGAAAATCTTCACATTTAAGCCAGCAAGTTTTTCTATCATTTATTTTAAACACAGCATGCCATAGCTAGTGAGGGCCCATCATATATGCTTTTAAGTCTCCCAGGTTTTTCAATTGAAATTCCATACATGAAGATTGGCATGCTTCCCCTGTATACATACAGTGAACTTGTCTCTAGATTCCTTCCCCATGATGTCTGATGTGTCTGACAATCTAACATCTTAAAGTGCTGCATAAGTCTGCCCTGGTGTTGCACACCTATAATCCCAGCACTCAAAAGATAGAGGAGAATTCAGGTTCGTGGGCATCCTCTAAATAGATTTCAAAATGCTTTCATTTTTTTAAAAAAAGTATAAATAATGCCTCAAAGATTAAAAATAAATTATTAGTGAAGGGCAGGGGACTATATATCAATGATTTGAACCATGTGTGTATGTTTTGCTCAGTTTAGTATTTGCCAGTGGTAATCTAATTTACCTAGATCTTTGACAAAATAATTTTTGTTGCTATAGTCCTGAGGAAACATTTCCCTTACCCTCCTGTATCTGAATGGCCCAGCTTTCCTGAATGTTCTAGTGGAAGGGTTCATAACTTTCCTCATATTTTATAGCTTCATTAGACAGGAAGATGGTCCGATGAGTGTTCTTTGTGATTTTTGTTTGCCTACACCATTGACTGGTTGCTTGGTTGTTTGAACCAAGTGATGTTTCACCTGAAGTTCTTACGTAATTGGCAAGGCTACTTTTGTTAGCTAGTGATGCTGACACAGCACTGGTACCCTGCCCTGTCCCCACGGGGTACCTGGTGCACGTGACTGATCGTTTCGATGGTTTAAGTCTCTTTCTTGGTCCCTTCCTCCATCAAAAGTCTTAATTTTGCATAATATATATTATTTGCACACATGAATGGGACTCCCTGTTGTATTTCAATAAGTGTACACAATATCCACTGATGAAATACACCCACCGCATGCTCACACACCTTTCACAATCTCTAATTACCAGTATTCTAAATTCAAGTGGGCTTACTTGGGCTTCTAAGTAGGAGAACATGTGGTTCATGTCTTCTTATGTCTGACTTAATTTGTTTATCGAAACAGCTCCAGTTCTATCCATATTTCTTTTTTTCCCATAATTCTATCCATATTTCTAAAAATGGTAGGATTTCATTCTCATTGTAAGTGAATAATACTCCATTGTACATATATAACACCTACCATTTATCTTCTTTATTTTTCCATGTTCCTTTCCCACGATAGCTAAATTAACTTATGTTCTTGTCATTAATGTATCAAAGTTTCTTTTCTCTACATCCTCACCAGCCTTTGTATTTTTTTTAACAGCTGCCATTTTGAACGGGGTAAGACCACAGCTCCCTTCAGTTTTGTTTTTCATGCTAGCTAATGATACTGAGAGTTTTTTCGTATGTTTGTTGTCCACTTGCATTTTTTCTCTTAAAAAGCATTGATTCATATTATTTGTCCATTTTAAAGTTATGAGGTTTTATTGTTATTCACCAAACAAAGGTCTTGTAAATAAAGGTAAAGGATTCAGAAATAACTGAGATCATCTAAAGTATACATTTCCCTTCCGGTGAGTAGATAGCATGATCAGATGGGAGATCTTCTTGTTCTGATGACAAAGAGAATGAAGATTTTACAGGGCAAGCAGCATTTTTGTTTACTGAGTGGTATATCCAAACTGTGCTCTGAGAAAACCATGGTATTAGATGGTTGGGAGTAATATAAACTCAAATAAAATGACCTCTAATGGCTGGACATGTGCTTCTATATTTCATTTCTCTTTGTATCCGACTTTACATAAATGCAAGAAATGATCTGGAAACTATTTATTCCACCGACGAGTATAAATGCACTGTTGTTTCACAGAGCTGATTCCAGTGCTATATACTGGCCTCACCTTGGATGTGCAAGTGGTCTTGAGCAAGTGGCTGACAGGCTCTGAATGTCCCCCGCTGGGAATCAATGAGTGTCCCTGTACCTGGCCTTGCCTCTAGACAGCTGTGTTACCTACTAGGTCTCCTGTCATGGGTATTTTCCAGATGTGACCCTGGATCACCACAGAATCTTGCCCTTAGCATGGTTAATTAAGTAAGACTACATTTTTCTCCGATGTCCCTGTTTCCATGTCCCCAGACTCAGACTCCAGTTCTTTCTGTGGCAAGTTTTCTCTTGATTGTTTCATGATAATTTCAGGCTGCTTCTCCACACATGGTGACTGTCAACCTACAGCCAGGGTCCCCTATGTCATTTTTTGACCCTTTGGCTCAAGTCGAGTCTCTCATTAATTCATGATTCTTTTTTTTTTTTTACAGAATGGGGTTGCCTCCATTGTCCCTTCGGGCATGGCTTTATCAACTTGTGAGAAAGCTAGTTTGCTCTTAACCTTTATTTGGGAGGCTTTCTCTCTGGGTGATGGTAACCCTATGATAAATACCTCCCTTTAGCTCAAGAAAGCTGGCTCCTGGGCCTGCCCCATTTGTCTCTGTTTCAGGGCTTCACACTACTTTGCAGTAGTCATTTCCAACTGAATTGGCAATGTTCTTATCGTCAATGAAAACAATAAATATTAATCATCAGTCCCTTCATGGTCCTCGGTGGATCATTAATCAACTGAACTTCTGCATTGTGCGGCACCATTAGGCTCAGCTTGCCTGTTTCCATGGAACAGATCAATCATCAGTGCCTGGTGGGATCGCGCCACCGTCTTCCCCGAAGCAGTACCCTCAGCCATCTGCTGGGGCCTGAGTCCACTCTGAATCGTTTGTTTCATAGGAACCTCCTTTGGCTATGTGATTATAGAAAGTGCATGCTTTAGGGATGAAGTAATGAAACATAGTGAATAGAGCCGGTACATGGTGATAGTATACGGATTCGAATTAGAGTGTGTGACATCTACACATACAGCCTAAGTTTACAGGACTCTCAGATCAATTCTCATGAGCAAAGGAAAAAGTCAGGAGGGCTAGTCACTGGCCACTTAGGCATGCATCTTGCATATATATGTGTTGCTTGTGCTTGGCCTGGGAGAGGGTGGGACTGCTCGCTGCTCCTTTTCAGATAAGCGAGCTGCAATGCCAAAGCCACACAATTTAGTCCAGAACACAAAACCAACATTGTTGTATCAGGATGTGTTTAAACAATGGAGCCTGTAAGATTCTCACAACAGAGCCTGACCCTTCCATGCAATAACCTGTAGACTCAGGGTGCTCACACTATCCCAATGCAATCCTGCCCCCTCCTTCCAGAAACTCTTTCAGTCCTGATAGACGTCACTTTTCTCAGCTGAGGATACAAAACCAGTTAAGAACAAAGCAACTGCACTTAAAATTTTGTCTATTACATTCGCCAAATAATATATAGGCTGTTGTTTCTTGGAACTCAAAATATCATGGCAGATAATAAGTTTCAAGGCCCCCTTAGATTTCCTCATTCATATGCAATTTTCATGTGACTCACCCAGCACATGGCTGCAAGAAAGTCAAGGAGATGCCCTATGGGTTTCTTTAGCCCCTTTCCATCGATAAGTTGTTTTACCTTTGATTAGTTTAACACTGTAAATTTTTCTCTCCCCACCCCCCCCCTTTTTTTTCAACGTAAAACTGGTAATAAAGAGGTATAATGTTATCCGAACAAAATACTCTTTGGCCAGGCCTCAGAATCACCCAATAAGTTAAAGAAACAGTTAATGTATTAAACAGAGGGTAGGATGTGGACATAGATTAACTCAGCTTCTTTATTTTGTTTTAACTTTAAACCATACATGGAGGCTTTGGGTGCCTAGGAAAGAAAATAGCCTGATGGAGGTCCCTTCCTCTCATCAGCTCTCAAGAGACTCCACATCCCTGGAGCAGTTAATTAAAGTCTCTTGTGTTTCTTTTACATACACTGCCTTCACCCAGGCTGCATAAAGCTCTATCCCAGTGATGGGTCCAGCCGTGAGCAGGCATAAATTAAATGGTAAGCCAGCAGCTGCAGGTCAGAATGAAGGTCCTTGGACCACAAATGCCTTTCATCCCTGAGACGCCATCTATGCCTTTCCTATTGCAGGCTGGAGAACTAAAGCCATTGGGAAGACCAGAAGACCATGTTTGATGATGGGAAGGTAGGACTTAAGTGACCACTTCTAGCATGCAGCTGAGAGAACCAGAGGTGGGGAGGGGGGAGCATTCTTTCCCATGATGCCTTTGGAACACTGAAGGTGACCCATGAGTCACTTCAGGACCTAGGGGTGTTATCCTACTGACTTTGAGTTCATGAGCAAATCACTTCACCTCAGTCTACTGGAAAGCCACTGGCTTCCCATGTATAATTTTTAAACATTTATTTATTACTTATTTTTCTTTATTGTGTGTGTGTATGGGTGTGCAGGGGCCATAGTATACACACACAACAGGTCAGAGAAGAACTCACTGGAGCGACTTTCTTCTTCCCCTGTATGGGTCCCAGGAATCCAACACAAGTTGTCAGGCCTGATGGCAAATGCCATTACACACCGACCCATCTCAGCAGCTCCAGTGTAGTTATCTCTCTGTCTCTGTGAATGATTTCACTACTTGCTCTTCTCTGCACTGCGTGGTTTAACTCATTGTCTTCAGTGCTTGGTCCATTGACACTTGAGTCCTTTGGTATAGCCACAAAACAGTTTTTTCTCTTGAATCAGATAAATGATTATTGCTTCTGTTACTTTATTATGGATTTCCTACCTTGAGGGTGAGTTGCAAAAACAAGTGCCTTTAAGGAATGAATATTGTAATCTTAAGGAATGAATGCCCTGCTTGTATAGGTCACTTTGGCTTAATACATACTTATCACCTACCAGTATCAGGCAGAAGGATGAACAGAGCTATGGATATTGGTGAAAATCACCGAGGTTTAGCATTACAGTAGTCTGTAGATGACAGTTCATGAGAACACTTCACAATTTTTCACCACCAGCAGCCTGCCTATCCCTGACAGAGTGAGATCTCCGGAACACAGAGTCATCTGAATCCATGTCTATATGTAAAAAAACAGAATTACAAAATAATGATATTTATCTGCTCCCCAAATTCCTAGGCATTGCAGTTTTTTTGTGCTTGCATCTTTATTATATTTGGAGATTTAAAAGCTTTACTCATTTTACTTATTTGAAATTTAATCATTTCCAAAATTATGTATTTATTGAGGCATGATACTTGTATAGGTTTAGTATGATAGAAGATGCTAATATGATACATGTTCACAGTGGATAAGAGTCAGACCAAGCAGTCAGCATCCCTAATTCTTCACATGTTAATCATTTCTCATGCTGAGAATCTTGTCTTCTTCACTTAGGTCATTTGGAAATGTATCATAGATATTTTAAGCCAGTACTTACCCTACAGTGCTAGAGAAAATCAGAACCACATATCTAATTTCCAACTGTATTTTAGTGTTTATATCAAACCCCTTTATGGCCCCCATTTCTGTTTCTTTCCTAGATACTAGTGACTCTGTTTCCATTTATTCTTCTGTGGGTTGATTTTTTTCAGTTTTCCCAGTGAACAAGGATGTGTGGGTCTTATCTTTATGTGCCTGGCTTATTTCACTTAACGTAATGAGCGCTGTCTCCATCCACATTGCTCCAAATGACAGAATTCCACTATTTTTTCTAGCTAACTAATAGTAATCTGTTTTGTGTACATGACCACCCTGTCTGTCTATATCCACTCCAACCACTAATGAACATCTAAGCTGATTCTATTGTATAGATATTGATGGAACATACTTTACATACAGAATGCAAGTGCCTTTGTGGCATTGTGATTTCCTCTACACTGGATTTCCTCTATACTCTGTTATAGAATTGTTGGATGAAATGGTAGCTCTATTCTACATTTCCTGAGGAATCTTCATGCTATTTTCCACAACCTTTATCATAAAATCGAGACTCCCATGAACAGTGTGAGAAGCCAGAGTCCTCTGCATCACCACCAGCCATTGCCATCTCTGTGCCTTTTGGATAGTAATCATTTCAGCTAGCTAAGATGATATTCAATTCTTGTTCCAAAATCCATGATCCTCCTGCCTCTGCTTCCTAAGTATTGAGTTGTTAGTCCCAGCCAGCACCAACTGAGTTTCAAATGTTTAAACAACATGAATTCCTGAAGCAAGTCCACGTTGGCTGTGCTGTGTTAGCCTTTCCATAAATTAGTGGATTTGGTTCACTCACAGTTTATGAAGGACTTTTACCTTTCTATTTGTTAGCAGGATGGCCTGATGCTCATGCCCCCTGTTCATTTTAAGATTATTATTCTCTTACTGGAGGAGTTGGAAAGTATTCTCTCAGCACTCTCTGTTAGAGCTTCCATTCTGCTCTGTTTCTCTAACAGTCGCTCTGATTATCCCATGGACCGAATCCCCTGCTTTACTCTTCAGCCCAAGCGTGCTGCTGTAGTGTTCCTGTCAGCACATAGTGGCTCCTTCGGTGGGCTCATTGTACTGTCTTATAATTTCCTGATAACTCTGAGCATTTCAATACTACCTTCTTTAGCAAAATCCCTTGTCTGAGAACACCTTGGTCTATTGTCCACTGGGTCTACTCTGCTGCCTGACGTGCCTTTTGGGATTTGATTCCTCTGTCTCTGTCTGAAAGGGGATTCAGAGAGTCACAGGCACAGCAGAGATTGGTCCATGAAGGACTAGGCTACCATGCTGAACAGGAATGGAACAAAGCATCGGGAAATGACACTAGACCCTCTTCTTTGTGTAGTCAAGTCTTATTCATCTTTTAACAGGGTCACATGCCCCATTTTACCATTACATCTACTAGTACTTCTCATTCTCTCCTTAGTAGCCATACATCCTCTACACTGCCTTCAGGATTTACTAGCATTCTTTAGTAACCTGAACGTCCAAGGAAGCAGAAACTGGACTGTTACCTGCTCTCTAATCCTGCCTCGTATGTCCTGAGTAGACAATAAAGACCGACTCAGTGAAGTAAAGTTAGAGACAGACATGCAGCAAGTTAGAGACAGACATGCAGCTAACCCTATGAGGTTACATATTCCCATCTTACAGATGATAAAACTCTGAGATCTGTGGAGATCACAGAGCTGGCCAGTAGCAGCTCTGGCTTCTGACTATGAAAATGAACTCTCGCCTACTACATTCTACAGTTGAGCCAGTGCAGCTAAGGTCCTGGTATCTACATTGGAATCTCATATTGAGCTCACTTGTGAAGTGAGTCTTTCTTTATAGGACACAAGAGACTTTATAGAAGAACCCTTCTGGTTTTACAACACAAATAATTGCAAGGCTTAGATTTGCTTTCAGTAACACCAGCCAAGAGATGAGCTGGTTCATGTCATCAGTGGCACAGGGCAGATCATGGCCCCTGTATCATCAAGAAAGCAAGGGCTTTCTTGCCCCTGGCCCTGGCTGAGTGCATGTGGCTGTTTACATAGGGAGATTTCTCTTGCACACCTGCTGCCAGTTTCTGAAGGGCAGTTAATCTCCACAGATCCCTAGCAGATGCAGCTAACTGTCTGCCAGTCTGTCTCTAGGACAAAGTCAGCAGAGGACAGAATGAAGATGTCCAGTCACTTTGTGGCCCAGTCAGGTAGTCAGGAAGTGAAGGAGCACATGGCAAACCCGGGCTTGATCCTGAAGAGGTCTGCTATGAGAGATAGCCTTGTCCAAAGTGGTTTTTCACTAAAGTCTGTCTTTCAGGTTAGAAGAATCAACAAGATGATAGTTCTGTTTCTGACCAGTCCAAAGACTCTGGGAAGAAGTTATTATTCCAAGCCTCAGTTTTCCATCAGTAAGGAGTGCAGGGAAGTGGATGAAGAGACTGCTCAGTTGGTAATGTGCATGCTGATGTGTTTATAAAAAGATAAAGAGGTATAAGATATGTTCTATAGGAGTGTGGTGAGGTATGGGGTTAGGGGATGTCACAGTGGGCCCATGCTAAGGCATTCCTTCCCCCTGAGGGACCAGCCATAGATGATATCGTATAGAATAGAGTTTTTTTTTTGGGGGGGTGGTATGGGCAAGGGAGTTAAGAGGGTAGTAGAGGCAGAGAAAGGCAGAGAGAGGAAAAGAGTAGAGAAGTAGAGGCTGGCCATGACTACATGAAGAGGAGGAGGAAGGGAATGGGAAGAGAAGAAGCAAAAGAGCAAGAGGCAAGAGAGAGAGGAGGGGACATGCAGTCCCTTTTATAGTGGGCCAGCCCTACCTGGTTGTTGCCAGGTAACGGTGGGGAGGAGCATACCTGGCTGTTGCCAGGTAACTGTGGGAGTGGAGTTTAGACAGAATACTAACACTTGCATTGCAAGAACAAGGATCTGAGTTCTATCCACAGAACCCAAGTTAAAAGCAACAGGAATAGTAGTGGGATCTTTTGATCTTAGCATTGGTTGGCTAGACCTTGGAGGGCCCTGGGTTCCCTGGCTGGACAGTCTTTTTTTTAATTTATTATTAGACTTTTCTTCATTTACATTTCAAATGCTATCCCCTTTCCTAGTTTCCTCTCCAAAAATCTCCTATACACATCCCCCCCCTCCGCCATGCTCCCCAACCCCAACTCCCTTCCTGCTTCCCAACTCCCCAACTCCTGCTTCCTGGCCCTGGCCTTCCCCTGTACTGGGGCATATAATCTTCGAAAGACCAAGGGCCTCTCCTCCCATTGATGGCTGATTAGGCCATCCTCTGCTACATATGCAACAGCCTTAACTACTATGGAAGTCCCAATCCAGTGAGAGAGCCTGTCACTGCATAAAGGTGTACAGCATCTATAAAATAACAGTGGAGTTGATTTATGGCCTACACATACATCTACAGATGTATGCCCACATGCATGCACACACACACACACACACACACACACACACACACACACACAGAGCAAGGAAGGGTGGTACTGACTCCATCCATGGTCTAGGGTTATTTTACAGACTCACAGCAGCATAAAGACTCTGGTGTGGAACAGCACTGTTAGCTTTACCAGCTTTGACTTGTTCTTCCCTACATGTCTTTTGGAGAAGAGAGTCCTTTGATACTCCGTTTATAGTTTCAGGTTGACCTCCATTCGTGGATCCAGGAATAGAACAAGTGATCCAGGCCTGGCCAGTCAGGATATTCCATCAATATGGCAGAGTTGCCAGTGACTGACTTGTAGGCAAGCATTCAGACAGATGTATTGGGAGCAAGTCTTGGAGGCGAGTCATCATAGGGGGCCTGATGTGAAGCTGGCAGAGATTGTTGAGATGCTGGAGACATGTAGCACCAGGGCCACATGACCTTGTTTTAGTTCCTGCAGTAAGTCAGTGTTGAACAATATCCCTGGAATGTTCTACTAATTAAACCAACACACACTAATCCCTTTCAATTCATCTTAAAGGAAATTCTCCCTATGGCACCCCCAGTGTGCAGATGAAGAAATTGAAGTTCTGAGATTTAAAAAAAAATAGTAATAACAGATAATAAAAACATCTGCCTAAATATTTAATAATGTAAAATGCAATTATGAAGTTAGTCATGGCCAGGCTTCCCCCCCCCAACCTGTCTTCTTTCTGCTCTTCCATCTTTTATATAATCTTCCCTCCTTTCTCTCCCTGTTCTTCTTTCTTTCTTTCTTTCTTTCTTTCTTTCTTTCTTTCTTTCTTTCTTTCTGCCTTTCTCTCCACTCTCACCTCTTCTCTCTCTTTCTTCTCTACATCTGTCTTACTCTGGTGTCTAGACTTCCTATCTCCCTCTTGTTCTTCCTTGATAAATCTACTTCCAACTTCTAGTCCTTTTCTCTGGGGATATCTTCACTGGCTTTGCCCCAAAGCTCCATGCAGATCCTTCTGCAACCATAGGTGTAGCTTCTTTCCTGGTTCATTTCAGTCTCCAAAGGATGCTCCTGTCACTCATTGGGACCAAGCCTGGAAGCATGCAGTCCTGCCAGCCATGGAAAAGCACTCACACTCAGAAAAGATTCCTGACCGTTATCTTTTGAAATTCCAGCCCTTCACGATATGAAGGAATCGAAGATAATTTCTATGTACAATAATTGCACATAAATTAAAGTATTATAGATGATATGTACATATGATGGACCAACAAACATTAAAAATGGTGGTATTCACTGTTCTAGATGTGACAGATAGGAAAGGGGAGGGCACAGAACTCCATGACCACAAGTTTTGTAGAAAGTGCTTCTAGGAAGGGCTTAGAGAATCATGAAAATGTATGCACTGAGGTGATAATATGTGTATTTCTAGATGATAAGACCATAGTAATACTTTGTTGGCTTTGCTATTCTCTGATTTCCAAATTCCTATCATAAAATATTATTTACTAAAATTATGAATAGTTTAAAGATGTAAGCGGTATGTTTTCATTTATGTCCACTGCTTGGCTCTCCTGGATTGCTCTCGTCCTGTGAGGCCATGAGTGATCTACTCAACACAGAGAACACCAAGGCATCCCTCCCTTCTTTTTCAAAATGAAGCTTGGCATTTTCCCGTCTGGAGGAAGATTTGCTTACTGCCCACACTCCATCTATCCACCCACCGAGGCCAGGCACTATATACACTGTCCTTTCCCACATGGATGAAGGTATGGCTTTGAAGAGCAGAGCCTTTAATCAGACTAAACATCTCACTTTGCCCAAGTCATTAAACTGACTTCAGAGGCAAAGGCCCAAGGCCTTGCATCTGTTTGCTTTGTGTAAAGACAGTCAGCTGAGGCTGAACACTGGGAGTACCCGGTGTTTACATTAGGAGTAGGGAACTGAAATCCTTCCCTTAGCCAGGAGGTACTTCCAACATTTTAAAAGTCCCTTTTAAAGAGTAATAGAACTTTATAAGCATATTGGTCCTTTCATCTCCCAGAAAGTATCCTCAGGGCATAATTCAGACCTGTACATTAGATCATATTAAGCCTAATTTGGTTCCTCAGCACAGCAAAGTGCCTGCAGGGCTTTAGGAAGTTGTAAGAGTCAGAGCCCTTAAAGGACCTGGCTTTTCAAACAAACAAGCATCTTTCCCCATATGATAATGAACTTGTTGAATGTAATGCCTCAGGAGTCTTACCTATGGACCAGGGGTTTCTGCCTCTAATAGGGAGAGGTAATTCTAGCAACAAAGGAGATGAGTACTACCTGGTGGTGTCTCCTAGATTCTTACATTTCTAGGCAGAAGCCGTATGGTAGCTGTTTCCGTGACTCCCAGATGCCTAATTCCGGCATAGTGTTTATAATTGTTTTCCCCCAGCCATATCTAAGATCTCAGATGACAGAAGAGATTTCATTCTTTCAAAGACCATTTGATGCAATGCATCTGGCCACCATGGAGAATTGAAATGGTCTACGGGTTTGAATCCTAGCTCAGTTTCTGGGTTTGATTCTCCCAGTTCCTCCATCTTGTACTCTGACGCTTGCTCATCAGCTGGTGGTACTGATATTATGGAAGCTAGGGAAACTTTGGGATGTTGGGTATAGCTAGAAAAAGTAGGTCTCTAGGGGCAGGGTTCTAAAGTTTATACCTGACTCCTGGCTCTCACTGTCTTTAGTTTTTGCCTTTCCATTCCCCTTCTTTTTTCTTTCCTCCTCTGTTTTGCAGAGCAAAGTCCAAAGCCAGGAGTCCACAGTGGTTTCTGGTCTCCTCTTTGGATACCCAATTGCTGTCATGCTAGTGCCAAGAGAGGGAGTGGGGAACTGGGGGTCCATAGCTCTGCTTTCCCCTCAGGCATCTGCATGCCAGGAGGAGAGGGGAAAGGCAGAGCCCAGGATGCACAGAACCAGTCTGATTTGGAGCGAGTGCTGAGAATACAGAGCAGGCTGGAGGATAGAAAACCTTCCTTGGGAGTTTCAGAAGTAGCTTTTTAAGACAAAGGCCTTCTCCATGGCGATCCTTAATGAAGAGATGATCCTTGCTTGTTCATACTGGTTTATTTGATGGTGGATGTGAATGTATGTACTTTGTTCAGGATGAACCAGGGATTGATTTTGCTGGAAGGAATGCCCAGGAAAGGAAGTTCATTGGCTGAATGCTCGTGGGGCTATCTAAGTATCTCATTAGCATGGAGAACTCCAGGTGTATATGCTATATGACCTAGTGCCCATGGTCCTCAGTCATGGTTATGTGTTCCAGAGCAGTTGGAGGCAGGTAGGAAATGGCTCCAATTCTGCCATTCTCAATTCTGTGATTCCCAGGGTTTGAGCTCATCCAACCTTACCATTGATATTCCTGTCTGGTAACAAGGTCAGTCCCACATGCCCTATAAAAGAGCTGTCTCCAAATTCAGACTAAGTATCTTACACTTGTAATTCCAGTAGAGGCAGGAGGATTGCTACCAGTTTGGGCTATATAATTGAGTACCTGGCCAAGTAAGGCTACATAGCAAGACTATGTGAACATGTCTCAACAACTCTGGGAAACAAAATTCTGCATTTCTCATACATGGAAGTCTCACCTGTTTGGAGCCAGGCATCACTTTCTGAAGTATCAAGCTACTAGGACTGTGCCTAGTTTTGTAACTTAGAGTTTTGTGATTCTTGGTCAAGTCTGCAAAAAGCTGGGGCAGAAAAATCTTTGCAAAGTCCATTGGCTATGGGAACATCTAGAGAGGTCTTGGCTAAAAACCAGCCTCATCTGCTTCCTTTGTCCTGACTGGATCTGCATATTTCAGCATTAAAAAGTGGGCAACTGATTGGGCTTAAGCCGCCATCATTAGTAACTTGGCTGAGCTGACCCTAAATCCTTTGTCTAGTGTATATATTTCCAGAAACTGGGAGAGGGCTGCCACCACTCTGTTTTCCAGTGAGCTCATCTTCCATGTCTGGGCCTTGACATCCAACTAGCTGGGGGTCTCACCACAGACAGTGTGTCAGCAGACAAAACAGCCTGTTATCCAGGAGTGAGGCCAGCTTTGGGGTTGTCTTCACTGTCTTCTTTTCTGATGTGCTATTGTTATAGCTCTAGCTGGGTTGATACAAGCAGTGGACTCCAAATGCAGGTGTTTCTATTGGCCCTGAGCTGCTCTTTCAGATAGAGGCAGGAGATTATCTGAATACAACAAATAAGGGTAATTTCTATCAAAGGATTTGGTCTGTTACTAAAGCTACAAAGAGAAGGGTGGGGAACTGTGGCTTTTGAGAATCAAGGACTCTGAGATGGCAGGGTGAAGATAGTGTGAACTCATAAATCTAAAGTAAAGGCATACACAGAGGAGTAACAAACACACATGCATTTGCATATGTGTGCATATACACATATGCATATTATGTATATGTAAATGCATGTGTATAAGTATGATCGGTACATATATGCGTACACCTATGTTTAGATGTCTGTGTTTACTTCTTAGCACTGGCTCTTAAGAAGGTCTGATGACAGCAATACCCAAAAGGCACACCTAGCATTTAAATTTTGGCTTCTGTATACTTTCATTTATAAAGAACAGGGCTCCTTGGAGAAAGTCATAATGAATCTAAGAAAGCCAAGATGTAAGTGAAACTTTTTTCACTGAAAACTAAGAAAGCACTCAAAAAATAAGAGAGATGCCCAGCGAACTACTGCAGATCATTTTATCTGGCTAACTTAAAGGCAGTTTGAGTATCAAAATAAATAGTAACTTATAGCCCCCTCTGCTGAATAAGAAACCTTTATTCCATATTGTTAGAAATGAACAAGTTGAAAGATTTTTTTTAAAAACTAGGCAGTTTATATGTTTATATGTCTCCAGTTACAAAGTGTTTGACAAATAGGAAAAGAAGTCATCTGGTCGTGGGTAAAGTGTACTTTAATAAAATTGTCAAAACGAACGTTACCAATGACAAGATAGAATGAAATGACTTACTACCCCATGGAATATGAACATTCCCCTGATGGTCCCCACAGGGATACATGACCTGCATCTGGTGCGCGAACACCCAAACTATAAACATCCAGCAATACAATTCTCAATAAGTGGATAATCTTCAAAAGTCATTGGAGAGATCATGAAAGGGAAAAGATGGGCATCTTTTGCAAGCTTGACAGCCATGACAGCAATCCTGATCTGTGCTCTCCATGGCACGCTTGGAAACGTGCTACCAAACAGTGGGACATACCGCCTCACTCCTCAGAGCTTCAGGGGATAAAGCCCTTTTTACCCAAATTAGCAACTCTTACCTTACTTGGAGTCATTTCAAAATTAAGAACAGAAGGCAAGTAATGTGAAACAAAAGCAAATTTAAACAAAGAAGTCCTCATCTTTTCAGATCTAGAACTTTCCACCTTTCTATGATATTTGACTTCATTGTATTGAATGAATGGAACTAATTTTTTTTCTACAAAATATCATAGATTCTAAATAAAAATTTCAAGTGAAATCAGGTTAGTCAGAAGTCAGAATCACATGTCATGGGGGAGAAAAACCTGAGAAAACATATTATTCAGACAACCATTCAGAAAAAATATCTAATGAAGACAGAGACAGAAAGAGACAGAGAAAGACAAAGACAGAAAGAGACAGAGACAAAGAGAGACAGATTGAGATTTATGGTTTTTCTAAACCAATTGTAACTCACTTTAGGAATGCAAACACAGAGAGCCCTGCAGATACAGTTTCCAATTTTGTAGACATATAAGGATTTCGTCCACAAAGGAAAATAACTATTATTTTGTGATAACTGTATAAATGAGAATTAGGGGTAGGCCTTTTGATAACTGTGAATTTCAAAATATCACAAGGAGAAAGATTTTGACAATATTTATGAGTTGGCTTCTCTTAACCAGAAAGGAAGACAAGCACAATCAAGGATTTTGGCCTTTAGGATTAGAAAAAACTCAGCTAGCGTGTGTATTTTTAGATCTTGGGCCTTGAATTCAATAATCCTGTGAATAGGGAACAATTCAACAGTTTAAGTTGAAAGGAATCAGAAAGAAATAAGTGCGCTATTAGTTCAATTCTTGCCTAACATGCAGGAGGCCCTGGGTCTGATCCCAGCCCCCCATGAAACCAGATGTGGTAGTACATGCTTCTAGTCCTAGCAACTGGGAGGTACAGCAAGACAACCATGGGTTCAAAGTCATCCTCAGCTACATAATGAGTTGGAGGTCAGTTAGGGCCACATGAGACTCTGTCTGGAAAGAAAGGACAAAACAGAACAAAACAGCCTTCAAGTTTATAAAGACCTGTAATAGTTTCCTAATTTTTCTTCCCTACTTGGAGCCTGTGGAACACATATTCCCTAGACAGTGTGGTCTGCTCGACAAAGATTGTGAAGATCCAGTTGGTTCAGACACTTCACTTGAGGAAGACTGGGAAAGGGCTTACCTTACCAAATGGCTACTGCTGAAGACTGGGACCTGGCATCCCCGTTCCTAAAACAGAACCGATCACTGCAACTAGCAGTTGGCTTTGCATAGACCTATCGGTTAGATTTCCTTAGGCTACAATCAACGGAAAGCTCTCAAATTGGATTAAAAAAGAAAGGGAATTTATTGGCTCAGGGAATGGAAAAGTCCAAAGCATAGCTTCAAGCAAGGCTTAATCCAGGTGCCAAAGAATGTCATTACACAGAATCTCACTTCCTTTATGTTTTTATTAGCCCTGGTGGCCCTCCCAGCCATTCTAGGGAGTCCCTGTGTAGCTGCAAAAATTCTTAACCTTTTGTCCTCACAGTGCTAAGTGCAGAAGAACCAGGCCTTGTCCCTTAGCATTAGCCTGGCACATCTTGGAAATCATTCTCTAGTTTGTCAGATGTGGTCACATACCCAGTGTAAGCTGGCTAATAGTGATACTGTGTGTAGGAGACGTTGAAGCCATCCAGGGACTTGGTCCTTCTGCTTCTCTCCTAGAGCTGTAGTGATTAAATATACCATATTAAGATACCTTTAAATAATAGTCACTTATTCAATACAGTTTCTAGAAGTTGGGACATCTAAGTTCAAAGTTTAGTGGATCAACTATGAGGTTATTGTACTCTGTGACTCAGAGGATATGTGTCTTTCTTATCTGTCATCAAACGGTGGCCAGGCTCCCAGGTCTCCATCCCATCCCTCCTAAAGATACCACTGCTTTACTCTATCACACATGGGGTTCGAGCTCAGCTTAAGGGTTTGGGAAAGGCACAAACACTAGGATCATCACAGATGCAGCTGGAGCTTAGAGTCAGAGTGACCGCCACTCCCCCCCCCCCAAAAAAAAAAAGGCCGACACAGCTGGCAGTGAGGAGGAAGTGGTTTCTCAATGAGAAATTAGAATGCTGTTTTATTAGAGGGATGATTGGATGCTGACTAAAAAGGTAAACACTAAAAAGATAAACACAGGTGTATATGACTACTCTCAATCCTTCATTGTATTAAAGTAAACTTTGACTCAAAAGGGCACAGACCATGTCCAGTTGTCTCTGGTAAGGCTTCCCGCATCTAGAGTGTATGCTGAAGGTCTTCCGTGAAAATCAGGAAAAAAAGTTATAAAATTTGGAAAACTAGAACCAAGTACAAAAAGAAATGAATATGACTAAATGTGTTTATAATCCCAGCATCTAAAAATAATCACGCCTCTTTTTTTTCTCCCTACGCAGATGCAAATAGTTATTCATAATTGGAAAATACAATGTTTATTTGGATTTAATTTAGCTTTTATTTTTCTATTTAATATACCATTACATTTCCCAAGTAATGAAAATCACTTGAAAACACAATTAAAAAAAAAAAAGACCCTGAGTAACATTAGTTATAAGGGTTCAGCATAATTTATTCAAACAGTTCTTGCTTAAGAAACTTGGAATTCATTGTTAATTTTTCACAACTACTCATAGTATTGTGTCCCTCAGTCCTTAATGTACCTTAAAAAGCTGTAGGTAATAGACTTCTGCTTCTGTGAGCATGGGCAAGCTTCTATTCTATCCTGCACTCAGATTTTAACAACTTGTTTTTGTCATTTGTATTTGTTTGTTTGTTTGTTTGTTTGTTTAGGAAAACACATAAAAGAAACAATCAGAAGACAGAGAAGTCAACTTCTCTCTTAAAGAAAGAAAGCACAGCTAAAGGGACAGGTTAGTCGGCCAAGTACTTGTCACACAAGCATGAGAGCCTAACTTTAGTTCCCAGCACATACATCAAAACAAAACAAAACAGGCTTAGCAGAAGTATGGAGACAGTAGATCCTGCGGTCCATTAACATTCCTGGCCAGCGAGACTCTGCCTTCAGAAACTAGGTAGATGGAGCCTTTGGAACAGTAACTGATATTAATTATCCTCTGCATGCACTCATGCATGCACACACACCACACAATTACCACAAAGAGAGAATACAGGCTTTTTCTTTAGACATATGCATATGTGTTTGTGTTTGTGTGTGTGTGTGTGTGTGTGTGTGTGTGTGTGTGTCACCTAGGTGGAGTGTGACATGTCTCTCTAAGGAGGTTCATTATCCATTTTGCAGTGTGGAAGATGTCATGGCCTCCTTTGCCATCTCTATAGGAGCTTTTAAATAAGTAGTATGTTATAATTCAGTGTTGGTTTTTGTTTGTTTTATGTTTGGCATTTAATTTATTTTGCTCGTGGAAGTCCAAATTTGACAGGAGATGAGACTCCCCCATCTCCTAGTTAGACGCGCTTGGAAATGCTGCAAGAAGAAGAATTATTGAGTCCAAAAGTATGCATTTCAGATGAGAGCTATTGTGGCATCCAGAAAGTGTGGAAATTTACACTTCCACTAGCAGAGAATGGAAGATGTTGAGTTTGTTCTTTTAATAGAAGCCCTTAATGTTTTTGGAAAACAAATGTCTGCACAAATTTCCTTCCAGGGATTTTGGTACAGAGAATGGATTTTACTGACAGATGGCAAATTCTAAAGTAGGCCATCATATGTTTCTTGTGGGTCTCGCCTATCCTGGCTTGGGCCAAGATCAAGAAGGAATGTGTAGAACATGCTACGCTCTCTGTTGTGGAGTGAATCTGGGTTCCACCTTCTCACACAGTTGGATTCAACTAGTTTTTATTTCCTTGGGACATTTTGGATAATTTTTCTGAGAGTAACCACATCAAAGCCACATTGGAGGGGAGTTTTCCAAGAATGTGCTGTAGTTATGTTCTACTCTCTGCTCCCGTGGTCAGGACATGGAGGGGAGTGGTGGAAAGTCCACCTGTCTCTGAGATTTCAGAGGTACCTGAACAGGAGCACGCTGGTACCAAGGAACATGGCATGTCTTTGAAACAAAAGGAGCCACAAGGACATCCCAGAGAGTTCATCTTAGCCTCCATTATTCAACCTTTAGGAAACCCCTATATTTCCTACCTGGGGTCTGAGGCTCACATGGCTTCCTGTCCAAAAAGGACAATGCAATTGGCTTCACCAGCTAGATCATTCAAGTCACCTAAGGTTTCTCTAAAGCATACCTCGGAGAGTTGTTGTTTTCCCTTTCTAATCTTAAATAGCTTCCCGTCCAGGTGTCCATCCCAAGACAGCATACTTATGTCCAGTATTTGGGTATTGAAAGGGCTGCTGAGCCAGGCTTTCTGTGAAGTACTTCCTATAAAATAAGGCCAATGCAGACCTCTGAAATGTTTTCCTTGGGGGAGGGAAGAAGAAAGGCTTGTGCAAGATAGGCAGTGGAGAACACATAATGATTGCCACATGTCAAAGCATTTCAAGCCTTTAAAATGGATTTGGGCAGTGCTCTGCTAAGTTTTCCCATAAAACAACTGTTTTTATGGGTTTCTGAGGTCTCAGCAGTGGGAACCATGGATTCCTGATCTCCCTGTATGCTGGCTAGGTTTGCGATTCTTTGGTTCCAAGAACATAGGGTCTCTTACTTTGGGGTACCGGTCAGAACCCAACGTTGGATTCCCCTGGTGTGGATCATGAACTGAGATAAAACTTTCTGTCAAGAGATTTCCAAGTTCTCTTAGCCTCTGGGAAAGAAGCAGGAAATTGCTTTCTTGGTGTATTTTTGATTCCTTAAAACAGAAGTTGACAAAAATCAATCAGTCAGGGTTAAAACAAACGAGAGAACAAACCAGACTGAAGATGCCATTGAAGCTTTGAAGGAGAATGACTTGAAGTACTGAGATCACTCAAGCCATTGGGGAATGGTGAAAATTTCTTGGGGGGGGGTACTTTGATAGCTCCCAACGTATAAGGCAAACTGAATGTAGCCATTACATAATTTGTCACAAGCAAAACACACCCAATTCATGTTGTCTATTTTACAAGAGGCAAAAGTTTTAATTCCTGTATTTTGTTAAATAGTAAATAAAATAAGCTTGTCTTCATAATCACCAGCTTTGTTTTCCAAGTTAAAGCCTCAAATATCTGGGGTTTTGCAGATTCTTTTGAAAATGTCGTCCCTCTCTCTGACAGATTCATGTGAAACAGCATTTTTCCAGTACCAATTATCTGTGGGTGATGAAGTCCTGCTGTGCCCAAGTGAGGGATGTGCTGCCTTGCAGATCAACATGGCAACATCTGCCACTAGTGTCATATGCCTAATGACTTCTTAGAGAAGGGGGCTCTTCTTATGTTTTCTTTCCTTTAAAAATATTTATTTTCTTATATGTGTAAGTGTGTTTTTGTGTATTGAAATGCCAGCACAGATTAGAGGAAGATATCACATCCTCTAGAACTGGAGTTACTGGAAGTTGTGAGACAGCATGTATGAGGAGTTGAACCCTGGTCTTCTAAAATAGCAGTAAGTGCTCTTAAGTATTGAGTCATCTTTCCTGCCTCCTTATGTTGTGTTTCTACTTGTCCCTTATGGCTCATGAAGGGTTATCTGGGAAAGGAAGAAAGTTGTGGTTAGGACCCCAGTATTTCAATTAAATGGATGAATCAGGCTTAGTACCACTAGCATGGAACACACCCTCAGGGAGAATCGTTTTTGCTGAGCACGAGCTTCCAGGAACTATGTTTAAAATGTCCCAGTCCTAGGAATTGTCAGATGTTTGGACAACAACATGAAGACGTCCCAGATGGATTCTGTTTAGGAATTATAAACACAAAATGAGTCCTTGAAATTCCTTCCCAAATGACTTCGAGAATGTCTGTCTATGCACACCTCTTCAGAAACTTCCAGAGACAGAGCCAAGAGATTAGGACTTGGTGTCCAAAGGATTTGGGACATGTCCAGGTTTCTCCCACTGTCTAATTGTGTGATGTTACACAGTAGATTTACCCTCTCATTTAGCTCAGCAAGGAAACTGGGCATACCAATCTGATGCCCCTTCCATGACAGTTTTGAGAACAAAGGTTGGCAGTGACTAGAAAGTGCTTAGCCTTTCACCCTGGGAGAGGAAGAGTGGCAGAGTGAAGTGCTACAGTGATCCTGGAAAGAAACTATATATATATATATATATATATATATATATATATATATATATATATATATATATATCTCCAAAGCCACTGTGTGGTGGTCAGAATGTAACCTTGCCTGTCAATCCTAGCCTTCCACTTTGTTTGAGGAAAGGGGTCTTATTGTTTGTCATTCGCAGGCCCAAAAGTTTGCAGGGATCCTACTGTCTCTGCCTCCTACCTCAGCATAGGAACATTGGGATCACAATCCAAGTCCTGTAACCTTTACAGGGATTCTCAGGATTTAATCTGCAGTTCTCATTCTTGCACAGCCAGTGGTTTTCCAACCGAGCCATCTCCCCAGCCCCGAATGCTTACTTCACAGGAGACTTTGTTGTAAGAACTATTGTCATCTTCTGCTTTACACTAAAATGTGGAGGGATAGGAGTAGGTAGTTGAATGGCAGAGATAAGGACCGGCATTGCTACCATTTTCCAGAATCCTGCAGAGGGACAGTCTTTGTTGTGGTTATATCCAGGAGGGTTATAAAAAAAGCAGAAAGAGGTTGCTCTGTATTTTATTTTATTATGTGTATATTCTATTTTATTATGTGTGTATGTATGAGTGTGTGTGTGTTCACTATGTGTATGTGTGAGTATATGTGTGTGTGTGGTACATGTGAGTTGTGTATGTATATGGTGTATATATGAGTTGTGTGTGTGTAGTACATGTGAGCTGTGTGCATGAATGTTATATGTGAAGTGTGTGTGTGTGTGTGTGTGTGGTATGAGTTGTGTGTGTGTATAGTGCATGTGAGTTGTGTGCATGTGTGATGTATGTGAGGTGTGTGTGTGTGTGTGTGTGTGTGTTTGCATGTTGGGTGCATGTAAGGTGTCTGTGTGTGAGGTGCATGTGAGTTGTGTATGCACACCTCTGCGTATATAAACAGGCCTCATAGACTAGAAGAGAGTTCCAGGTGTCCTGTTCAATTGCTCTTTGTCTCATTCCCTTGAGACAGAATCTGTCATTGAACGCAGAGCTAGGTTTGTAGCCAGAAAGCCCCAACAATACTGCTGTGTGTCTGCTCTCCTCAGCATAGAGTTAGAAGTGTATATGGCACACCCTGAGTTTTTAAGTGGATGTTGGGAATTAGAATTTAGATCTTCATGGTTGAGTTATATCCTGGCCCTTATTCCTTTTTAGAAATTTTTCACTAATTTTTTTCATACACTATATTGTGATCCTGTCTTTTCCTCTGCCACTCCTCCCAAATACTTCCTACTCACCCAACTTCATGTTCTCTCTTGTTCTCTCTCTCTCAGGAAATTAAAATTAAAGTTAAAATCTCCCAAGGAATGAGAAGTGGGTGTATTTATATATTACAAGCCATGTGTGAACATTGCTATAAGCTGACTGTGTTAAGTGACAGGTGACAGAAACATTTTTAATGGACAAAGGATCTGAACAGATTTCTCTTGAAAGAGAAAACACAAATGATCAGTGCACGTGTGAAAGGTGTTCCTTGTCATTCGCTATCAGGGACTGACAAAACCAAGGCATAGTGAAATAGGACTTTAACCACTACCTTCCTCAGCAGGATGCTTAGCGTAAAAAGGACAAAGCAAAAGTATCGAGACACACCTGGAGATCCTCAGATGACATTAGCACAAATGTTACACAATGCCACCACCTTTGAAAATATGTTGGTCCTAGTTTCTGAAAACGTTAAATAATATGTCACTATATAACTTGGCAACGTGAGGTCCAGATACCTGCCTGAAAAGTAAAATGTGTCTCTGGGTGTTCCTAGCATCCTACTTTTAATAGCCAGAAGGTGACAATGGCTCAGAGGTCTGTGAGCTGAGGTTTGTGGTGAAGTGAGACAGACTGTATTTATTCAGCAATAAAAAGCAAAAAAGGAGTTGATAAAGCTTGGAGACACTGTGTTAAGTGAAAGCTACCAAGCATAAGGCTACGTGTAGCACAGGACTCCATTTGTCTGGGATGTCGATAAAGTGGAAAATCATTCTAGACAGAAAGTAGATCAGTGGCTGCAGAAGCCAGAGCTGGGAGGGAGGGGACATGGAGTGATTGCTGACGGAGCGGGGTTTCTTTTGAGGGTCATGAAAATATTCTCAAACTAGATTGTGGTGAGGACTGCTCAACCTCAAGATTATGCTGCTGAATTAGCTTCTTTAAATAAATGAATTGTATGATATGAGAATTAAGTCTCAATAGTGCTGTTTACAAAAACTCCTCCAGGTAGAAGCCAGTGAGATGGCTCAGTGGATAATGCTGCTTGTTGATGCTAAGTCAGATGAACTGAATTCAATTCCCACATGATAGAAGGAGAGAACCAATTCCTGAAAGTTGTTCTTTGCATGGACTGTGGCCTGGTACACACCTATACACACCTACACACACACACACACACACACACACACACACAATTAAATAAAGCTATAAGGTTCCTCCTGTGGTTTTCCCAGGTGAATTTTTCTAGCAAAATCATCAGCTCCAATAAGGAACTAGTGACCAGCTAGCAAATCAGTTCAATTAATTTTGAAGATGCAGTTTCAAATATTTTAGAAATCTGTGCTTTAATTCTCAGCCGTGTTCAGAGAGTTCTGAAGGACTGATTGAGTCACAATTGTATAATATTCCCAAGTGTTAAGTTACTCATGACTGGAAAAGACTCAACTCAAATTATTTCTAACCCCAGCATCTTTAAAGTTTACAAAAAAAGATTAGTCTCAACTTCTGGTGGAAATTTTCTTCTAAAGGCCTAGTCCTCTGAAAAATTGTGGCACCTAAACACCCCTGATGTCCTATCATGGGATCTGAATATAATTTATATTCAACTCCCTATGAAACCAAAACAGCTCCAAACTGCAATTCATTAGGCATATTCTGAGGTGTTTGTCAGCCCTCTTGCCACATGCTTTCGCCAAAATGGGTTTCATATGCATCCATGGGCCAGAGCCTGACTTCACTTCAAATACCAATTGAGTGGTTGGAAACTTTTATTGAGCTTTTGAAAAAAAAAAAAAAAAGTAGCTTGGGGTTCTGCAGAGCATCTCTCAGCTGGCCCTCCAATGTGTGGGTGGCAGGGATGGGAAGCTATAAGCTAGCCATACAAGGGGCCCTAGGAAAGCAAGATGAACCAAACAAGGGGCCAGCTGGTGTCTCAGTACACTCCTTGCTGGGCACAGAGAAGCCCGGGATATTTGGATGAGAGCAATGGAATTACCTAAGATGTTTAAGAACAAATATCCCTATTGTGCAGACTCTACATTGTAGCACTGAATAGTGGGTGATATCCATGAGTGCTTCCTGTGTGCCTAGCATTCTGGTGATCTTTGACCCCTTTGATCTCACTCCCTACCATTGTCCTGTAAGGAGAAGATCCCTGCTAGGCTTTGACTCCAAATATGGTGTGACTATGTACAGACTCATGTGTGGAGTGCTTGGCCCCTTGGTGAAGGCAATATCTCGTGGGAAGTTGTAGAAACTTTGGCAGATGGGTCCCAGCTGGAGGAAGCAGGCCCCTGGAAGCACCTCTTTAAGAGTAATGCTTGATCTCCAGCACCTTCTCTGTTTCCTGTCTATCCTCCTTCTACACATACTCTCATCTTTACAATCATTGGACCTAACTGCTAGCCCAGAATCAGTGGCACAGGGCCACAGACAAACATTTGAAACCATGAACCAAAAGAGGTCTTTCACCTCAAGTTTCTTTAGACATAAATTTATGACTTAGGTCAATAAATACCCCCAACACAACCAATATTTCAGATAGGTTTAAAGAATTGACCCTAAACTACCTCTAAATAAAACCAAGAGTCAGGGCTCAATTTCTTACCACTAAACCACAAAGAATGATTGTACTCTCTACCTGCCACAAAGGATAGGGTGCTGACCCGAGCTTTAGGCTGCCCCATAAGGGAAAGTTTGCAAAAGATGGAGAAGGACAAAGAGGGGCAAGTGGTGGGTGTGAGACAGAGCAGATAAAGCGGGTGGAATGGGGTGATTGCCAAAAAGGACCTTGGAAGTTCCAGTCAGTATGAGGTTCTTTCTCCCCTCAGGGTCCACTCTACAGAATGGCCAGGTCACAATCCCACCTGTTGTCCCACATGGCTAGGGAGGTGAAGACAGCAGGAAGAGAAGGCCAGAGTTCTTGGGAAGCCAGAAGAGGAAATGAGTGAGCCGGTGGGCTTTGAAGGATCACACACACACACACACACACACACACACACACACACCACCACCACCACCACCACCACCACCACCACCATCAATACAGCAGCCATTGTGGCAGTGAGCAGTTCTGGTGACATGTAAGTACATGACAAGCACATACCCAAGGATGCCCCTTATTAGTTCTCCCCTCTCCAGTACTAGAGATTGAATGCAGGACTTTATGGGTGCTAGCCAAATACTTTACCACTGAGCTGCATTCCTAGACATTACCCCAGTTTTGCTGTCATTTTCCATTTTTTCCTAATAAGGTAGAACACCAACCTTAACAGGCTAAGCTTCACCTCTTCTTCTAGCCCAGGTAGGCTTTGAACCTGCAGTCTCAGTCTCTTGAGTAGTTGGAATTCCAGACCTGTGCCAGCAGGGCTGTGATTTGGGCTCTTGCTGTCCCTTCCAGGCCTGGGAAGTTTACACTTACTTTATCTGAACACAGATCTGTCCTTCCACATGAACCCACCTTATTCTGAACATTATCAAGGGTGTTCTGTTTCTAATATGACTTTGTTGACACAGGGGAGATGCTGAGGGCAATTCTGTTTGTCCCAGTTGTGGGGATTGAAAGATGCACTAAAACTGGATACAGGAGGGAAGAAATAGTTGAGAGCCATCAGGGAAGCTCACGTCCTGTAGTGAAGCCAGAGGTTGGAGATGATAGTATGCGTGTGTAGCTTGTGTCCTTCTTTGAGTTAGTGGAGTGCAGAGGGTCGTACAGAGGAGTAGAAGAGGCAGCAAGCCAGTCTCTGTCGCTGTCTGGCTCAAGTGAGGGCTCCAAGGTCCCATACCAGAACTCCACGGCCCTCAGTAAACTGCAAATAGAACTAAGCTCATCGGGGCCCTTTGAGGGCAAGCTCTTTGTTGGCATGGTGCCTAGTGTAAAATCAGCAAAATAAATGGAAACTATGAAAATGAACTATTTGGAAGTTTCAAGACTGTGGAACCCTGAAATGTGTATCATCCTTGCTGTACAAGCAGGGAGATGGAGGCTGTGGGTACCAATCTTGCCATGACTCATTTCCTATTGGTGGTGCCTGTGACAGTCACTCAGTCACAGTCATGGAACACAAGCTGTGACCTGAGAATGAATAAGGCAAACCAAACTCCCACTCTGACAGAACTGGTCTCCTTGGTGAAGACAAAACAATGGTTAGGACTCCGTGGGGCTGAGGCAGGAGCAGGCAATAGGAAGTCGCTTAGCTGTGGTGGTCCCAGAAGGTTGACCTTGCACAATCACTTAGAGGCTGACACCCACACAGCACACAAGTGTAGGACGAAACTTGGGAAAGGTAATTCCAGGCAGAGGAGCAGCTAGCATCATCAAGGCCCTTAGGTAGGAGCAAGCTGGTGCGTGGAAGGATGCAATGGCTTTGTGTAGGAGAAAAGGAGGGATGCAGAAAGGCAGATTAGTGGGAAGGTAGGGGAAGAGCTGTGCATTTTGAGAGTTCAGGAAAAGAATCCAGCTTTTAGTTCCTTAAAAAGAAAAGCAATATTTGACTTCAAGTCTTTAGTATTGGAATTTTACTATGAAAATGTTCAAATTGTTGTTCCACCTAAAGGATGTAGACCCCTTCAACTCCTTGGGTAATTTCTCTAGCTCCTCCATTGGGGGCTCTGTATTCCATCCTATAGATGAATGTGAGCATCCCCATCTGTGTTTGCCAGGCACTGGCATAGCCTCACTCGAGATAGTTATATCAGGGTCCTTTCATCAAAATCTTGCTGGCATATGCAGTAGTATCTGCATTTCGTAGCTGATTATGGGATGGATCCCCGGGTGGGGTAATCTCTGGATGGTCCATCCTTTCTGCTTAACTCCAATCTTGATCTCTGTAACTCCTTTCATGGGTGTTTTGTTCTCTATTCTAAGAAGGAATAAAGTATGCATACTTTGGTTTCGTTCTTCTTGATTTTCTTGTGTTTTACAAGTTGTATCTTGAGTATTCTAAGTTTCTGGGCTAATATCCACTTATCAGTGAGTGTATATCAAGTGACTTCTTTTGTGATTGGGTTACCTCACTAAGGATGATTTCCTCCAGATACATCCATTTGCCCAAGAATTTCATAAATTCATTGTTTTTAATAGCTGAGTAGTACTCCATTGTGTAAATGTACCACATTTTCTGTATCCATTCCTCTGTTGAGGGGACCAACAAGTTATTTAGAAGATGTAAGATTTGAGAAGGGAAATGACCACATGCCATTCTGCTTGTAAAAACTACATTGGGAGTACCTGGGGCATCCATTTGTATGGGTTCAGAGACATTAGTAACGGGAACAGTGTTTGATGGGATCACTTGACTGACTTTAATTTTTAAGAGTGAAAGCAGAAAAAAAGAGATTTATTTATTGTAGTCACAGTGACAATAGGGACAACGAGCGCCATCTCTACCTTTTGTGTTAATGAGCTTACATGACTGTGCCTCAGGCACGTGACAGTTGCTGGTTTGGGACCTGTACAATAGGACTAATTTTCTTTTACTTGTGGAATACCACCAGCCCTAGGTTATACACCTGCTGTCCATAGAGGTGGAATTAGGGAACTGTGAATGTAAAAGAGCTTTGCAGTTGATAATAAATTTAAATATGGGGAGACAGGCAGGCAGACAGAGACAGAGAGAAATTAGATCATCCATGAGAATCAAGTTCTTTATGTCTGGAAAAGATGAATAAGTAGTTTTCTTGGTTATATGGAAAATAGAAAAGAGTTAGTACAGTGTGTGTGTGTGGGGGGGGGCTTGGCCAGTATCCCTGGCCCCTGACTTTCTGCCCTGGAAGCATTTTCTCATTGGAAATTTCTTGAGTATTAGCAGGACTTCCTCCAGGTAGCCCTACCCTAAATAATTTTGTGTCCTACTCAAGTGTCCAGTGAGGAGCGTCCCAAGGGAGGAAGGGGTTCCTGAAAGTATGCATCCACAGAACAAGTAAGTTCGTAGTTGCACAGTTCCAGGAGATCTGGAACTCCATTTGGCATTTGAAGGATTCAGTACTCTTTTGGCTGTTGATTATGTACAGGATGAGTAGGATTATTGATACACTTCTTATTGGACATGGGAATGATCCTAGTTCAGCAGGAGAAAAGGATTCAGGGTGACAATTTCACGAGATAGACCTGTTCAGATGGAGGTCCTTGATTCAAGCTGTGTGGGATCAGCCTGAGACCTCAGATAGCTTGCTTATCCCACATGAGTCTCATCCTTTTAGAAATCAGACTGAGTGTGGAGTATTGAATTCATCATGCNTATTGGACATGGGAATGATCCTAGTTCAGCAGGAGAAAAGGATTCAGGGTGACAATTTCACGAGATAGACCTGTTCAGATGGAGGTCCTTGATTCAAGCTGTGTGGGATCAGCCTGAGACCTCAGATAGCTTGCTTATCCCACATGAGTCTCATCCTTTTAGAAATCAGACTGAGTGTGGAGTATTGAATTCATCATGCTCAGCATTGTCCCTGTTATAGTATGTATGTGAAGTGCGCCCTGGGCCTCTTATGTTGGAGGCTTGACCTCCAGCTGGCAGATTCAACGGCTAAGAGGTAATTGGAGCATGAGGGTTCCGGCCTCACCCGTGGATCATTCACTAATGGATTTGTAGTTCAGTGGCCTCGTTGGTAGTGTTAGGAGGCAGATTCTAATTCTGCTTTTTGGTGTCTTGAGATGACCAGTCTTCCTTCATCTGTCTCTTCACTGTGGTGTTCTACAATATCTCAAGCCCAGAGCAACAGGAGGGTTGACATTTCTGAAACCATGAGCTGAGATATGCGTCCCCTCTTTTAAGTTATTTTTCTCAGGCATTTATCACAGATAGTGACTGACATGCCTCTGCATCATCTTTGTTACCAGTTCCAGCAATGGTCACTAAATTATGAACACTTTGATATCAACTCTGATACAAGCACAGTTGTCAGACATTCACACATGATTACACTGGGGGCATACCGACTAAGGAAATTCATTTCATTGAACAGCGTCTAAGAACTTCTGACCACAGACTACTACTAGTTAGCACCTATGAGGGCCTTTTGTGTGGTCTTGAGAAAATACCTATCTGTGTGGGAAGCAGTCCCTTGATTTCTGAGAATGCTGTTTTATCCAACCCTCTCAGATAAAAACATTCATCTGACCCATTCATCCATCACTGAAGGAATCTAGAAAATATGGCATGGTTGAAATTTTATGTCAAACTCAGATAAATGATGAAGAAATGAAAACACACATTTTAAATAACTCAACAGTTCATCAGAAGTAAAAAAAAAATGGCAAATATTGTAGTGTAATGTAATGTAATGTAATGAATTACCTAGTGTAATGAATTACCTCAACTTTGTAATTGTCATCCTCACCTCCCTCTGCTTACATATGCCATGCCCTTCCCCCTCCTTCCCACCAAACACTTATACTCTAGACCCTGTGTCTAAACCCTGGGGCAGCTTCCATTCAAGGCTGGGGCTTTGAAATGTGTATTTGTAGAAGGTTGCTCCAATGTTCTTACAAACTCTGAAATTGTGCTATCTCTGCTTTTGGTAAGCTATGGCTTTCACAAGATTTTTCTAAGGGGAATTTGACCCCCAAAGAATTAAGAATCCTTCCTAAAAACTACTTGTTTTTCAACCTTACTATAGCAGGCACAGAAAAATATATATATATATGCACAATGATAAAGAAAATAAAAATGAGGTGGAGAGTTACCAAGGAAAACATGTATAAGTGGTCTCTGATTGCCACAAGAGTATGCCCACATATGTATGCACACACATGTACACAGACACACTCACACACATGCATACACACACTCACTCATACTCAAAACAAGGTTTCTAACCTTGAATATAGAATGCATTCTTTCAATTCTCATGTCAGAATTGCATGTTAAGTGTGACATAATGTAGCATAGCAATGCTAAACTAAAAACAATGCTAATAAGGATGAACATTATTCTAGAAGGATGGGTGAATGATTTAGTGTTATTTTGATGAGTTGAGGGGGAAAGTTATGTTTTATTTTAGTCTATATTTACCAGTTGATATAATTGGATATCTAACAATTATAACATCTAATATAATGGCATCTAACCATTTTAGAAGGAATTTCTTTCTTTTCTTTTCTTTTCTTTTTTTTTTTTTTTTTTTTTTTTTTTTTTTTTTTTTTTTTTTTTTTTTTTTTTTTTTTTTTTTTTTTTTTTTTTTTTTTTTTTTTTTTTTTTTTTTTTTTTTTTTNTATTGGACATGGGAATGATCCTAGTTCAGCAGGAGAAAAGGATTCAGGGTGACAATTTCACGAGATAGACCTGTTCAGATGGAGGTCCTTGATTCAAGCTGTGTGGGATCAGCCTGAGACCTCAGATAGCTTGCTTATCCCACATGAGTCTCATCCTTTTAGAAATCAGACTGAGTGTGGAGTATTGAATTCATCATGCCTATCTGCTCAGCATTGTCCCTGTTATAGTATGTATGTGAAGTGCGCCCTGGGCCTCTTATGTTGGAGGCTTGACCTCCAGCTGGCAGATTCAACGGCTAAGAGGTAATTGGAGCATGAGGGTTCCGGCCTCACCCGTGGATCATTCACTAATGGATTTGTAGTTCAGTGGCCTCGTTGGTAGTGTTAGGAGGCAGATTCTAATTCTGCTTTTTGGTGTCTTGAGATGACCAGTCTTCCTTCATCTGTCTCTTCACTGTGGTGTTCTACAATATCTCAAGCCCAGAGCAACAGGAGGGTTGACATTTCTGAAACCATGAGCTGAGATATGCGTCCCCTCTTTTAAGTTATTTTTCTCAGGCATTTATCACAGATAGTGACTGACATGCCTCTGCATCATCTTTGTTACCAGTTCCAGCAATGGTCACTAAATTATGAACACTTTGATATCAACTCTGATACAAGCACAGTTGTCAGACATTCACACATGATTACACTGGGGGCATACCGACTAAGGAAATTCATTTCATTGAACAGCGTCTAAGAACTTCTGACCACAGACTACTACTAGTTAGCACCTGTGAGGGCCTTTTGTGTGGTCTTGAGAAAATACCTATCTGTGTGGGAAGCAGTCCCTTGATTTCTGAGAATGCTGTTTTATCCAACCCTCTCAGATAAAAACATTCATCTGACCCATTCATCCATCACTGAAGGAATCTAGAAAATATGGCATGGTTGAAATTTTATGTCAAACTCAGATAAATGATGAAGAAATGAAAACACACATTTTAAATAACTCAACAGTTCATCAGAAGTAAAAAAAAATGGCAAATATTGTAGTGTAATGTAATGTAATGTAATGAATTACCTAGTGTAATGAATTACCTCAACTTTGTAATTGTCATCCTCACCTCCCTCTGCTTACATATGCCATGCCCTTCCCCCTCCTTCCCACCAAACACTTATACTCTAGACCCTGTGTCTAAACCCTGGGGCAGCTTCCATTCAAGGCTGGGGCTTTGAAATGTGTATTTGTAGAAGGTTGCTCCAATGTTCTTACAAACTCTGAAATTGTGTTATCTCTGCTTTTGGTAAGCTATGGCTTTCACAAGATTTTTCTAAGGGGAAGTTGACCCCCAAAGAATTAAGAATCCTTCCTAAAAACTACTTGTTTTTCAACCATACTATAGCAGGCACAGAAAAAAAAAATATATATGCACAATGATAAAGAAAATAAAAATGAGGTGGAGAGTTACCAAGGAAAACATGTATAAGTGGTCTCTGATTGCTACAAGAGTATGCCCACATATGCATGCACACACATGTACACAGACACACTCACATACATGCATACACACACTCACTCATACTCAAAACAAGGTTTCTAACCTTGAATATAGAATGCATTCTTTCAATTCTCATGTCAGAATTGCATGTTAAGGGTGACATAATGTAGCATAGCAATGCTAAACTAAAAACAATGCTAATAAGGATGAACATTATTCTAGAAGCATGGGTGAATGATTTAGTGTTATTTTGATGAGTTGAGGGGGAAAGTTATGTTTTATTTTAGTCTACATTTACCAGTTGATATAATTGTATATCTAACAATTATAACATCTAATATAATGGCATCTAACCATTTTAGAAGGAATTTCTTTCTTTCTTTTCTTTTCTTTTCTTTTTTTTTTTTTTTTTTTTTTTTTTTTTTTTTTTTTTTTTTTTTTTTTTTTTTTTTTTTTTTTTTTTGGTTTTTCGAGACAGGGTTTCTCTGTGTGTAGCCCTGGCTGTCCTGGAACTCACTTTGTAGACCAGGCTGGCCTCGAACTCAGAAATAGCTATTTACCTTGGCACTGTGGGAAGTATATTACAGTGGGGTATTATAGTATTCCTGTTGGAACAGAAACAATGTTAGCTGTTAGCATAACACACTAGACATACTCTACTGAACCCTGTGCACAATGCATGCTTGTAACACACCCACTTTATGCACTCTTATCAATGACTCTTATCATTAGTCTTAACAAAGACTAATAGTGGGATTAATGGTATTGAATGTTGGCATCATTCTACAGAATCATGGTATATAAATCTGTAAATTATAAATACTGAGACTTAGAATTTGTGTAGTCAATTAGCATGTTGCTTTATTGAGTACTTTGGTGCAATTAATATAGCATTGAATGTTTAATACTGGATGGGAAAGATCTCATACTGGAGGTTAGAGCAGAGAAAGCTCTCCCAGTATCAGAGATGGGAAAGAATCGATTTACTCATTATAATGATTTTCAAGGTTTAGTGATGTAACAATGAAATAACTATGTCAGAACTCATGGTTCTGCTTTTTGGAAATAATGCCAGCCATGCTGAGGATATCCTCAATACAGACTGGTGGGGTCTGGATTCCCACTTCTGCTGTCACTGCTTAGATCACAGATGACCTCAGCCTTGTAGACACATTGTTCTCTCAGATGTAGGGCACTGGCAAAGTGGGATTCAGGAAATTTACGCAAAATACAGTAATCCTACTGTTTCTGAGGCTCTTGTGGGTGGTATTGATGCATAGCGGAGTGGCAATACAGAAGTCTCTGAAAACAGAGTATATGGAAGCTTGATTCTGGAGCCAGCAGGCTAGACAGCACAGTAGAGTATATGTCTGAGTTTAAGTGTGCTTGCCTGAGTTTTGGCACCATTTGGTTTGTAAAGAGTAACATGGCAAGAGCTTACCTGGTAGTAATGCAGATTGAACACAAGCTCTTGGATCTATTCTATTCTTCTGGCTTCAAATTTCTGACTTTGTCCATTACTGCCTGCCCGACTCAGCATGGTAATATGACATCTCCCGGCCTTACACCTGTTGTCTACAGCATCCAACCTCTCATAGTTGGCACCCACACTCAGTCCTCTACCCTCTGCACCTGTGGCGATACTGTTTCACAGTTCACACAACAGGGACACACTGCTTCACAGTTCACACCACAGGGACACCCTTCCTACCTCCCTGCTTGCTGACTTCCTTAAAGATTGATTGAGAGTCTGCTCCGATTTCAACATTCTTCTCTGAACTCAGAGTGCAGGAGTGAAATGCAGACTGAATTCCTGCTCTCCTTACTATGCCTGTGTTCTCTTTGGGAGAGTGATGCCCTAATAACTATCATGGGGGAAAAATCAAGCAGGGGAAGGTAAAAATGCTTTTATAAAAGGAGGGCAGGGAAGGCCACCTATAATGGTGAAACAGGAAGTGGGTGAGGGAATGAGGCATATAGGTATCCGGAGGTGAAATGGTACCTTGGACAAAGAATGACAACTGCAAATGTCCTGACTGAAGTTATACCTGCCCTGCATATTTGAGGAGTAGGGAGGGCATTCTATTCTGCCCAAGTACAAGGAAAGGGAAATGGGATGAGGTCAGAGGAGGGGTAGGGCATAAAGTAGGACTGGGTAGGGCTTCATAAGTCATAGATATCTAAATTCCTGTACTATAATATTGCATTTTCCTAAGTGCATTTAAAAACTTCAGCATACCTAGTTTGTGTTCTATTGCTTTACCTTGCATATAATGCTCCATAATATTGACCTACAGTGTGCTATTACAATCCTGGCCAATTGCCTGGCTTCAAATTCCAGCTATGTGAACTCAGAACATTTTATTCTCTAGTGCCTCCATTGCCCGGTCTGTAAATGGCAGCAATAGCTAAATTCACTTTGGTTTAACTTGCGGACCACAGGAGTTAAGAAAGGTAGTTTCAATAGCATCAATAAGGCAGAGTCAGGCCTCAGGATTCATCACAGACTAGTTTTGCCACAGTTGGGAGCAGTTTCAATTCTATTATATGTAGTGTTCTATGAGCAGGAGGTAGGGTCATGATATTGGCAAAATTCTTCAAAGCAGCAGCAGAACTGAAAACACTTCCTGAGACTAATGTAAAGGAAATATAAAGCCAGACTACAGGCTGCATGTCTTGTAGGGTGTCTCTGATGAGGGGGTGTTTAAGTGGAGCTCAAATATATACGATGGGACAGCCACTGTGACCATTAGGATCACAGAAGGAAGAGGAGTTGTAATGGGCCTGAGCAAGGATCAGACCCAGCATCATTGAGGCTCAGAGGATTGCCGAGCAGCAGGTTCAGCCAGGGCTGGAGCAGAGTGGTCCAAGGTGGCAGCGTTAGGATTCGAGGCAGAGGCCAGAGCTGAGACCTTGCAGGGCCATGGATTAGCAGCTCTCCAATATGGCTTCAAGTAGCATCCTCTAGCATTTTAAATATTGCAAATGTCTGGGCTCTGTTCCTCAATAGTCAAGGCTCTGGAGTGATAGATACCAAGTGATTCTAAGATGGAGTACTTCAGTTACTATGGAGGAGTATGAGGATATCTGTGTGTCACTGTAGTCACATGGGACAAGGATATATAATTGGGCATCTGCTTAGAAACATTGCTTTTATTGACTTTATAGAAAATGCAGTGTGGACTGGCTTTCACTATAAGTACACAAGGATGCAGCCTGAGCCAGGCCACGCTGGGGGACTTAATAATGATCATAGCCTCATCCAGGGCTTGAGTTAAGGCATAGTTGGACCTGGTGTATGGAGGGCAGAGGTTCTGAAACCCACAGTATTATGGGCTATGGACATAACCTTAGTAGGCATGGTCTAGTTAGTGGTAAGAACATGTTAGGTAAAAATGGATTGAGAGTTGGGATACGGTAGGCTGGAGAAAGTCACTTACTGGCAAAGCTGATAAAAGTAATGGCCGCTTGCTTGGCAGTGCCTTTGGGAGCAGACAGTGGGAGGGGACTCCTGGGCCATTCACCAGACCATGATAACCCACAATGCCACAAGGCATAGTGTGACTCAACTCTGCTATCTTTAGATCACAGCAAAGAGCAATTCCACTCTGCTATTTAGCTGCATCAGGAGTGTAATTATAAACACATATTCTGTATTATCAGTACCAAATGGTGTATGCTGTGATATAGCTGGCTACTTTTTACCACTTCCTTGGAATTATAGTGGAGTATTATGGGTCGTAAGGTACTGTTTTTGTTAAAGTTACATTATCATTGCCTAGTATCAAATATAATGTGTTTTTATTTGTATGAGTGACAAAAGCATTCATTCCTTTTTTGTGCATAGAAGTGAACTATATGGAAAGCCACCTTTCTATGGTCCCAGGGTGGCTACCCGTTTAACAGGTGAAAGTTTTGTTATATTGAGACCAGAGCTGGGAGCAAAGTCAATCACTTTAAGGAGCATATCAATGTCCCTTATAATTATTGTCATTATTCCCACCAACCATGGGGCTATTTTAGAAAGAGGTGAGGCTAGTAACATTGGCTTTGTTGTTGCTGCTGTTCTGAAAGTTTAAGTGGCCTCTCCAGATGGCTCAGAGATAGTCACGCTGTAGAGCAGAGCTGGGTTTTTTCTTTACCTAGGTGAGGAGATTATTCCACCTTATTTGGTTACTATGATCCAGTGAATGTGTTTTCTTCGGTCCGGGAGCCAGCATATTTCAGGAATTGTTACGGGTCTGGGTAGTTTCACGTCCTGTAATATCTCGGATCTGGTTTCACCTCTTATTTATGGGCAAAGACAGAAGCCAACTGCTGAAGAAATAAGCTTTGGAGTCTTTCATGGTCATTCTTCATTTCCTCCAAGCCTTTTCAGAAGAATTTCCTGGGATTTATGACTTCTTTATTTCTGCCCTTAAATAGTTCAGGACTTGACTATTAAGAGAGCTTGTGTTCTCCTCCAAAGTATGATTCCTATTGAAGTCTAATTCAACAAACCCTGTGTTGTATGTAATGAAATCTTCCCAATGTAGAGAATAGCCTGAGTTAATTTTGTAAATATTTTTAGGACTTGAGTGGAACATCTAAACAATTGTTAACTATTTGTGTAGATTCTGCTTTGGGGGTACATTCTCTGCCAGCGCCATCCTGGGCTCAGGAATAGGTGACTTTCTCCAACCATGTTTGTTTGTTTGTTTCTTTCTTTCTGTCTTTCTTTCTTTTTTTAAACCATGTTCTCAGCCTACAAAATGATAAATGCCAAACAAAGTGATTATGATTTTAATATACTTTATTTAAAAAGTACACAGTTTTAAATTGGTTTCCATGGTTTTCAAGCAGAAGGACACTGCCTACCCAGTACAGCCCCATTTCTGATGAAGGGTGATCATGTGGCAAATTCACATTTGCATGACTGGCAAAGTAAAAAGATAACTTTTTGTCAATGTACCTGTTAGAGTTTCTATCACGCACAGTTTAAAATCATGAGATGCTGATGGCTGGGCTATGCTTATGTCTCCTATGTCGCACCATAGTTGGGTTCACAGTTTATCCATGATTTATAGCATGCCAAAAGAACATCCCATTAGTTTGTGTCACCTTGAGAAGAGACTCGAAACCAGGGGCAGCAGCAGCAAGGCTGCCTGGGCCTGAAGACTCGATGCACCCCCACATTCTCTTGCATTCTCCTGTGGGAAGAGCAGGAGCTGGTTAGAACAGAAATGGCTTCTGGGAGGATCAGAAGCTTTGCAGTTTTCATAGTGAGACCAGAGTCTTCTGACTCAGCGATAAAAGGACACGGATTTGTCTAAGTCCCACCATGCTATAGATCCAAGTATCTAACTACAGTGGTTAATGCACAAAATATTTCAACACTCTTTGAATTATTTTTAATTTATAAATGTGTGTCAGGGCCGTGACTGTCAGTGCAGAAGAGAACATCTGATCAGTTGGAGACATAGCAATTGTAACCCACCAGAAGGTGGTGCACAGGTGCTGGGAACCACCCTGAGGATCTTTGCAAGCACGATATATGCTTTTAATTCTAGATCCACATCCCCCAGGTCCTCATGGTTCTCAAACCTCCTAATGCTGGGACCCTTTAACACAGTTTGTCTTGTTGCAGTGACCCTCAACCATAAAATTATTGTCTTGCTACTTCATAACTGCAATATTGCTACCGTTATGAACTGTAATGCAAATATTTTTGGAGATAGAGGTTTGCCAAAGGGGTCATGACCCATAGCGCTGGAAGTACTGATGCCAAGCATTCAAGAGGCAAAGGGCTGTTGGTACAGGAGTTTGCTGTGATCCTATAAAAGCACAATAGTTCCTAGTTGGAGAGGAATTAAGTGATGGAAAGATCTGAGGAGCACAGTCAGTACAGAAGTTTCTCCAGCCATCTTTCTTTTTATTTGGGGGAGAGAGACCTGTTTTGTAAATAGCGTTTTATGTGTTCCTTTCTCTTAAATGCATCCAGACATGTTGCTAGCTCCACTATTTTCCTATTCTCTTTGGCTATTTTCTTTTTAATGGGCATTTAATTTCTCAACCATTCTTTATATTTTGCCAAGAGCTTCTAGATGTATGTCTCTACCATTCCATGAGATTTGCTTATATCTCAGGTGATGCGAAAGGGACCCAGAGGAAGAATGAAAAGTTTGAGACTGGTTTTGCCTATGAATTAAGAGTGAGGTGTCTCTACCTTTTGTTACTTTAATATCCTCAGGCTATTACTAAGTATCATTTGAATTTCTTTCAAGTTGCTAATGGCTTCCTTATATTTTTCCTAGGTAGGTCAAACCATTTAAAACAGTTAAATGGGGCTGTTTTTCTTCCATAATTTCTAGCCTTGGACAATAAGGCATCTTTTTAATTTAATTTCTATACTATTCATGAGGCTGCTATTTGGGCATGTAAGAATAATCTATATATGCTTTTCTTGACTATTTCCTTATAAAATTACTTTCTGGTTATACTGACCCCTATCTCATTATTCTAAAAAATGAGAAAGTAACAATTTTATATGTTTATCTTATTATATATATATATATCTTGTTAACTCTAGTAGCTTTTATTTTAGTTACCTAGTGGTCCAAATATGCAGTTCCTGACAGTGTCTCATTCTCTTCCTAAGTTTGGCCTTGAACTTGTTTTCTTCTTGCCTCTGCCTCCCAGGTTCTGCAGTATAGGTGTAGCTACCACACCTAGATCAATTCCTGATTTTAATTTAAATTGTTTATATTTGCATAGTCACATTTGGCTAGGCTCACTGAAATATTAAAAATGTTTTTTTTACCATATATAATATATACATGTTGCTATCAATTTCCCTTTTGAGTATAGAAATTAAAATTCTTAACAAACTAATTTATTATAGATAAAAGTACTGACCGTACTTATTATAGGTAGTATACTGACTTTTAACATCTTATAAACCAGATAGCCTATAACACATTATTAATATGTGTTATTTGAACATGCAAAGACATGAAGAAGGCTGAGGTGATATTTTTCAACAGTAGGCATTAAATTTCTCTATAGTTATGGAAGTAGGCAAGCTTTCTATTTTGTGTAGTGGTAGAAGTAGAGTGCATTTATAACCTTATATTTCTTGGTTTTAAAATGGTGTCACTGCAGAATGTATGCATACTCACCTTTGTTAGGAGTGGGCTTAGTTCTGCACTTATCATCATAGGTGTGACAAGGAAGGGGTTTGGATGCAGGTGTGTCTACCCTGATACCCACACACTTCCCAGGACACAAATGAGTACAGGCCAACAGGTTTGTAGATGACAACATATTGAAGTGTCAAAAGACTGGACATTATATATTATTACTATATATATTATAGCTTATTATTCAGCTCCATTGGAGGGAGCCGTGTGATACTAAAATTGCCACTTTTTATGGGAATTTCTTGTAAACAGAAGGCTATCTGAAATAAGCAGTGGGAATTCACTTTATCTTCCACATAAGATAAATAAACTATGATAGAGTTTCCTTGTGCCTGATAAAATTGCAACACATCTAAAATAAGAAAGACAGAAAAAGATTTTAAAATATATATGGACACCAAAGGAAACAATTACTAAGCAGAGATGAAATAAGGCACAGATGGGCCGCCAATCCAGAACCACTAGCTGCCATGTATCCCTTTTTTTAGTTTCCCAAAAGGAATTCTTTTCTCTTGAGTCAAGGTTTTAGCTGCAGTTCTCGGTGACTATGAGGTTCTCATTGTGAATCTGAAGGAAAAAGAAAATGGCAATGGTTCTCAGACTTGCCTCGGGATGGAAGCCGTGGCAGGATTCCGGGCGTCGTCTGATCTTCTGTGCCTTTAACCGTTCACACTTAAGGGATTCATTATGTTGACTGTAGTTAAGGTGTGCTTCTGACAATGACTTCTCGAATTCTGAATTTCAGGGGTCAAAACTTGGCACTAAAGTAGCTTAACCACTTCCCTCTGGATACAGGTAAAGGATGGAACCTTTCCCTCTGCCATGTCTCCCTCCAGTTGACTTACAGTTGCTTCCCCTTTACCAGTGGCAGCCATAGCAGCTGGACCCACACACAAAAGGATATACCTGATTTCAATGGGTGCCATGGTTATTGGAGCCACGGACTCACAGAGACAGCTACTGTCCACCACCACCATGAACAGATTGCTACTCGGGATTTGCTGGATGACAAAGGACCTGTGGGAACGAGAGGTAAGGAGATGGTGAGAGGTCACTTACCATCTATCTTTAATCCCAGGCTACAGTTCATCCTTGTATAGAACTCACAGCTCAGAAACTTGGGACAGCAGGTCACATTGCATCCATAATTAGGAACACCAAACAGTGAATTCAGGCAATCCTAGCTCAGCTCATTTTCTCCACCCTCATAGCTTAGGATCCTTTGCCTAGGGAATGATATCTCTCCCAGTGAGTGGATTTTTCCATCCCAAATAACATCCTCAAGATGAAGAAATACCACCGGGCATGGTGGCACACGCCTTTAATCCCAGCACTCGGGAGGCAGAGACAGGCGGATTTCTGAGTTCGAGGCCAGCCTGGTCTACAAAGTGAGTTCCAGGACAGCCAGGGCTATACAGAGAAACCCTGTGTCGAAAAACAAAAAACAAACAAAACAAACAAAAAAAAAAAGATGAAGAAATACCCATAGGCCAATTTGATCTAGACAACTGTGCACTGAGATTCTCTTCCCAGATGATTCCAGATTGTGTTCACTTGACGATTAAAACAAACCACTATACCATCTCTCAAATACAAGGTGTATGAGAGCATTCCCCTCTTGTATGGGAACAACTCTAATGTTTTATAGAACCAGGTTCAGAGATAACCTTCCCAGGAAGTTCTCTTTTACAATGAGGTGCTTTAATGAAAAGTCCTAAGCTGGGATGAGAAAACAACAGCTGTATTCAACAGCTGTTGAAGTTAGTACTCCTCATTTTGATGAGACTGGGATTTTTTTGCCTCCGTTTTCAAAATTTACCTTTTTCATAATCTAACTTTATTCCCTAGATCGCAGGACTCTCACAATGAAACTCAAGCAGGCCATTTCCTGCTTCTCTACAAAAGCCTTTTAGTTTGGTAATAGAATATCCAGAGCTGGAAGCGTCTCTTGGTTTTCTTCTGGGAGGGGTTATTCCCTTCCTTTCCCCAAAGACTGCTGTGTGCTGATGAGAATGGAGACAGCGCATCCCCTAAGTCCATTCCTCACCACTTTGTTCTATAGCTGCCCAGAAGAGAGGAGAATGTTTCTAGTGAAACTGATGCTAGATGTTGAAGAGGTTCTAGAATGCATGTTAATTTCAGAACTAAGATTGTATAACACCTCCAAACATTGGTACCTGTCAGTACAACCAGGCCAACTGTGGTGAGCTTGTTGGCATCACCGTCATTGCTTTGCCATGGTCTGAAGAAGCTTTATAGATGTCAAAGATCTTGGTAAGTGCTTGTTCTTGGATGTCTAGAGCACTTGGAGTGTGTAAAGATTTAGGATGAGGTAGAGGGAGAGCTAAAATTATCATAATCTATCTTAGTCACTTTAATAAACATTCTCCTTAACATTGTATTGACCTTAACATTCTTTTAAGTATTAGAGATACTCTCTGGGAATAAGCTCAGAAGAGGCCCAATTCCTACTAACACCAAAGCTAAGAATGCTAATATCACATCAGAAACCTTGCTTTGTTAAATGTCCCCACTAAGGTATTTGGAAAATGTATTTCCTTATTATTTTGTTTAGTTAGGTGACCTCAATAGTTGAGTTAACTTCCTCCATGGTGGAATATGTCATTCAGGGTGACTTGAATCTGTTTCCAGGCCATGGTCATTAATATTTGGCTTAGAATAAATTACCTTCTCACTTTTATTAAAGTAGGCATATTATTTTATGTCAACAATTTTGGTGCCTGAAATGGACCCCCAGAGAGTATCTACTTTTGCCAGTCACTTGGATTGTGGTGGACTGTCTGTGTCTCAAATCTCAGCCCGAGATGACTCCTCAAATGGATATTGGAGAGTCTTTTCTGAGGCCAGAATTCTTGTTTTTTTCCCACATTGCTCCACCATTATTTATACTTGTAGTTTCATCTGTCTTTTCTCAGTCGTTAAGATTTCCTCCTTTTGGTATAGAATTATAATGTGTACCAACTTCTAAAGATGCCAGGATAAGCAGTACTTGTTCCCTCTAGCCTGAAAAGATACATTTAAGAAAGTGATGGGATTCTGTGGATATGCAAGGGACCTCAGGGTACACAGTGGTGTCAAGTTTCCCATATCACTTTATTCCTGGGTCAGAAGAACTACTTACTATTGGATCATCCAGGAGGGCACATATAGAAGGTTTTGAGCTCTGTCACCTTCCACAGACATGTAGAATAAACCCAAACATCTTCAAAATCTTTTTAATAAAATATATAATCTTAAGTTTGTTATAATAGATTGAGTAGTATTCATCAGAGTTAATGTCTAAGAAAATATAACCTAAATAGACTTCATAGTCTGTGGACCATAGCACTTTGGTTTTATACTATATAAAATTGCTACAACTATATTTTGCTATACTTGCATACTTGAAAATTGCATTATAAGAACTCAAATATGATTAAGGACCACTAACTAAAAGGAGGAAGGAAAATAAATGACTTTGAGAAGAAAATGAGACATGTTTTGTATAAGACCAGCAGAATATTAACAAAATACACAGGGAAAGTTTTATTCTAAAACTATCTATTTCCAAAGCTAGAGAGAGGGGCAGAGTACCCAGACAAAGGTGTGGCGGTCTGTGATATGTCTGAGAGAGTAAAAGGGTTTTGGCAAAGCCATGGGCCTTAGGGTATCACAGGATTGTTCTAGGGACTGAAGTGACGTCCAAGGCACAGTGATGTATATCTGATGATTTATCAGTGTTAGATGACAGTTTTCCTAGAGCACTGCTTTGCTCCTTATAGGAGATGGTGTTACATTTCTTTTTTTTTTTTCACAGAACAAAATGGTTACATAGAGATGTCTTGAGGGCCAGTCTACCATCATGTAAGAAGAGAAGGAATGTTTAAATATTAGCAAAGAAGAGCTTATATCCAAAATCTAGGAGAGGTGGACCAACAAAGCAAAGAGCACAGCAACTCACACTTCAGCTATGGTAGCAAAAGGCAAGTACCAATCACAGCAGTGTGTCAGAGTCCTAGCTGCAGGAGAATTCCATGGCATAAGCAAGCATGAAATCAGTGAGGCTAGTGGAGAAGAAACTGCTTTGTTGCGAATAAGGATCTGCCCAATAGCCACAGATACCATCTTAGCTAGTAGCTAACCCATGATCCCATCAGAAGCCTTGAGTCACTGTGTGCCTCAATAGATGGAAGACAGCCTGTCATTCAGCATACTGAGGTTTAGAATGATGAGTACCATAGATATGAGCTCAAAATCCTCCTGCTATGTTCCCTACAGACAGTAGGGAAGCGTCCACTTGTGCTTTCCTACACAGGGTGCTAACTGGTTTCTGTAGCTTTATTAAAGCAGGTAAGGGTGATATAGTCCCCAATATTAGCTATCTCCTAATGGAGCCTCAGTATAGTCCCTCAGATAATATTATTGGTCCACAATTACCAGTGCTATAGATGCCAGTGAGGCACAAACTCATTCCATCTCATTCTGGTTGTAGGTAGCACAGACCCAATCATCCCTCACATTTTTCTTCAGAGCCTTGCAGAAGGTCTCAGTCTATGACAGTTGGCGCTATAACACCTGGCATCTCTTTCTCAGAGAGACCAAAGAGCAGACCTCTCCAGATCCCACTCCACAGAGATGTGGCACAAGCCCTCCTCCAGCATCAAGTCAAGCAACTACGTTCCAAAACTGCTGCAAGCAAGGGTAGGCCACAGAGACAGACAACGCTGAGATCACCGGAAGCTGGAGGAATCCCACGGTATACTTTTCATCTCTCCTATAACCAAATCCAAAGCCTCTGTAACTCATAAAAGCTGCTGAATAAAACTGGCAAGAAAACCAGTTATAAAACTGTTTTCAACACAGAGAACAACAGAGATCAACACAAATATGCTATGACACATCCAAAGGAGGACAAAACTTATCCAGCAAAGGATAGTAGCAAAGGAGTGGTAGCCATACTAGCATTAGAGATGTATATTAGGGGTAATCTTCCTGTAATTATGCAGAGCCTAATAAATAAATATTATAGTTTGCGTCACATTCCTTTGAAGAAAGACAGGAGTAAGTTTATTAAATATTTTATGTTTACTGATGGTCCCAAGTAGAAATACCTAAGGAAGGCTAATCTCAGTTCTTCTTAATCTATTCCAAAAGTTGAGATGGAAAGAATTCTGTCATAATCTTTATTAGATTACTATTCCCTGATACCCAAAGAAGAAAAAAAATATATACAAAATACAGACTGCTATCAGTGATGAAAACAAATGCTAAAGTTTCCCAATAAAACACCAGCAAACCAAATTCCCTAGCTCATCCAAATGTCAAATACCATGGTTCAGAAAAGCATCCTGGTTATATATTCAGATTAATAAATGTGGTATAAGGCATCAACAAAAATCATATCATCATAACAGATACATAAAAATCAATAAATATATTAATCATAATAAAGACTCAAAATCAGGCAAAAGAAGAACATAACTCAAGATACTAAGATTTTGTGTGCAAACTCCTGTATGTATGTATATATGTATGTATGTATGTATGTATGTATGTATGTATGTATGTATCCACATTGTTTCTCAGCCTTTTGGTTAAGATCAAGTATATTTATCTGTCCACAGTAGTGGCTGCTCTCAAGGCTGGTAGCAAAGATCCTTTTTTTATAGTGAGCATGGTAGACTTCCTACTTGTCAAAATTCTGAAAGTTAGTGGCTGAGTACACAGCTCTAAGGAAGACATCAGTATTAATGCCCAAGGCATCAGGAACATTAGAGAAAAGGGAGTAAAAAGAGAGTAAATGACAGAAGACATAGAAGAATGCTGTGACATGCTGCCTTTAGGACAGGATGACATAGTTGTGCTCATGAGTTCAGCGCAAGATCAATCCACTCAGAATTTCAGCATGGAGGAGGGAGGGGCTCATGGGGTCTCACTCCTGAATGAAGACTACTGTGACTGGAAGATTGAGAGTCAGGCAGTTTCCTTTACGGTATTGAAACTTGTAGGTTTTCCATGCTCCAGAGGACGATCCTGCTTATATGTAGCTATGTGTACACAAAAAGCACTAATGGGATATAGTAGAATTTAAAAAGAAGGAAAAGGAAAAGGAGAAGAAGATATGAAGTTGAAGTTGGAAAGGGATGTTGTGGTAGCATCTGGGATAATTTGGAGAAAAGAAATGAAGACTGTACATAATCAGAGCACATTGGATAAAATTCTCAAAATGTAAAAAATTAAAAAAATAAAATATGTAGAGAAAAAAGCAAATTAATAATTTCTCATATATATAAAGCTAGAAGCATTATAATATCTGATTTTTAAGATGAGAGTGAACAAAGACTAAAAGCATTCATAAAAGCATTTACTGCTCTTGCAGAGGACTCAAGTTCACAACCATCACTAGCTCCAGTGCCAGGGGATCTAACAGCTTCTTCTGGCTTCCAAGGGCACCTACACACGTGTGGATAAAGTTCCCATAACACATATACACATGATTAGTATAATAAAATAAGATCCAACAATAAGCAAAGGAACTAAATAGATATTCATTCCTCAAAAGAAATCTTACAAGGAGCCAATAAGGGCGTGGAAATGTGCCTTGTCTCATCCATTTGTTAAATGTAAACCCAAACCACAGTACACTGAGATGTAGCAGTAGATGGCTAAACAGACATGCATGTAGTACTGGGCTTCATCTACAGTAAGGAAAGATCAAAGCAAATGAAAACCATTGTGAGGATTTATTATGCCCCATTTAGAATGGGTATTATAACAAGAAAAGAAGGAGGAGAAGGAGGAAGAGGAGGAGGAGGGAAGGAGAGGAGGAGGAGGAAGGAGAGGAGGAGAAAGAGAAGGAGGAGGAAGAGGAGGAGGAAGAAGAGGAGGGGGAAGAAGAGGAGGAAGAGGAGGAGGAAGAGGAGGAGGGGAAAGAGGAGGAGGAGGGGGAAAAGAAGAAGAAGAAGAAGAAGAAGAAGAAGAAGAAGAAGAAGGAGAAGGAGAAGGAGAAGGAGAAGGAGAAGGAGAAGGAGAAGGAGGAGGAAGAGGAGGAGGAAGAAGAGGAGGGGGAAGAAGAGGAGGAAGAGGAGGAGGAAGAGGAGGAGGGGAGAGAGGAGGAGGAGGGGGAAAAGAAGAAGAAGAAGAAGAAGAAGAAGAAGAAGAAGAAGAAGAAGGAGAAGGAGAAGGAGAAGGAGAAGGAGAAGGAGAAGGAGAAGGAGAAGGAGAAGGAGAAGGAGAAGGAGAAGGAGAAGGAGAAG